>CM065817.1:130667730-131162730 GCA_033398695.1 Orobanche coerulescens
ATATTTTTAGAGGGGTAGAATGTAATATCCGTAATTTTTTTCTTTTTCCGGTATTCTCATTTTGGTGTATTTTTCTTTTTTTTTTAGCAACTCGTTCGTAACCGTATTGACATTTCGAGGATAATTTATATTGGACTTCTTGTTGTCCGAGCTTGTTTCGGACTCGTTTTACTCGGTTTAGTTTTTTATGTCATTTTCATCTCTATTTCATGTATTCTCGTAAATCGTTTTTCGGAACCGCCGTTTCGGGGTTGCCGCAAGTCCATCTTATGTCCTTATGGACGTTGTGAGTTTTTGCTTGGTGATTCGATGGTGTATTGTATTATGTTGTCATATTGTTCCTTAGAGAGCGTCGTGAACTCTTGATGTCTTTCCCTTTTGAGTTGGTTACATTCTGGATGTTTTCGGAATCGTGTCGGGCTAGATGTTAGCCTTTGGTTCTTACACTCGAGCAGGCCACACGAGTTGTCGATTGTGTTTTGGCGCTCGTGCGTAGTCGTATCCTGGGCAGAGGACTCCAGGGACGCATGAGCAGGAAGCACGAGCTAGTACTCGTGCGCTGTGCTCGTGCGTGAGGACAGGAGCTGGGAAGTGGCCTAGCACACGACCAAGCACCCGAACAATTGGTCGTGCCCTCTGCTCGTGCGCAATCAATGTTCGGAAGTAACTCCCAGGGACGCACGAGCAGGAAGCACGAGCTAGTGCTCGTGCGCTGTGCTCGTGCGTGAGTACAGAAGTTAGGCAGTAGCCTGATGCATGACCAGACGCACGAGCACTTGGTCGTGCGTGGTGGTCGTGCGTCTCTGAGGTATTTAAGGGGACAGTCGCGTTTTTCAGCGTCATTTTTCATTTCTCCTTCTTCTTCTCCGAGGGTTAGGCGACTTGGATGATTTGGAGGCTGAAGTTGGATCGTGTATCATCATCCATACAAGATTTTGAGTCTCTAACACTGTAACACCCCCAGATCCGACCGGGAATATTACAGCGCCGTGGGCCCCGAGATAGAACCCACAAGGCTGAAGGAAATTTTCGCAAACATTTACAAAACGCTCAAGAGGCTAACGACGGTATTATCTATTAAAACCATTCGAAGATTTATAAAACTCGTTTATCAAACCGTCGTAAAAACTCATTTGAAACCACAAGGCCCGAAATGCCAAGACTCAACAGTTTAAGAACATACGTTAAGCTATCGCTACACGCACCGGCAGAATAGATTTAGAGAACGATCGCCAAGGTAACCTAAGTTACCAAATACCAAAAGACCATTTAAAAATACTCACGCAATGGAAAAAGACAAACGATTAAAATACTCTAGCAATGGAATAAAACAACCGAATGAAGCTCAATACACAAATACATGTTCTAGCCAAGATCCTCAGGAAGCTCATCTCTCCACGACCGCTACAAGCTTGATAATCCAAGAACCTAAAAAGAAAGCCCGACGGGGTCAGCTATAATATCCAACAATGATAACCATCACATCACGTCAATAATTACATATCAATGGAAATACTAAGTAAGAATACGACCAATGTAATCTTACCGTCTTAACTTTACGAAAATCCACAATTCGTATCCTTAACATCACCATGGGATAATACCAAAATATCTGTACGGTATCTCAACAATACCCAAGGTTCTCAAAAACATTATCATAACTCGCGATACGGAAATTATACCAACTCTGGCCAATTCAGTCCTTCGGATAATGTCGACAATTCCAATACGAAAATCGATTGTCCATCAAAGACAAGTATCAAGGAAATACGGAACATACCTCAAGATACGAAATACCATTTCCATCACGTCGCCTAATCCGATATCGATCAACACAACATACGGACATGGTCCTAACACAAGACCTACAAATGCATACTCATATGACAACGTCAATATGATCACAAGAATAACGAAAATGTATACTTATGGCAAATCCATCATATAAATATGCACCACAACAACACGTAGGGCATCCGATGGTCCGGCGTTCATCGCCTAGATCCCACGATGACCCCGCGGACCAACCGTGGTGGAAAACTCCGTCCGATGATCCGGTAGCGCTAGCATAGATCCCCGATGATCCCGTCGGACCAACACGAGGTGGACATATGACAACAATGCACAACTGCACAAAACAACAATACACAATACACGACAACAACAATGCACAAATGCATGACAACAACGATACACGAATGTATCACGACATGATCGACACAAATGATAAAAATGATTAGAGTACTTGCCCCGAGTCCTTCGAGAACGATCTCAATGTCTAAACCATCATGAACCATTATCCTCAATACTCGACGGTCCAAAGTATCACGGATTGCAGATAATTCATATCTTCGTCTTTAGCACAATATATGCTCGATATACAAGTATACCAATAACAAAAGTAAATCATATACATTATGATTTAGATTCCCAAAACTCGAATACGATTTATAATCTCAAATCTCCTGTGATTACGATTATAAACATTGCTATACGAATTATACACGAATGAAACGGAAACCATTCATTAAATATTATGAATCGAGCAAGTAATAACTTACCTCGATAATCGATGAAGTCATTACCAATTCCATTGCCGTCATCTACAAGTCCCTCGGTCCCGACCAAAGCAATTCACGAACATACTCAAGCTCGACCGCAACACACGGTTGTAATCACCGATCAATATTCTAAACCTATTAGAATCGATAGACAACAAGTTTGATAACAATCAACAATCGATAAAACCAATTCACAAACCCAACGGCTCGACAATATCTCGATTAAACACTAGTCGAATCAATCCTACTCAAACCAAAGACGAATTTACAACCACAACACGAAAATCTGCACTTTACGGCTTCTTAGCGCACGTTAATCACCTAACGTGGCGTGCGCTAAGTTGCTCCCATTAGCGCGCTAGGCGATGGCGTGGCGTGCGCTAATGCTGGACAGATGCATGTTTTTCAGATACCGATCAACTTATGGCGATTTCAAGAACACTAAGTGATTCTGAATCATATTCAAATCTATCAAAACAACGAAATCCGATATCCTTTAACATATAAACAATCATCCAACTTATAATCCAAGTTCTATATCCATATATCATCTTCCTTAATATTAATACACGAAACGTCAAGAACGTAACCACACTTCCTTAATCTTCCATTACAAAGAGTAATCATCTACAATAACATCAACATCCGAAACTGAGGAGAAGGATTAATCCACTTATCTCAAGAAAACGAACGACACAATCTAAATCACAAGAATCATATTAATATCATCATACTCCGGTAATCCATCTCATAATCATGCTTGTCAAACTTGTTTATGTAATAATCATCAACATTCAATCCAAAACGAAATCCAAAGATGAAGAGTGATTACCTTTATGAAGGAATGGATTGATTTCCAAGGTTGAATCCATTTCCAAGAATCACCAATGATTTCAAGAACAAAGCTTTAATCCATAATTTCCATCTTTAATCTTGTTAAAGATCACCACCTCACCGTGCTTGGGAACCTCAAGAACCTCCCAAAGCTCTCTCTATCGAAAGTGAAAGAATGGACGAAATGCTTCATAATACCCGTCTGTCCCTTATATAGATGCATTACTAGCGTGCGCTAACATCTCATGTTTAGCGTGCGCTAAGGCTTTAGCGTGCGCTAATCGACCTTTGTTAGCGTGCGCTATCGTAGTCCAGAGACTACTGTCTCGCCAGACATGAGCTTACGTATGTAATGCCCATGCATCAGCACGTAATTTACACTCTCTAGCGTACGCAAGTCCTTGCGTTTAGCGTGCGCTAACATCGATTGACTCGCTTGTCCGTATGCTCCGAACACGGGTCCACACGCCGACGGCTCGACTAGGATAAGATTCCTTTTTGTCCAATATACGATTAGCGTGCGCTAATCAACATGCATTAGCGTGCGCTAACACTACATTACAACATCCGTTGACTTATCGTAACGTGCGCCAGCGGTAGGGTCCACACGCAGATTCCTTCCGATTCATGCGCACTAGCGACGCTAACCTATAAACGTAGCGTGCGCTAATCCTGCACGATAGCGTGCGTTATGCATGAATATCAGCGTGCGCTAATAAGGCTATACTTAGCCATTTTCAGCTATTCTTGTCCAACGTCTCAACATACAGAATACGAACATACGGCATACTGAATACATATACTTCTTAAATGTAATTGTCAACCAAGTACGATAATTGTACCAATACAGATGTCTCAGTCCTTCATTTATTTTATCCATACTGTACAGATACCACACTGTACAACATAACTCGGATAAAATAATGTTAAATAACAGTAGTAGAATTTTCGGATATTACAAACACCAAGTTATCATCATTTAATCATCGTCTACCTCTTGAATCAAGGTAAATCTTCTAAAACCCTTTTTTGGGGGAGATTTGGGGGTTTTCACGATTTCGTCCGATTCGTTCCATTTTTTTGGTTAATTCTTGATGAATATGATTAATCTTGTTGATATCATTAGTCTTCCTACGGATTCATGGTATATTTTCGTGGTTTTTGCGAAATCGAGAGGGTTTGGTTGTGGTCCGCCCTCGTTGTCATCTTTATTCGATTATACATGAATCGTAGGTGGGTTTTCGGGAGTATTCCTTTTCCGTAATCCTTTAGAAGTGTTTATGATTGTGTTCTTCGAATCGTTAGGTTCGGTTCTCGTTGGTTCCTCGCGGTCGTGTTCGATTCTTTCTTTCCGTTCGTGTCACCGTCTATTAACCGAGGCAAGTACCCTTATGAACTTACAATCTTAACGTAGTAGTATTGCATGAGAATTGTGTGTGTGTGTGTATGCTCAATATGGGTTAGACCCGACGGGGTCTCGATAGGGGTCCACGGAGGGGTGGATCCGCGAGCTTGCTTTTAACCACTATGGGTTAGATCCGACGGGGTCTCGGTAGGGTCCACGGAGGGGTGGATCCACGGTTAATTGTGGTGTATTTCACAAATGCGTTTTGATATTGGCGTTTCCGAAAATGTGTGTTTCAACCGAAGTTTTTCATTATTGCATGCTTTGACTATATGTGTAAGATGTAAGTTGTTCATTTGGTTACTTGTACTAGCGTAATTGCTAACCCCTTTGGGGACCCGTTTTGGGGAAATTTATTTTATGAATTTCAGGTCCGGTTCATCGAGACGAGCGGGTGCTGGACCAGCATGTGGATGATGGCCGTGCGTGATGATTGTGCACGAGTGGTGTCTTATTGTCTTCTATCTTTTACTTTTGTGGGCTTGTAAAACTAATAGAAGTACTCGAGTACTTAAGAGTTCTTGTTTGTCCAGATTTTTTTGTTGTTTATTGTATTTGTGTCGGATGATGGTGTTTGTTTGACCGGTTGAATCGGGTGGATTATTTGGTTTTGCGTCTTTATGACGAGGTGTTATTTCGTTGTTTCCACGAGTCGTTGAGTATGATAGTTGTTCAGCCTGGTGGGTTCCATATAGGGATTCACGGCGCTGTAATATACCTCGAATATCTTGGGGATGTTACAAATACTCCCGACCAACTCATCTAAACAGACCCAAAAAGCTTCCTTAACAAGCACACCCAAACCAACATGTGGGGCATACGTACAAACGACGTTAACCGCCTTCTCCCCAACCACCACTCTAACGGACATAATCCTATCGTTACACCTCTTCACTTCCACGACGTTATCCTTTAGCTCCTTAGACAAAAGAATACCCACACCATTACTCGAGGTAGCAAAGCCTAAATACCACAATTTATAACCGTTCGCCTCCCTGGACTGCGCCCCCTTCCACCTAGTCTCCTGAATACAAGCCACATCAACCCTTCTCTTACCCAAAACATCCACGAGCTCCAAAAACTTACCCGTCAAGGTACTCCCTGGACTGGCCTAAATATTTTGATGTTTATAGTTTTTTTGTTACTTGTTTGTTGTTTACATATTACTTTATTTACCGTTGAATTTGTTTTGTTAATTTTGTGTATTGAGTAAAAAGATTCTCGAAAATGCATTCTATATTCAATGCGGACATCGTAGTTTCGGTGCACGAGTGGTTTTTGAATTTTGGTTCCGCCTATGATTGTAGAGAGGAGTTCTGAATCGTGATGTAGTAGTAATACTCTTGTGTCAGATCAGGGTAATTGTAATTTCTCTTCGGAAAATTTGTTTCTACATTTCTCACTTTTTATTCTATTAAAATTTGATGAAATTTGATAGAATACGTAGCATTTCTCATAATTAATTACAAGTATTACCTTTGTCGTTTGGTTGATGTAATCCCAACGTAGAAATAAACCTAGACACATGATGCTTGTATTTCAGCTAACCGTTGAGCTTCCTCACACTTTCGAACCAATAAAAATTAAAAAGTAAATATTTTAATATAGTAATAATTTTCTATAAAAATAATTATATTGAAATAGGACGTGTATGTAATTTTGATGTATTTAATTAGTACCATTCTTTTTTCTAATATAAGAGTGGTCAACTAATATAGTCCACCTCACAATGACGAGTCAACTCAGTAGAAGCGAAAAGAATGCAAAGCTAAGCATTTTACACAGATACCAAAATTCTAATAATGTATGAATATACTTCAAAATTTTAATTAAAAATAATATGTTTATAATTGATCAGAAATAACTACAACAGTAAAAATAAAAATAAAAATATGATCAGATATACAAAAATAAATAGTACAGTTTGAGTTTCAAGTCATTTTGTTTTATAAAACTTATAAAGATATTGAGGGAAAAAAATCTGTCACTCGTTTGGCACGTATGTGTAATAAATTTTCATTAAATATAATCTTATATTAACAAATAAATCTTAAAAAGATATTTTATTTTATTTTTAACAATTTATAAATTATATATAAATACAAAAATAAATAAGGTTAAGATGAATTAAACAGACCTAAATCAAATGGAAGAGGTGGTATGCAGGTGGATGCCATATCACAATTGTTTAACAATCATTTCGGAAAACGTAACGTTTTCATTAATATATATATATATATATATATATATATATATATTAGTCAAATACTAGATATAGATAATGTGGAAACACCTTTTTGTAATTGATGCATGTTTTGTGGCATGTTTTGTGGGCATGGCCCATTCTAGCACTATATATATGTAGACACCTCTCTTTATAATCGGGACAAGAATCAATAAAGTAATTTACAATATATATATATAAATATATATAATACCTTTGTCGTTTCAACTTATATATACAGCCATATTATGTCGTTTCAACTTATATATATATATATATATAATACCTTTGTCGTTTCAACTTACATACAGGTCATGTAGATCCTTTACTTATAAATACACCTAGTCCTTGGACACATAAACACACGCATTGCTTATATTTGAGCTGACCATTGAGCTTCCCTCCCTACAATACATACGTATACAAACAAATTTTCCCCCATTTTTCTTCAAGCTCAATGGCAAGGTCCATCAGCGATTTACCAGGAGAAATGATTACCCAAATACTCATTCGTCTTCCAGTGAAATCATTGCTCCAATGCAAGCCCGTATGCAAGCCATGGCTATCCTTAATCTCAAGTCCTAAATTCATTAAATCTCACCTCCACCGTGCCATCGTCTCATCCAGTAATATTAAACCCACACTACTCACTACCCGATTTTCTCTGGAAGAAGCAGAAGAGCTGGACTTTGAAAACTTTCTGGAAATGCTGGAGCCTGATGAAGTTGAACCAGCTTATGATGCTCATCAACAAGAACAGGAACGACGTAGTCAACTTGTTAACCGGGCTCTTCTTAAACTCAACGGACAAGATTCGTCCAGCTCCCCCATACACTTTGATCGCATTCCTATGCTACAACATCTTTTCTACAGCCGTAAGCATCATGTTAATGGTTGTTGTCATGGCATCATATGTGTATCTGATTTTTTGTGTCCATTTGTTTATCTCTGGAATCCATCGATCGGCCAGTGTAAGGAACTACGCACACCTTTTGTAATTACATTTAAGGTAGGGTTTGGTTATGATTCTATCTCGGATGACTACAAGCTCTTTAGAATTGTTAATAAAGAAATATGTGATGTTATACCCACAGTGCAAGTTTATTCCACAAATGCTGATTCATGGAGAGAATTTCAGGCTCCTATTCTCAAAAACCAGAAGTTTTACCGTGGTGGTAATGTTGTTATAAACGGCACTGTACTGTATTTTGATGGTGGGAATAAGCTAGTCTCATTTGATTTGCATGAAGAGATTTTCCGACTAGTTCAGTATCCTAAATTGACACAAAGTAAAAGGTCGGATGTAATGGATTTCGAAGGTTCTGTTGCTATGGTCATTGAATCCGGATCAGGAACTGATCTATGGACATTGGATGATGATGTTCCTGGCGGCCGGGAGTCTACTTGGACTAAAAGATTCGGTATTGTGTCTGATTCGGAGACGTGGACATTTCTATCTTGTTATTTGGGTGCAGGACAGTTTTATGGAGAGAAGGTAACAAAAGAAGATAGTATGAGTTTGTTTAAGATCTTGTATGACTATGAGAAGAAAGAGACTAAATTTTTTGGACAAGAGAAGGTTCATACAGTTCTCAACTACACACAGACACTTGTTTCACTCAACGGTTTTCAACCGGTGCAATCTCTAATTCAGGCTCATGCAAGAAATTTACACATGTTTGGATTTTAAGTGCAGTATTAGAATCAAAAGCAATCTTGAGGTAACTTACCGACCCATCTAGATATATCTGTTGTACAAGCAATCTTTTTATTCCAAAATTATGCTTTTCTTGAACATTTTGTTTGATTCCTTTTTGCACAATAGCATCCTTATTTCATCTGTATTGTGTTGCTTCAACATATTGGCTCTATTTGAGTTAATATGATTTCACAATTCATTTGTATACAGTATAATTTTGTGCTGATATTGATGTGAACCATTATTCCAAGATATTGATGTATCTTAACTTTTTATTTATCACTAATATATCATATATTGTCATGCTAATATTTCTGTTTCAGCTCTAGTAATTCAAGCCATATTATCAACAGCCGGTGTGAACAGTTTTTGAACAGTTCTGGTGATTATTACACCTCTATTTAATTAACTTTCTAGGCAATCTTTTAACGATTACGATGTCAGTACAACTCTAATTAACTATCGACATAATTAGCAAATACAATTGGATCAAGTTAGTGTTTTAGCTACTCACATAATTTGAATCTTTGACTGATGTACATCTAATCTTTTGCAGGATAGCATACATTGATCAAGAGCTAAGTGCGTTTTGGGAGTAAAGTGTGATTTAATTGGAACAGAGTTGCTGCTGCAGTTTTTGCTTGTTTTATGATTCATATTTAATATGAAAAAACTAATATTTGAATATATATATTCTTGCAATGGATTTTGTTGGTTGCTTATTAATATTTGCTTATGGTTGTGATCCTAAGTGTGACATTAGTAAAAAAGTATAAACGTCCGCATGAGCAGCTCAACTGGTTCCTTGGTGGCAGATTGCTACAACTAAAAAAGTATAAACACTTAAACTTGACAGAGTTGTTGCCTCTTCATCATAAAAAGCAAATCGAATTAGAAATCAAAATTGATCGTTTTACATATATTTTTAAATAATGAAAATAACACATTACATTATGAAATACTAAATAAGTTTTAATGGATAAAATGAAATACTAAATTATTTATATTTGTAAAAAATATTAGACTATAATATAATAAAAAGTGACAATACCAAAATATTAAATTTAAGTTATAAACTTTTCCAATTCAATGTTATATGGAGATAGCCCAATATACTACAAATTAAATGTATTCTCCGAGTTTATCGTAACCTGGCAAATTGTCTTTGTCAGCGTACGTGTAAACGCATCAAAAATCCTTCCCAAAGTAAATTTACCAGAGAAAATAGACATCATCTCTTCCCCATAAACTGTGCGATATATATTATAAACACATCTATATATCTATTATTATATTATGAAGTTCCGCGAGAGATATGAGGACTACATGCATTAGGACAAGACCATCAAAAACTACCTGGTGTTGGTTTCAAGAAGCTCAAAAAGATTTTGAAGAAGTGTCGTAAAGATGATCAACAATATCTATCATCGAATTTTCAAGAAAAAAAAAAAAAATATCTATCATCGATTTCATTCCCAAAATCAATGCCTTCAAACTCGTGCCCCTTCTTCTGCTTCTTCTTCTTTCCATGATTCTTCCACTTGTTAAACAATCTTTTTATCTGTTAATTATTTATCTGTTTTTTTGTTGTAAATAATAATTGTTTATTTTTTAATTTATTTGCTTTTTGTGCATTGTATATTTATGTAAATTAAACTTTATGTTTGGATCGGTTTTGTGATCTAAGAAGGGCTAACAAAGCAAGGGGTCTGTCCCATATAAAAACCCTCCCTAGTCCCTACCAAACCCCATACAATATATATATATATATATATATATATATATATTTTCTTTTTTAATTTCAAAGACAAAAAAAAGTTGTAACAAAAAAAGTATTTTTTTTTAAAAAAAGTTGTAACAAATAAAAATATTTTTTTGTTTGGTTGGATTTCTTTTTGTTATATTAAGACGGGTAATTAGTGGTATGGTTCGATTAATTTTTATAAAAGTTGTAATGTATTTTGGTGTTCGATTCTGAAAGCAACTAACTGATTGGGTGCAAAATATAGCTCGAGTGATCGGTTTTGTTATTAGTGGCCCCCTCGTGATTGATCGTGTGGGGGGCGACGACTGTGCTCACTACATTTATGTGACGCTGGATGAAAATTCATCACTCCCCAATACTCACCCACAATGGAGAGCGTACAGACTTCCCAATGACATTGAAAAAATATATGCATTGCATGAAGAACAACATAAACTCCAGGGAATGCTCGGGAGTATTGATTGTATGCATTGGGATTGGAAAAATTGTTCAAAGGCCTTACAAGCTCAATTCAAAAGACGTGATCATAAATACCCAACTCTTATGCTGGAAGCGGTTGCGGATAAAAAATTATGGGTTTAGCATGCATATTTTGGGGTTCCAGGGGCAAATAATGATCTTAATGTGTTATATGGTTTCGCGATATTTTGGTACCCGGGTACCCGAGTTTTTTTCATATATTAATTATTATTATATTAATTATACATATATATATGATTTTTTTGCTATATTTTTTTCAAATTTTAGTTCAACAAAAATATTTTATTTTTAAATTAGCAAGAATTGATTATAATTTTGAAGTCATGCGTTATGATTAAATCAAATATTAAGAAAATTTAACTTTAATTTAATTTATTTGCTCGATTGACTTCTACAAAAAAAAAATAAAAGTAAGAAATTGTTTACAATAATTATAACATTCATTTTATTATCATTGGTTCTAATATATTAAGACATTATATGAAACATTTAATCTATTCACTTTGAAATTAGACTACTATATTATATTAATACATAAGTATTTGTAATGTTAATATTATTAAAATGTAAGTAAACACATACTAATTCTATACATAATATTTAAAATGGTTAAAATAAAATATGTAGTGAGAAAATAAAAAAAAAAAATTACCGGGTCGGCGGGTACCCGGTTATTTTATTTGGCCGGCCCATTACCCGGCCCGGTAACTCACATAATTAGCGGGCCGGGTACCCGACCCGTTAAATTATTGAGAATATAAGAGCACAAACATAGTACATGATTACTGATTAATATTGTAAATATAAGAGTACAAACATAGTAAATGCACTACATTTGGTGGTAGTGTTTTTAAATAATGTGTTAATGTTGTTGTTGTTTAATTGAATAATAACAGTTGTTGTATTTGTTTAACGTGTTAATGTTTAACGTGTTATTGTTGTTATTGTTTAATTAAATAGAAATACATTAGACGAATACAAAAAACATAACAAATAAACACTAAAAAAAACATTACACAAAAAACACATAACGAATAAACAATAAAAAAATATAACACACACAAAAAAGACAACAAAAGACAAAATAAAAAAGAAAAAAAAAATAGGGGGACAAACCCTCCTAGGAGGGTTTGCTTTGTAAAAATAGGGGGGTCTTAATAACCCACCCCTTTGTGGTAAAAAAGAGATACCTATTATTAAATTTAGCAAAAAAAAAAAGATACCTATCATTAATCTATTTCTAATCATTGTGAATTTTGTAGGCTTGTGTACTGAATCTAGCTGTTGAGTCTTGAAATGACTGTTGAATAAAACTTGCTGCAGGCTAGATCAAATTGATTGTTGCTTCTCTAGACTAAAGTAACTGTTGGAGGGGGGCAGGGAGGCGGCGGTGTCAGAAGGGGGGGATTAGCTATTGGAAGCTTTGACGGTAACTTTCTTGAAAACTAGTTGTATTTCTTTGACAGACACTTTAGAAAATTAGCTATTAGCAATAAACTTGCTGGTTGCTAAAAGCACACCTTCACTTTTGATTTGATGGGCAAAAGTCCACCACCCATCACCTCCGCCCATCAGTTGCAGTGTTCTTTTTTTTTTTTAAAAAAAAAACTGTTTTGTTAATAGTAGTATCAATTGTTATTTTTAAAAGTATTAATTATTTTTGTGATATTATAGCCGCTGTCGAGCATGTCGGTCAGGCGCTATATTTTTTATTTAATGTTTTAGTCCAGCCCAATTATTTTTATTTACTTGCTATAGTAATTTTCTCCAGCCCATTTTTTATGATAATCTTTTAATGGTGAAAAAATTTCTTATGCACAACAATGAAGATGAACCACGACGAAAATGGTAAAAAATGGAAAAACATGAAACACGACGGAAATGGTGAAAAATGAAAAAACTAAAATTCAATATGAAACGATTGGTATATTAGTATATTTTCTGCTGCCGTTTTTGTTTTTCAGCCTGAAATATACGTACACGTTCCGGTTCATACTCTGCTTGTAATTTTTTGTAGAGTCGTATCGAAGCTGTAAATTGTAAGTCTAAGCCTGCTACAGATGTATGTTTATTAGTGTGCCAGAAATTGGAGACTTGAGCTACTGGATAATCCCCGGGAAATATTTCCAACTGTAAAAATTAATGTTCAATAATAATAGTTAGTTATAACTGCATAAAATATATTATATAAAAAATAAATATTATATCGTTTTTGTTACCAATATCCAATGGGTGTTTGCGTTCACGTTTCCTATCACCACCTTTGCGGCCGGAGGTGGATTACAAGAATCCAAGGCTATGGGAGGACATAAAAATGCCCCATAATCACTGAATGCAATTACGAAAACATTATATATGGTCGCAACCAAGTATCCACAATCAGGCATTGAAAACCACTTATCTCTCGTTGCAAAATCATAATTGAAGTGATCAATAAGTGCCTCCAAACCTTCTGTGGTAACACCGTATATAATATTTTCGTATATTTTTCTTCTTTTGCGGAGTTCATCTAGCATATCCTGTCGTACCTTGGCCAGAAGTTTTCGTTTCCGTAGATGGCGAATGCAACCGCTCTAAATCCACAATTTCCATCTCCAATCACATCCGTGTATGATTGAATATAATCTCTGATGTAGGGGGGAAAGTCTTCCTGAAAATGAGACCGACTCTGATGAGTGGTGTTATTCCGAGGCGGAACATTTTTAGAAGCAGGGGACTTGGGGGGTTTTGAAGTGTGATTATTTGGGAATTTTTGGTGAGAACAACTTTTACGACCTTGCGTATATGTGTTATTGCTACCTTCAGCAAAGTTCCCCGTATTGTGAACTTCCGACTTGCTTTTTCTACGTCCTTCTAGTGGAATATCCTGACATGCGTTCGTTGCCGCCACTCTCCCTTTACCTTTTTGTGTTGGGGGAGTTTTAGCTCCGAAAATCTTGCCGACACGCTCAAACATTGAAGGTTTGCGATACGTAGCTTCGAGTCGTCTTATTCTTTTTCAACCACCGGAGGTGCAAGAACGTCTTAGTGTCGAATAATTTTCTCCGCGTATTAACATCAACATCATCATTGTTTCTGTTGTTGGTAGGAATAGCTGGAAAATTAATACCTAGTGTTCTCCAGTACGAATCAATACACGCAATAGGGATATTTTTTTGTGCTGACATATACCAGAGAAGCTCGCAGTGACACGGAAGCCCGTGTGTTCTCCTAAGATAACACCCGCACATTTTTTCGCCTAGATCCTTGGCAAATTCTTTGAGAATAAGGTCGATCGCTTTGAACGATACATTGCGCACTATCTCACTGAAGAAGTCTATGTTTAACAAATCGGTTCTTATCTTCTGAGTGTTGTGGCTTACTTGTATTTTAATCTCGCAGATCTGCAACTCCATGACCTGATGAAGACGATCGAAGATAACGTCAAATGGGTGTAGGCCGCCGGGGAGGTTCATTTTCACCCGATGATGCTCTTGCTCAACCCTACACGTAGGAAAAATTTTAGTTATGAGAGAATATTTGAATACCGATGGTTTAATTGGTGATAAAATTACCTATTTGTGGTGTAGTTTCCATAGTGTAGGCGATGATCGATATATGCGCCCAACACTCTATCTGCAAAGGGTGTAATCCACGTATCTTCACAATAGGCAATTAAAGATGGATACTTCTTGTAAGTTTCTTGTATATGGGCCCACTTACGTATCCATACATCGTGTGTTGATGCACTAATTGCCCAATTCCAGCTAATTTTAAAATATTCAGCGTACGATGCGTCGAATCCTTGCTGTTTTTGCGCTCGGGCTAGAACACATTTCTCTATGTGGCGTCTGCATAATTGATGTTGGGATTCTGGAAATATTTGATCCACTGCCCCCATTATTGCGAGTGCCCAGTCCGTGATGACAACTTTTGGTACAGCACACTCATACAAACCCCGAATAAATTGTAAAATGAATTCGAAGTGATCTTGGGCTTCATTCTGCATATATGCGTATGCAATGGTGAATGTTTTGTCAGTGCTTGTTGCACCAACTGCTTCGAATAAAGGCATATTGTACATCGATGTCTTGTATGTCGTATCAATAATTAGGACATGCGGATACGCGTTAACCATTGCATGAGAAGCAGGGTGACTGAAAACGATGTCTTTGAGTACGCGTTCTTGTCATCCATTGTCATGATTGGTACCTAATTTCATAAGTTAAAATAACTGTAGGATTATCATTCTAAATTATATTACATGAATATACAACTAATATTTAAATTATATTTTAAAATGAATTCAATTTGCTAATTTTTTTACCTGTAATTCCGCTGAAGAATTAGGGAGATGAAGTTATTCGTATGGGTACGCCCATCACGCCTGTCGCTCCTTGATTTGTTGTAGGCATTGTAGACTCTTTTTTGATCCGTAGCATTATTCACATCGTTTTGCTTCATATAGGCCAGCGCGTTGCTCGGACTTGTGTGTAACGCTTCAAGCCGTTGTAACTCTTTGTATTGGTCGGGTGATATTTGTCCGAGTCTCGAACCCTCCGCATGTTCTGGGAAGGGATGATTGTGTTTCCCTTCCAAAACTTCTATCTCCCAAAGATCATTGAAGGGATCAAATTACTTAGCAACTATACGAAAACGACAATCTAACTTTTGCGTTTTTGTATTTCTTTCATTCTTCGTTTTTTGATTTCTATACTTTCCACCTTGACTGCATATAAATCGTACCTTATATGGATCAGAATTACGTCTGGCTAAGTTGATATTTCTTCTAGCCGCAATTCCCCTGACGTATTGTTCAACCTCTTGTATGCCTTTCAAACCCTCATCTGGATTGTAAAAATCTGCTGTAACGTCTTCGTACTCGTCATCACCACCATAGTTAAAACTCATTACGTAAATGAATTTTTTGTGTAGTAGGAGTAATAAATATGGTGTAGTTTGCAAATATTGTAGTGCGGTAATCTTTTCAAATGTTTTAGTTTTGAAATGGTGTGGTGCTTTTTCCCTTCCATCACAACAACATTATATAAATATGAGGCTGGTTGCATTATTATTTTAAAAAGAATGAAGTGACCACACAATGTCAAAAGCAGCAGGTTGGGGCACGCGATTTTTTTTAAGCGTGCCTGCAAAATCACGTGTGCCTGCAAAATAGTCTCTATTTCAATTTTAAAAAGAAAAATGTAGCTTGCCCCAAAAGCAGGCTTATTGCCATCACTCCATCAAATCAATCAAAAGTGTGCTTATAGTTTCTCTCAATAAACTTGATAGCTACTTTGGCCAAAATGACTCTTGTCCTTTAACAGACAGTCACTTTTGCAAACTGACTGCTAGTAATGAACTAGACAGCAACTTTAACAAAAATGACTTTCGCAGCTAGTCTTCTCCAACCTTGTCCAACTCCTCATAACTTGACCGGATCTGCTCAAATTGTCTACCTGAGCTTTAATGGGGTACGAACATGTTAATGAACTTCTTCCACCACCAAGCTTCCTTATCATTGAGACTTCAACTTGAGCATATATTCATTCTTCTTGAGATTGGCTTGATGAGAGTTGACTTCTTGACCTGCTTTAGATTTGCATCTTCATTTCATTGGTCTAGGTTGGTTACATGAGGACAATCACAATCAGTTAGTTACAAACTAAGCTATATTATCTAATTAGGTTAAGGTTGTTTTGAGTTAGAGCTTGTAGACCTTATCAGACTCAACATTTCTATTGGATCGGCCGTACCCTTAAACTCGGATGGTCGAAATTCTTTAAACGCTTTAAACGTCACCGTAGGTTCTTACTTAGTTGAGGGTTTTTTGGCCGGTTACGATAAAACTACTGTTATTTTATTATAACTCGGAAGGGTATTTAAACAAAGTTAATTTAAGAAGAATACTTCTACAACTTTGTTTGACTTGAAACTTGAGATTTGACTCTATAATAATTAAAAAGAATTCTAGGCAAAAATCATAATTTTCTGAGAAAGTTTTTCCGAATCGCATTTTCTACTACTTATTTTATTGTATCTTTTATTTATTTGGCTGACTTAGTCAACTCCCAAAATCTCCAAAGTTTTTCAGAAATCCTAAATATATTTTATATATCTTCCCTAAAATTTCCATAATTTTTGAGTATTTTGATTTGCGCATAGAAATTGAGTCGTTTATTTGGGGTTACATCTACGCTCTGTCCTTTCTACACATGTCAAAATGAACCTAGACACTTTTAGTCCAACACATCTAGAGGTGTTCGGCGGTTCAAAACTGCCAGTTTTTCGAACCGCCGGTTCCGGTTTGTCGAAAATCGGAACCGAAACCGAACCGCCTTATAGTGGTTCACAGTTACGGTTTTGAACCGTGAACCGCCAGTTCCGAACCGGAACCGAACCGGCGGTTTGGCGGTTCATTTTTTTTTTTTGAAATTTTTAAATTTTAACTTAAAAAAAATATGGGGTAAAAATTGGACTTGAGCTTAATTCAAGTATTAAAGTCTAAACTTGAATTTTGTAATTTTAAATCTTTGAATTAAGCGCCTACGTATTCGATATCCGTAACTTTAGAGTTTAGGAATCAAAATCAAAGTCTTCATAGTTCATTTTTAAATTTGGGGTGGGGGAGGGGAAAAAATAAAAATGGACTTGAGCTTAATTCAAATATTCAAAGTTAAAATTAAGAATTTCAACTTTGAATATTTGGATTAAGTTGCCTACGTATCCCCTTACCTAAGGAATCAAAGTCCTCGTAGTTCACTTACCTTATACTTACCTTAGGAAGTGGAGCGGAGGCGGAGATGAGATGGTTCAATCACCCAAGTCAACCGAATCATTGCTAGATGTGGTATCATATGTATCAGTGTCTTCTTATTCATTATAATTTGGTTCTTGTTGGTGTAACTCGGCTTTCACCCAATCATTCAATAATGCTTGGGCTTCAAGATTTTGAGGTGTCAATCGAGATCGTCGTTCATCCAAAATGTACCCTCCTACATTGAAGGGTTGTTCAACAGAAACTGTTGAGGCGGGGACAGCTAGTATTTCCTTCGCAATCGTGGCAACTACAGGAAAGATTGTAGACTTTTTTGCCCACCACTTAAGAAGATTGTTATTACCATCCGATCCACGTTCTAAAGCTCCCAATTCACAAGTAGTTAAATAATTTTTCAAGTTCTTGATAAGCATTACTTTGGTATCTTGTTCTTTTTCGGGATAAATCTTCTTGATAGGCATTCCATTCACTAAGATCCGGAATAGCAAAATCAAAAGAAGATATACTACTACTACTGTAACACCCCCGATATATTCAGGAATATTACAGCGCCGTAAATCCTTTACATAAGAATTTACAAGGCTGAATAAAAGAAATGACAATAACAGATACCAGTTTATGAAATTGCTGAAATAAAATTCAACCGACTGGTTCAAAACCGAAATTACAAATATCCCATGAAGAGTTATTATTACATCATCAAAATCCAAACATTAACAACGTACTCGAGTACTTATTGAAAATAACCAATAAATAACAGACAGTAAACCCGGTGGAAACATCACTCTGCACCCTCGTCGTCATGCCTCTCCAGTGGTTGTTTCCCCGCTCTCCTGGATCCTGAACATACACAAATGTTCACCCCCGAAGGGGTTAGCACAACGATGCTAGTACAAGTACAATAATCATACAACAGTGATATAATCAACAATTATATCATAACAAGTTTCTCCAATGAGAATATCCACAACACATATCATATCATAACATTTCCAACATACAGATGGTATTCCAACGATCCAGTAGCACACGGCTATAGATTCCCATGATGATCCCGTCGGACCAACACATGGTGGAACTACCTGTCCAACAATCCAACGCACACAGTTATAGATTCCCATGATGATCCCGTCGGACCAACGCATGGTGGACATATATATACATAACATATTTACACGATACAATCATAATTGTCATAATACAAACAATTCTAATTAGAGTACTTGCCTCGATTCGTTGACAAGAATAAACTTCCACGAATATAAAAATACTCGAAGGTCGTCCCCTTCGATCAGTCACGTGTTAAGCTCGAACCTTAACAAAAGAAATAGTACAGAATTCATTTCGTAACATGCGACGTCTAACAATTCAACAATTACGGTAGGAAGTCCTTAATATGCAATGCATGCGGGCCAGTTAACACGCTACGAATCATATGTAGCGTGCGTTAATGCTACTCGTTAGCGTCACGCGATACCTGCTGCCTAGCGTCGCTAACCCGGCGTTGTCGATGCCTCACCGATCGTAGTGACTCGGTGATGATTTAACGCACGCTAAGTCCAAAGCGTTGCGTCGCTAAACGTACTTTCGATAGCGCACGTTAAATCTCGTATATTAGCGCACGCTAATAGTGCATGGCGATTCACCGGAGGCGTGATTTACACAAATAGTGATGAAGTAAGCGAATTCTTCAGTGATTAGATGTTTGTTATCTGTCTTCATGTTATGTTCATAACCTTTATGAATGATCTCGAGGATAATATCAACTTCAAGATGCAAATATACGTATAATCATCATGACACCATAATCCATCTTGATTACAATTCTCATGCGAAGTTGGTGATCTCCGGTTGATGTATTAGATTCTACTATCATTATACATATTCAGACTTCATCTTGAGGTGAACTAACAATTCCGACTTATACGAAAGAATATTTCCTAAGATGATTCTTCCTTTAAGTTCTTATAACATCTCTTCCAAATCATGATCACAAAGATAACATAAATCATACGGATTGTTAACTTCAGAATATTTCTCTCATCATTCGAAGTACTAGGATTCCAACTTCAAGGTTCCAACAATAATATCGTAATTGTAGACGTTCCAATCTTCTAAACATCATGTTGTTGAATAATTCACTAATGAAATCCAATACCTCGTTAATATGATCATCGTATCCATTGGAAATCCAAATCTAAGACTGGTGATAGGTTGAACATACCTTAATATGCCGAAATCACTGAACCACGAGGTATAATCCAACTCCGGTTGGTTATGTGCCACTCCAAGGTGTTACTTCTCTTCAATGATCACTCACAAGTGATACTCAATCATTCAATGATCAATAATATATGTTCTAAGTGTTTAGAAGGGAGATTCTTGCTCTATGGACTCTCAAGGATGAAGTATAGACGAAGGAAATGAAAGCCAAATCGGTTGCTGTCCCATTTATAATATTCTGCATTATTGACAAGTTAGCGCACGCTACTAAGCATCCCTTAGCGTGCGCTAATAATGGTTGACTTTAGAATTTGTCCGGGTGCGTCAGCGGGAATCTTATCCGGACCCATGTCCCGGCTGGCGCATGTGTTAGCCGTCCCGCTCAATAATTGAGTCCTTAGCGCACGTTACTCCTACCTGCATAGCGTGCGCTAATAATGGCCCGACAGCGCGCGTTAAGATACATTCTTAGCGTGCGCTATCACGAGGTTGCATGATCAATTTTTCATGATTCTATACTTGTGTATAATGATATTAATGCACGAAATATCATACTCCAATAATCAAAATCACCATTCCGAATAATACATGGTTTGAATACAGATGAAATACACTGTAATAAATCCGGATATTACATACTCTCCTACTAAAAAGGAGTTTCGTCCCGAAAATCAAGACGAAAATAACTCAGGATATCTAGACTTCATATCAGCTTCCGTTTCCCAGGTGGCTTCTTCCATTCCGTGACGTGACCACTGAACTTTGACCAAAACGATTGGTTTGTTCCTCAGTTGCTTAACTCGACTCTCGAGTATCTTGACCGGTCTTTCTTCAAACGTTCCATCCTGCTCGACTTCGATCTCTTGAAATCAATGATATGGTAGGATCTGGTATATATCTCCGTAATGGGATACGTGGAACACGTTATGAACATGGCACAATGACGGCGGCAATGCTAATCAGTATGCCAACTCCCCAACTCTCTCGAGGATTTCAAATGGTCCGATATATCTAGGACTCGGCTTTCCTTTCCTTCCGAAACGAAAGATTCCCGAGTAGGAGAAACCTTCAAAAGTACGTGATCTCGATCTTGAACTCCAATGGGCGGCGGCGTGCGTCCGCATAGGATTCTGGCGACTGCAGGCGGTTAACGGCCTTTCACGAATCAAGGCTATCTTCTCTCGAGTCTGCTCGATCAACTCAGTTCTGTTTCGATCAAGTCCGATGAATCGTCCCGACATAGGGCGACTGCATCTCCTCGTATAATGCCTCAAACGGTGCCATCTTAATGGAAGCATGCCAACTATTGTTGTAGGTAAATTCAATCAACGGTAGATGAACTTCCCAATCGTTTGACCAATCTAAGGCACAGGCCCTTAGCATGTCTTCCACCGTTTGTATAGTTCTCTCAGATTGTCCGTCAGTCTGCGGGTGATAAGTCAGATCTTGAAGTTCAATTCGGTCCCCAAGGCCTTATGAACTGCTTTCCAAAAGTGAGACACAAAACGGCCGTCTCGATCAGAAACAATGGTCTTCGGCGTACCATGCAATCGAACTATCTACGAAATAAAGACTCGTGCCAACCTCTCTGGTCCCCACGTATCCTTAATGCCTAGAAAATGAGCCGATTTGGTTAAGCAATCAACTATCACCCAAATCATGTTCATTCTGTCTGGTTTTCGGCATATTAGTGATAAAGTCCATCGATATGTCCTCCCACTTCCATTCAGGAATCGGGAGCGGCTTCAACATTCGGCAGGCCGTTGATGCTCGATCTTAACACATTGACAAGTCAAGCATTTGAAACATAGTCCGCTACATCTTTCTTCATGTTGCCCCACGGAAGTTACGCTTCAAGTCCTTATACATTTCTTGGTGCCGGGTGGATAGAATAGGCGAACTATGAGTTTCCTTCATAATCGTCATTTGAACATCAACATCGGGACGCAGTCGGTTACGAAATCTCAAAACTCCATCGTCATGAATTATGAATCCGGGCGCCTTTCCTTTGATCACTTCATCATGTAACCGAATCATCGAGGATCATCTCGCTGTCTAGATTTGATTTCTTCGGTTAATGATGAAGTTATCTCCATCACGCACACTGTCCTTGGACTCTTTGTAACCATACTTCAATCCCTTCACGAATCATCTCTCGTTGAAGGCTAAGTTGGGATGTCGGCGTCTCCGGATCCGAATAGAGACAGGCTTGCGGCTAAGTGCATCGGCTACTACATTCGCTTTGCTGGATGATATAAAATCTCCAAGTCATAGTCCTTAATCGGTTCCAACCATCTTCTTTGCCGCATGTTTAACTCTTTTCTGACATTGAATATGTACTTGAGACTCTTGTGATCCGTAAAGATCGACGGTGAGTCCGTGCAGATAATGCCTCCAGATCTTCAAGGCAAAAACCACCGCCGCTAGCTCCAAATCATGTGTCGGGTAATTCATTTCATAAGGTTTCAGTTGTCGCGATGCATAAGCGATCACCTTATCATTCTGCATCAACACGCACCCAAGTCCTTGGTTCGAAGCATCACTGTAAACTATGAATCCTTCAGTTCCCTGCGGAAGTGATAGAATCGGTGCCGTCGTCAATCTTTTCTTCAGTTCATCAAAACTAATCTGACACAATTCATTCCACTCAAACTTTTGAGTTTTATGCAGAAGTCGAGTAAGTGGGCGGGAGATTTTAGAAAACCCTTCCACAAATCGATGATAATATCCAGCAAGTCCAAAGAAGCTTCGGACTTCTTTCACGTTCTTTGAAGGCTTCCAATCCATAATTGCTTCGATCTTCTGAGGATCTACTCGGACTCCTTCAGCTGACACTACATGGCCGAGGAACATTACTTCCTTTAGCCAGAATTCACACTTAGAAAGTTTGGCGTACAATTGCTCATTTCTCAAAAGCTCCAATACAATCCGCAAATGCTGCGCATGTTCTTCCGGACTCTTAGAATACACCAGAATGTCATCAATGAACACGACCACAAATTTATCCAAAAATTCAATGAACACACGGTTAATTAATTGCATAAATACAGCAGGTGCGTTAGTGAGACCAAACGGCATCACTACAAACTCGTAATGTCCGTAGCGAGTTCTGAACGCTGATTTCGGAACGTCAGACTCCTTAATCCTCAGCTGGTGATATCCTGATCTCAGATCGATTTTGGAAAATACTGTCGCTCCTTGCAACTGGTCAAACAAATCATCAATCTGTGGCGATGGATACTTGTTCTTAATCATCATCTTGTTCAGCTCCCGATAGTCAATACACAGTCGAAGCGATCCATCCTTCTTTTGGACAAAAAGGACTGGCGCTCCCCAGGGTGAAACGCTTGGCTGAATATAGCCCTTATCCAGTAACTCCTCTAGCTGCTTCTTCAGTTCGTACATCTCAGTAGGTGCCATACGATACGGCGCCTTAGAAATTGGTGTCGCTCCAGGTTCCAGCTCAATAGTAAATTCTACATCCCTTCGTGGAGGTAGCCCAGGTAACTCGTCAGGAAATACATCTGGAAATTCGTTCACAACAGGAATGGATGAAAGTTCCATAATTTCATCTTCTTTCTTCATTGCGTAACACCAGTACCCGGTACAGCCCCGTTTCAACAATTTGACAGCTTTCATCGCCTTGATCAATTTCCCTGAGCTCCCTGGTTTCCACCCCTCGAACAATATTTCGGAACCATCGTCAGCGATCAGCGAGATATTCCTCTTTCGGTAGTTTACAATTGCTCCATACCGATTAAGACAATCGTCTCCGAGTATCAGGTCATCTCCTTGCATTTCTATCACGATCAGATTTGAGAGCCACTATCTGCCCCCAAATGATACAGGGAAATTTCTAGTTTCTAAATTTCCGACAATCCTCTCTCCACTCGGTAAACCAACAACATAAGGTTCACAAGCATGAAAACCGGAAATATTCAAACGATTTACACAATACAAAGATATAAAAGAATGTGTAGCTCCTGTATCGAACAAAACGCTAACTGGCTGGGAAAGGATTTGGGCCGATTGCACGATGCGACAATGACATCCTGATCATTTGTCCTCCTCATCTCATACAAACGTGGGGGAACAGATCCGGCACTCGATGTCCCCTTTCGCTCCCATTGTCCTCTGCCTCGACCGCGGCCAAAACTCTGAGGCATCTGAACACTTTGCTGCGTCTGTTGGACACTGGCTTCCTTCTGAACTGGCTGTGATGAACGGGTTCCATTGTACTTAGTGGAGTCCTTACAAAACGTCGCACGGTGTCCTTCCTGTCCGCACTCAAAACATGTAACTGGAGTGCGCAAACAATCACGCCAAAGGTGGCCTGGGCGACCACAGTTAAAGCACTTCCTAGCTGTATCCGCCGTGGCTGACATTGTTCCGTAATTCTTTCCGCTCTTAGATGGGTGCGGAGGCTTCTTGAAAGAAAAAGAAGACTGGGCCTTGCGGGGCCCACTGCTCTTGTGCTCTGTAAAAGTACCAGAGACTTTCTGTTTCTTCGACTCCATAAACTTCTCCATTGCTGCTTCTTTTATTTCGTACGCCAACGCCTTATCCTGGTATTGGCGGAGAGTGGTACATTCAAAACCGGACATGTACCTTTGGATTTCTGGTTTCATCCTCATTTCAAAATGAATCATCATCTCCGCATCTGTTCTGACCAGATGTCGAACAAATGCTAACTGCTAGTTAAAAGTCTTAATCGTGTGGGATACGGGTTCGTCTGATGGTTGAGCGGAGAAAAATTCTCGAATTTTGGCTTCCCTCACAGGACGAGGGCAATACTGAGCTTCCATCATCATTTTAAATTCCGTCTAATCGGCATCATGATCTGCAGGTCGGATAGCTTCCCACCACTCGGATGCTTCCCCTATCAGAAGGTACTGGGCAATAGGAGCTCTCCTATCGTCCGGGCAATTAATTCCAGCAAAAATTTTCTCCAGTTCCTTCAACCAATGGTCCCAAGTGGGAGTCTCAGAAAAGCCGTCAAATTTGGGTGGTTGCATCTTTGCCACTTCTTGTAACCATCGGTCACCTCGATTTCCCATTTCTGGAATCCTTTGTTGTCCATCTCCCTGCTGAATTCCTGCCGCCACTTGCATTCGGTCCACGACACGAGCGGCCCGAGTCATCGGTTCACGACTTGACGAAGGATTTCGGCACACCAGTTCGGTTCGTTATTGATGGATTCTGCGGCTACTTTGAGCTATGACTAGCCTGATTAGAAGGCGACGCCTCCCTTTCAGCATTCCTTCGTCCGCGTCCACGACCGCGACCACGTCCACGTCCGCCTCTCAACATACTGTAAGCATAAATACTCAATATACAAGAAACAACATCATTCTAATATTCGAGTATAAAGAGACACAACATGTAAAGAACAAGATAGAGTTTAGGAACTTACAACCACTGTTCGCATGAAGACGTAGGCAGTGCAGTGATGTCGTTCACGACTGGTTACCTCAAAAGACATAAATGACCCCTATTTTAACCCAACGGCCAAGATATCCATAATCTTAGCTCCGATACCATATTCTGTAACACACCCGATATATTCAGGAATATTACAGCGCCGTAAATCCTTTACATAAGAATTTACAAGGCTGAATAAAAGAAATGACAATAACAGATACCAGTTTATGAAATTGCTGAAATAAAATTCAACCGACTGGTTCAAAACCGAAATTACAAATATCCCATGAAGAGTTATTATTACATCATCAAAATCCAAACATTGACAACGTACTCGAGTACTTATTGAAAATAACCAATAAATAACAGACAGTAAACCCGGTGGAAACATCACTCTGCACCCTCGTCGTCATGCCTCTCCAGTGGTTGTTTCCCCGCTCTCCTGGATCCTGAACATACACAAATGTTCACCCCCGAAGGGGTTAGCACAACGATGCTAGTACAAGTACAATAATCATACAACAGTGATATAATCAACAATTATATCATAACAAGTTTCTCCAACGAGAATATCCACAACACATATCATATCATAACATTTCCAACATACAGATGGTATTCCAATGATCCAAACAAGACACAATATAGATTCCCATGATGATCCCGTCGGACCAACACATGGTGGAACTACATCGTCCAACGATCCAGTAGACACGGCTATAGATTCCCATGATGATTCCCGTCGGATCAACACATGGTGGACATATATATACACAACATATTTACACGATACAATCATAATTGTCATAATACAAACAATTCTAATTAGAGTACTTGCCTCGGTTCGTTGACAAGAATAAACTTCCACGAATATCAAAATACTCGAAGGTCGTCCCCTTCGATCAGTCACGTGTTAAGCTCAAACCTTAACAAAAGAAATAGTACAGAATTCATTTCGTGCTGTACGAACGTCTAACAATTCAACAATTACGGTAGGAAGTCCTTAATATGCAATGCATGCGACAGATTAACGCACGCTACGAATCATATGTAGCGACGTTAATGCTACTCGTTAGCGTACGCAGTACACACTGCCTAGCGTACGCTAACCCGGCGTTGTCAGTGCCTCACTGATCAGCCGACTGACTCGGCTGATGATTTAACGCACGCTAAGTCCAAAACGTTGCGTAAGCTAAACGTACTCGATAGCGCACATTAAATCTCGTATATTAGCGCACGCTAATAGTGCATGGCAGTTCACTGGAGGGCAGCGGATTTACACAAATAGTGATGAAGTAAGCGAATTCTTCAGTGATTAGATGTTTGTTATCTGTCTTCATGTTATGTTCATAACCTTTATGAATGATCTCCAGGATAATATCAACTTCAAGATGCAAATATACGTATAATCATCATGACACCATAATCCATCTTGATTACAATTCTCATGCGAAGTTGGTGATCTCCGGTTGATGTATTAGATTCTACTATCATTATACATATTCAGACTTCATCTTGAGGTGAACTAACAATTCCGACTTATACGAAAGAATATTTCCTAAGATGATTCTTCCTTTAAGTTCTTATAACATCTCTTCCAAATCATGATCACAAAGATAACATAAATCATACGGATTGTTAACTTCAGAATATTTCTCTCATCATTCGAAGTACTAGGATTCCAACTTCAAGGTTCCAACAATAATATCGTAATTGTAGACGTTCCAATCTTCTAAACATGATGTTGTTGAATAATTCACTAATGAAATTCAATACCTCATTAATATGATCATCGTATCCATTGGAAATCCAAATCTAAGACTGGTGATAGGTTGAACATACCTTAATATGCCGAAATCACTGAACCACGAGGTATAATCCAACTCCGGTTGGTTATGTGCCACTCCAAGGTGTTACTTCTCTTCAATGATCACTCACAAGTGATACTCAATCATTCAATGATCACTAATATATGTTCTAAGTGTTTAGAAGGGAGATTCTTGCTCTCTGGACTCTCAAGGATGAAGTATAGACGAAGGAAATGAAAGCCAAATCGGTTGCTGTCCCATTTATAATATTCTGCATTATTGACAAGTTAGCGCACGCTACTAAGCATCCCTTAGCGTGCGCTAATAATGGTTGACTTCAGAATTTGTCCGGGTGCGTCAGCGGGAATCTTATCCGGACCCATGTCCCGGCTGGCGCAATTGTTAGCCGTCCCGCTCAATAATTGAGTCCTTAGCGCACGTTACTCCTACCTGCATAGCGTGCGCTAATAATGGCCCGATAGCGCGCGTTAAGATACATTCTTAGCGTGCGCTATCACGAGGTTGCATGATCAATTTTGCATGATTCTATACTTGTGTATAATGATATTAATGCACGAAATATCATACTCCAATAATCAAAATCACCATTCCGAATAATACATGGTTTGAATACAGATGAAATACACTGTAATAAATCCGGATATTACAACTACTACTAGAAGGAATGTGAACAGAAGAAGAAGAACCCGTTCCAAGATCAAGACTACCACTATAACTACAAGCATATTCCCGATAAAGAGTAGATAATAAATTTTTTGCATTTTGAACTAACTCGCTAGGATTTGGAGGACTAAAATTAGCAATAGGATTAGGAAATAAAGCATTATAGTAAAGTGTAAGTAATATTAGCTAAAATTAATTTTGTCTCGCTAGTAGTTTTTCGAACATCACGAATTACGGTAGAGCGTGAAATTTTTTACTAGCGGGATTAAAACTTAGTTGAGTAAAATTTTCATTCATTTGGTCGTCGGCAAAGTTAAAACGAAGAGATTTACCACAAACAAATCTAGCTAATTCTTTTCTAGTGGTAATTGGATTACATTTAAATAAAAAACTATTACCTTGATTGGGGGCATTAGACGATGTAGCCGTGCCTTGAAGTTGGGTTTGATTAGTCTCGATGCCAACTTTGTCGGGATGTTGTCTTTGTATATGGCCATTGAGTGTCCCGTAAGCTCCTCCTTTTTTAAACTTGTACATTTTATCGCAATAGTTGCACTTGGCCAAGAAATGACCGGGACCGGATGCAACATCGTCCATTTTTGTATAATGGAGCGCAAATAATGGAGATTTGAGCTCGGATGGTTTCCTTTGTTTTGGTTTTGTTGGTTGCTCATCATCTTCATGAATCGATTTTGAGACTTCAAACATTTCGTTGATTTATTCCTCGGTTAATTCATCGGGAACATAATCACCAAAATTCGGACTTGGAATGGAATTAGAACTCGGAGTATGAATATGATGAGTAGGAGTACTACCACTAGCACCGGCTCTTCCTCGTCGAGGAATGCCGGTGATAGCCTTTCCCTTTCCCCGGTTGAATTGACCACTTGACATTTTTTTCAATTAAAAGTATAACACTTGAGAGAATAGAAATTAGGGAGAAAGTAGATAGATAGAAGATAGTTGGTGTGAGAAAAATGAAGGGTGAGAGGGCGTATTTATAGGTGTAAAAATGTTAAAAAAAAAAATTGAAATTGTGACCGTTGTGAACCGCCGATTCCGGTTTGGCCGGTTCACAACAGTTCAAAATTCAAATTTTGAATTTTTTTTTTAAAAAACCGGCGGTTGAACCGCCGGTTCGCGGTTCGTCAAAATGACGAACCAAAACCGAACCATCTTAAAACGGTTGACGGTTCCGGTTTTGAACCGAACCGCAGTCAACGGTTAACCGAACCGCGGTCAACGGTTCCGAACCGGCGGTTCGGCAGTTCGAACCGGAACCGTGAACACCTCGAAACACATCCCTTAGAATATGGGTTGCTTGACACTTGGCATGATTTTATTGGTCCGAAAAGTCTCCAAATAGCAAGCTCTCCCCATTCATTTTCAAGCCATTTTGAGCCAAATAATTGCGGCAAATTCGTCTCTAGAATACTCTCCAAAATCAGTAGCCAAACTCTTCAACAGATTCTAGCCACCAAGCCTTAGTCCAACCAAAGATACACACCATATAGCTTGATATTCATACCAATTCTTACTCAAATCATCACACAAACAGATATCTTGGTCAGATACTTGTCCCATATTGGCCAAAAATCCCAGCCTTCAAATAGCCTAATTTGGTCCGTCATTTGCTCTTATTTCCTACCGAACCTCCGGCGAATTTTTGCGGCGATTTTTGCGTGTGTTTTGGCTTCATTTAGCTCGTACCCTTGGTGTGTCTTTCCAAAGATCAGAAGGCCATAAGGTATCTTATTTTGTGTTATATACTCCCTCTGTCCACCACCCATATGCACTCTTTTGACCGGCACGGGTTTTAATATTTGAGTTGACTTAGTTGGTAGGATGTGTCGTGAGTGGAGTAAATGGACCCACTTGTGTTGTGAAAGGGTAAAAAAATTGCCAAAAATAAACAATGCACATAGGTTGCGGATGGATGGAAAATGAAATTGTTGCACATGGGTGGCGGACAGAGGGAGTATATTATTTGTGCCTGTCTTATCTATATATATTGCATTTTGTTTCACTTATACTATATATATAAGAAATAGATCATATGAAAACTAATTACCTTGTGAAATCTAAAAACTTTTGTAGGCCATTGATATTAGTGATCTAATGGATGTAGATGAGTAGAATTATATGCATTTATGTATTTTTTTATTACATTATTTGTTGCATATACTAGCGACCAGCTTTATGCAACAAATAATAACAAATATGCAATGAAATTACTTAATAATGCAATTGGTTTCTAGATTTCACCATTAAGGGTGTTTCTAGATTACTTAATAGTGCTTATAGTTATATATATATATATATATAACTATAAGCACTTGCATTATTATATATATACTTGTGAGCTTGAATTTCGGATTTTTATCCAAGTATATATATTGTGTGTGAAACAAGGAGTAATTATCACATACCCCTCCACTCCTTTGTTACAATCTTTTAACCCGATCAAATTATCTCGGGGGAAACTATCTTGGATTCAGATTTAATCGAGGTAAACTCGTTTGTGCTTATTAAAGATAAACGAGGCACTGGATCAGTATCCTTGGACAGGTTCAACTCGCTAAGAAAACTTTCAAGTGTATATCCTTTTGTGGACCTCAAGATGATGAAGATAAACAAGAAGAATGGATGAAATTAGAAAGTCTAATTTCCTCCTCTCAAATATCCCAATTTGCCTCATTGGAGATTTAAATAGCATCCTTTATAAGGATGAAAATCTAAACTGCAAATACAGGAAGAAGGATATAACTCAATTCAAAAACTTCATTAATAACAATAGAGTCATACCCATCCCTAACTCCAACCAGGCTCATACCTGGCATGGACCAAATGGCAGGAAAAACACCCTGGATAGGGCATTCTCAATGTTGAATGGCAATCCTCTGGGAATTGGACATCAGAGCTATGACACAGGAAAAACTCAGATCACAACCCCATTCTTCTCCTCCAAGACAAAAATGTCAATTGGGTCCCAAGCCTTTTAGAGTATTTAATATATGGCTAAAAGAAGACTCACTCATCAAACAGCTTCAAAATATCCCTAATCAAGTGGAGGCAAATACATGAACATAACTCAGGCAACAAGGCAAATCGGACAAGTAATTTCCACATGGGATAAACAAGTCAACGGGCACATAGAAACCAAAATAAGACAAAAAGAGAAGGAACAATGGGAGAATGACAACAAAACATCTCCTCTTCAAAGTCCAACAAAGGAAATTAAAGCTCAATTACAACAATTGTATGATGAAAGAGCATCTATGATCTGGCAAAACTCCAGGGTTTCTTGGGATATGGGACAAGATAAAGTTCTTTCACAGAATTGTTCTGAAGAGAAAAGCTAGGAATCAAATCAGAAGAACAATCAGTGAAGATGGATGGTCAGAAACTCCCCAACAAATAATACTCACATTCAAAAGACATTTTGAAAATGTGTATAGAGTCAACAAACACCTCATCCTCTTCTTCATTGGTAACCTAAATGTGAGGACTATTTCAGATGTCCAGGCATCCTCCCTAGTAGCCCCCTTTTCCATTACAGAAATAGAGGATGCCTTGCTCCAACTTCACCCATACAAGGCACCAGTTCCTAGTGGATTAAATATTGGCTGCCTCAAGCAATGTTGGCATTATTTGAAGCCAATTGTTTGGGAATGGTTTTAAAAATTTCCATCACAACTCTCACATTCCAACAGGAATTAACTCATCCTTTCTCACACTTATTCCTAAATTTAACCAACCTAAGACTCCTAAAGAATATAGACCCATCAGCCTAATCAATTCATCAATGAAACTTCTGCCTAAAGTGTTAATATTAAGACTCAAGTTAGTTATGCTTCATGCAAGGAAGGAAAATCACCAATGGCATTGTGATAGCATCTAAAGTCATCCACAGCTTGAAGAAGTCCAAGACCAAAGGTATTATTCTAAAACTTGACATTGAAAAAGCATTTGATACAATAGAGTGGAACTTCATCTTCACAACAATGCACAAGATGAACTTCAATGAAAATGGATTAAGTGGCTTAAAAGTATCTTTTACACTATGCGGATAGCAGTCCTAATAAATGGAGCCCCCTCTAATGAATTCTCACCTCTTAGAGGTCTTAGACAAGGGGACCCTATGTCTCTGATCCTTTCCAACATCCCAGGTCAATTCCTTCATACACTTCTACAAAAAGGGCTAGAAAACAAGGAGTTCTCTGGAATAAGTATAGGTAACAACAACTTCACCCTAACTCACCTACAGTATGCAGATGACACACTTATTTTCATTAATGAAGATGAGAACCCAGTCAAAGGAATCAAGTGTCTTCTTAAATGCTTTCAGCATCTCTCATTCCATAAGAGTGAGATTTTCTCCACATCCCCTAATGAAGTGGACACTAAAAAATGGGCCCACATCCTGGGATGTAAACTGGGGAAATGGCCAATGAAGCATTTAGGTATTCCAATTGGAAGCCTCTTCTTGAAAATTTAGACCAAAAACTAAATGGTTGGACAAACAGACACCTCTCTATGGCAGGAAGGCTTGTTCTCCTAAAGCCAACATTAGATAGCCTCCTAGTCTATTGGCAAAATTTCTATATTATAGCAAAGGGGGTTGCAAATAAAATAGATAAAATAAGGAGAGACTTCATATGGGGTATAGACAAAATGCATCTTCTGAACAGGAACTCTGTGTGCTCTCCAAAGGAAGTAGGTGGGTTGGATCCACAGGATCTTGATTAAAAGAACTTAGACTCGCTAGGAAAATATACATGGAGGCTCCACAAAGATAGATATCAGTTATGGTTCGTAGTAATGAAAGCCAAGTATGACAATTTGTTACAAACCTCCACCTCCTCTTCTTTCTCTCCCTTTCTTAACAGAATAACCCCAATCCAAAACCACTCTGCCAGCTACCTTAACCATCAAGCCTACAAATGGACATTAAAGAGTGGCACCAATATCAGATTCTAGGAGGACATTTGGAGGAATAACACATCATTAGCAGAAGATTTCCCTCACCTGGGATACAAGCGAGGAATTTAATTCACAGTAACCTGGTCAGAGTCTGACACCTCTTTCCGCCAACTGCCTTGAGAAGATCATATCAAGTGCAGGTTGTTTCTCATGAAGATTCAAATACTTATGTAGCATATGCAGATGGGTCATGGAAGAAATCCAATGCAGGAACTACCTCTGCTGGCATTGGTGGCTTCCTCAAAAATCAGAATGGAGAAATAATCTACATATTTTCGGGACCCTCAGTTGCAACATCTCCTATAGAATTAATAAACCCAATTATTAATTAATCTTATTAATTAACAATTAAAACTCTTTTAATTATTAGTTCATTTTCTAAACTCTTTAAAAAATGATTCTCTCATCAAATTTAATTTCCCAAATTAAATTCATAATTAATAATATTAAGAACTCTTTCTTAATTTATTTAAAATAAATTAAATCATATTTAATGAATTATAAATAATTGCTAACTATTATTTATTTCATAAATAAAATAACTATTAGCCATTATTAATTAATTCTTCCTTTATCAAGTATTTTTTTTTATGGTGTGACCCTTTAGGTTCAATATTAAGATGGTAGTAGAAATAAATAATAACAAACTATTTATTATTATTTATATCGACCCCAGAGGCCTCATCTGACCATCCCCGGGTGGAAGAACAACCACACACGCACATATGCATTTGCACCAATAAACAAACATGCCTATTACGTATCATACATCGTCATAACATAATTCATAGTTATCCTGGCATCGTGATAACAAGCCATGAACCTCGGAGTCTCCTAGAGACATACCCGGTTTGGATAACCCATGACAAGTATACCACAAGTCCAACTCAAAATCATAAGTTATCCTGGCATCGTGCTAACAAGCCACGAACCTCGGAGCCTCATCGATACATACCCAGTTTGGATAACCCTATGGTCAAACCCGACCCATACTAGCAAGGACGGATCCCGGAGGCTCCAACAAACCCTACCCGGCGGAACATCACTTTACAACGATCAGAAACCAACAAGAAATTATACTTTTCCAATAACGCCGAACGGCACGACCTCCTAACAAAGGAGTCACAACCAATAACACACAACATCACATATTCGTCAACAAGTACATGTATCCACACACACACACACCTTGACAAAGAGATAGAGCTTTATGTCCACAAGTGACATAGTCGCACACAACAACACCACACGAAAATAAAGTATTCCAATATACAACACTAATACACATATTCAGAACATCACATTTGTTCACATAACACACGAGTTGTCTTTACAGTAAACCTTTATTAAAAATATATTGATTCTTTTGAACGTTCATTATAAGCATTCAAGTAGCACACATAATCAATTACCAACTATTATATCTACAAAGCACGAAATGTATGGGCAAGATACTTGCCTCGAAACCACGAGCGAACAAAACAACAAAACGACGCAACCGAGCAATCAGGGAACTTCCAATTTCAGCGAGCAAGTGGCAACTCCGGACACTATGAGAATAACTCCACAACGAACTAATATACGCTTCAAAACCCGACTCTAACTCGCTGCAAAACAATAATAATAATGAGGGTTCAAGGGTTTGTTTCAAGGAAACCAAAATCATGTTCCATGTGACATAAAATCGATAAACGAGTTTCCAATCTGAGGATTATAATCAAAACAACAAGAATTACATAAATAATTTATCAACTTCGGATTAAATCAAGGAATCAAGGAAAACCCCCCAAAATTACTAAACTAGGGTTTTAAGAAAAATACCTCGATCTGATAACATGAAGAAAACTCACCAAGGTGAAGCTCGATGATGAAGATCGCCCTAGGAGACTCGTCCCGATGGATGGAAGTGAAAGGGGAAGGAAATGAAAGAAAACAGGAAAGAAAGGCCTGTTGTTCAGTATTTATACTGAACACTTATTAGCATGCTCTAGTACACTGGTTAGCGCGTGCTATCGAAGCAACACAACAACACGATCTTCCCAAACACACGGTTAGCGTGCGCTAATCACTAATATTGGCATGCGCTAACGAGTTCCGACTCTAATGTAGTAGCTGCTGGACAGCTAACTGGAAGATAGCGTGCGCTATCAATATACAAGTAGCGCGCGTTATGAGGCAACATAGCGTGCAATACACCTATTGCACAGGCAATATAATCACACCAAAACCCTACGCAACTACGATCCGAATGAAAACGATCAAATACTGAAGCACGACACACGATCACATAAACACAGGCACCACATATCCGCTTGAATCGGTAAATAACTCAAGATGTTCGGACGCCAAAATCCTGGGTATTAAACTCTACCCTACTAAAAATAAGTTTCATCCCGAAACTTAAAACATGAAACAATCAAGGCAAGGCAGCCTGAGATAACACACACTATCTGCTGCTGACAGCGTATAAAAGCTTCATGTGGTACAAAGCTATTGTGGTGTGATTTGCTACGCAAGAGTGTTTATGAAAACAACGAACATGAATCACTACGATTGATTAATCCAAGCAGTACAAAAACCAAAACACGATTCTAACACTAAACAAGTATGTAATTCTGACAACCCAAAGGTTTAGAAGATCAAATATGAAGACAATTGATTGAAACTCTGGAAAATTATGAAGTGTCCCAGACGCTCGTTAATCATAATATAAGGTCGATCAACAACTATGAAGTACACAACATAACTCAAAACATTAAATGAACTCGTAGAAATGGCAAGAGGTTAATTTCGCACAAGGTTCACAAGAATTGAACCAAACTCGGAAAAGTCATCACGATAAATGGAATAATCCAAAATAATATCAAATCTCGTTCGAATGACGAAAAGCGAAGAACAAAACAAGTTCATAAGTATCAACGAACACAAACGAGTTGATAGAATCAAAACATACAGAAGCGAAAAAATACGGGTATTACATTCTTACCTCCTTTAAAAGAGGTTTCGTCCCCGAAACTTAAACAACGAAAATGAGGTAACAAAATATCAAGCATCTGACAGACATCTCTCAAGGACCTCTTATAATCGTTCGTGATATCTGTACTGGAGTCCACCCCTCAGAAGACTCAACGATCAACTTGCAAAATTGAATTCTATGTCCCTCGAGTCCACACTTGTAACACGTTACTGGCGGGGAAGGACAATGTGCACGTACATGCCCCAACACATTACAGTTGAAATACCTCCTGGATTTACCAGGAGTCAAAGCTGACAACTTGGAACTCTTAGTCCCACTCATCGAGCGATGGAGCTTCACGGCAGAAAGGCCACAGTGTTGCAGTTTAGAAATTCCGACTCCTGTACTGACAGCAAAATCATCAGACTTCCTCTGTTTCTTGGACTCGGGCAAACGTTCAGTCGATAACGAAGCTATCTCGTAGGCTAATGCTCAATTTTGATACTCTCTCAACTTAATGCAAGTGAGTCCCGCCATATACTGGTGAATCTATGTCTTTATTCGCATGTTGAAATGATGGATCATATCTTCTTCACTCCTCACTGATCCCGCACAAAGTTGAGTTGTTTTCTATAGTCGATGATAGCTTGCGACACCGATATATCCTGCAGTTTTGTCAAATAAATCTCACGAATCCTCTGCTCTATGGTCGGTTCCGGACAAAACTCATCCTTCATAAATTCCTGGAATTTTGCCCACGTGACGACACAATCCCGAGGTTTAACAGCTTCCCACCAATTAGCGGAATCTCTGTCAAGAAGGTACTGAGCGATAGGCACCTTCCGATTTTTAGGACAATCAACTGCCTCGAATATCTTTCCCAACCAAAAAAGCCAACCATCCCATCCCAATGCATCTGCGGCACTAGCAAATCGAGGGGGATTCATATGAATCACTTCTCGAAGATATTGGTTTTCACCGACGTTCTGAATCACATATGTGTTACGTTGAACCGCCTGGGTCAACTATGTTATCTGTGTCGCTATTTGTTGAAATATAGTAGCAACACCAAGACTGGCAACCTTCTTTTGGTCCCGCGTCTGATCCCCGTGGCCACCCGTACAATAGTTACGACCACGACCCCTGTCTCTCAGCATATTAACAAGTAACCACCTAGCACGATGAAAATCATAATACATAATCACACACAACAATTATCATCACCTAGACAACACCGATAGAATAAAGTCACAGATGATTAGTTTTACTACTGTAAAAAAATTAGACCTAATGGCTAAAACGAAGTCCTACAGCTTCTGCCCAGCCGAATTAGCACGCGCTACCACAGAGCTTAGCATGTGTTACCCATGCCGCAACAGCGCGCGTTAGATAAATATTTAGCTTGCGCTAACTGCTACGATTCAGAAATATAATGGTGAACACACCCAAATGGTACTAGAATCGAAGGTTACAAATAAACAACAACATGCAATTGTTAGGATTATGCCCTCGAATGCCACTCAGTGGATGTATGAGTGAAGGCATTGTACTTGTTATTATGTAATTCATTATCATAAGGCAAATGTGTGTTTCTTTATTTACTTCTAGTTATTGGAATTCTTAACTCGTAAATATATATATAGAAACTAGTCCATGTATTTGAGAGCAAAACATTCCACTCCTTATTAGATAAGGGGGTCGGCACTGGAAAGGTTTATAGCTCAAATACTTAATCGTTCGCAAGTCGTTGAAACTTGACTGGGGGTTAAGTTTATGTGAACACTTGTATGACATGTTCTTTGACATGGAGAGTGCCTGTCGAACACTAATGGTTAGTGGGAGCACACATTATAGGTATGCTAATTGGATTAGTATACTCGAACCGACTCACCCTCGATTCGTCATACGGTTTTCACTCCGGGACAGTCAATGACGGAATCGAAAGGTTGTGATAGGTATTCGTGAACCTTCGACTTGAGGATTTAGTAGGGATGTGCTTGTGACGTCAAGATTTTCATTAGAGTAGTTCGATCCTGTAAACCGGAAGGCGGGGGTCAATCTCGACGTGCGTCTTGATGGGCAAGTAGCAGGTCCTACTGAATACCAAGATAGAATTCTTTCTCCTGTTAGTGAACGGGTTTCATGTCTTATGCAGTTATTGGCAGATGAGATCATAAGTCTTTGGCCAAAGCATTAGAGCTAGTTGTATTGGATACACAAGAGCTCGATGATCTCGATTTTATTAACTCATGCATAGCGTCAAGTACTGATAGGGTTTGACTGACCGTGACCCTATAACTTAATCGGGACATTTGAAAGAACGGTTTATATGTATACTCGTATTCACGACAGAATGGTTCTTGAATGATCCCAATCATACGTTCTCAGTTGGGGTACAATGTGGGCCGCCAGGCTGGCTAGGTGGTGCAACTACTATTTGGTTCCTCCCATTGCTAACTAAGACGAACCTACTGAGTCGCGCAATAGGATTGACGACGGAATGAATCGAGCTTATTCTCTCATTATGAATATTAGATATTGGATATCTAATTAATTAGGGCATTGGATGTCTAAATTGATTTATTGGATAAATTAATTTACAGCCTAATGAATTAAACAAATTACTGGGTGATTAATTTAATCCATGAATATAATTATTTCTTGGAGAAATTAATTATGTTATTATGTATTTGGTATGATTAATTAATTAGATTAATTAATTTATATAAATACATAGGAACGGAATCAGAGTTTATCTGTTTGAACTCACGGGAGTCCGAAACGGACCAAACTCCTCCTACCCTTCTAGATGCCCCCCCTTGTCTTCCACCTAATGTGGTGGAAGACTTCATGATTTAATATCATGAAGTGTTTTTCCTTAGGGGACATGGAATCACCTTTTTATATTGCAAAGGTGTTTTGATAAGATTCCTTGAAGAATAAAATGAAGACTAACTCACTCTCACCACACACTTTGAGAATTCCATCCGTGAGTTAAGAGCAAGAGAGAGAGAGTTCTTTTCTCAAGTCTTCTTCTTTATTTCATTTCTTCTTGTTTTTCTTGGAGAAAACTCAAGATATAAATTGAGAGATAGTGAGTTATACACTTAGAGTGTTATAATCACAATTGAAAGCTTCATCATCCTAGCTCTAGCTGTATCCTTGGAGGATAGCGAGATGATCGTCATTCCGATCGTTTCTCCGGCGCGTGGCAAGTAGAGACGATGTACTTTCGGCGTTGGATCATCCAAGAGCTTGGAGCGGATTGGATTGTAGGGAAATCAACTAAAGCTTGGGGAATAGCTCAAGAGAAGGACACCATTTAAATCAACACACTACAAGGGTATGTTTCTCGTATCTCTTGTGTTTCGTATTATTTTCGTATATACGTAGCTCGATCGATCCTCGTAGAGATTCGGATCTAATTAATTTTTGTTTTACCGCTTCCATTGGGCCTTCGTTTGAGGCACCGAATCCCAACAGTGGTATCAGAGCGTAGGTCATGCGATCATCTATACGATATTTAGCATTTGAAATGCTTGATTGAATGGTTTATGATTTGGAATCATAATCGTATTAATAGTTGATTCTCAATTGTTCATCTAAAAATTAATTTTTCATGATTTTATGTTACAATATAAATTTATTTTTCTTTTGAAAAACAGATTTAATTGTGTAATATAAAAATTAGAAAAATATTATTTTTGGATCGGGATGAAAAGACGAGTTGGAAAAATGGCCGGACCCGGCACTGTGGTGCCGGCTGGCCGGGTCAGGCGATTGGGGCAGGGCTGGACAGGGCTTGGTCACTGGCCGCAGGCCGCGGGCTTGGCCCGGGCCTCGTGTTTTCGGCTCTGTTTTTATATTTCGTTCGGAAAATTAATTTCTCTCAAATTAAATTGAATTGAATTTGACTAAAATATTATTATGGTGATTTTATTTTTAGGGAATTAATTTAATAAAATATTTATTTTATCCGGAACAAATTAAAATTAACGGTTGTTTGAATTAATTGGATTAATTCGTTTGGATGGATTAATTTATATTGGTAGGATCAATATTTAGATTAATTATGAATGCCATTAATTTAATGTGTTTGATGCATTATTTTTTAATGGTGATGTGGTTCATGGACTTAGTTTTGAATCGTTCGATTTTATTCGATGGGGTTGTAAAGGCCTTTTTGAGTCTATTTATTTTACTAGAAATATTTGTATCTAGGATGTAATTTTTCAATGTAAAATTTATATGTAATGACGAAGACGGGAGGAAGATCCGTTCGAGAAGATGAAAATTCAAGACCGAAGACTTGTAATTAGATTACGGAGTTTTTGATTCCAGAAACGGTCCATGAACTACATATTGGTAGCAACTAGGTTGTGAATGTTTATTCATATGGTATGAATGCAACAAACGCGCTTAAATGATTTAATGTGCAAAGTGTAACATTAATCGCGAAAATTCTCCCACGATAAATTATTAAGTTTAAAAGGTTTCAAGGTTTTCCTTCCCTCCATCGAGCTTTCGAAAATTGAAATCCAAACCGGATGTGCTATGCTTCCGAGTTATCGGGGTAGTCGTTCGGGAAGGATGAATAAATTGCTGGGAGCACATTGGATGCCTTCGGTTGGAGCAAATTTTATCCTTAGAAACTTGTTCGGTTGCCGGATAAGATTAAATTGTGAAACTGATTTGCGTCGATGGTATAAACTAAACTTGTTCACGAACCATAGAAACCGTATAGGTTGAGGGGAGTGAGCAAGGAGAAAAAGAAGATCAACTCATCTATTGGATGGGTCGGTGTTGGACACCACTTTATAAAAATTAATAGACTAGAAACCTGTTCGGTTGCCCTCTATTAAGATTTATAAAGAACTCGATCACCACTATGAAGTAGCGTGAACGATACTTACGAATTTCACATGGGAGTGTGTTATTCCGATAAAAATAGTGGGAGCTGGGTAACAAGAATAGAAAGGACCTTAATTCTATACTCAGATCATAATTGAACGAGTCACTAATTAATCTGTCGTACTTAATACAGACATAACTCTCAATATGACAATGAACCCACTCGCAATTTTACTAGAAAAGAACACCCTAATCGGACCTAACTTTGTGCATTGGCTCCGCAATCTGATGATAGTCCTAAGTATAGAGGCACTGGGATACGTCTTAGAGACGGACATTCCGGCACCTCCAGTGCGGACAAAAGCCAATCAGGAAGATATTGAAAACCACGAAAAGTGGGTTAAGGATGACGTAAAATTCCGTGCTTACATGATGGCTTCTATGTCTAATGAGCTTTAGAGATCTCATGACAAGATGACTTCTGCTAGGCAGATTCTATCTCACTTAACCGAGCTTTATGGTGAGCACAGTCGAACTGCTATATATGAGATATCCAAGCAAATGTTCGGTGCTAGGATGAAGGAAGGTGAGAAGGTTGGGAACCACGTCCTAAAAATGATATCTATGATCGAGAGATTGTAGGCTCTTGATTTTAAGATGGATGCTTCTATTCAGGCCGACCTTATCCTACAGTCTCTCCCTGATTCCTTCTCATAGTTTGTTATGAATTTCAACTGCAATGAAATTGCATGCAACTTAGCGGGGCTAATGAACAAACTAGTGACCGCTCAGTCTCAGATGAAGACTCCACGAATGAAGGAGTCCGCCCTTGTGATTTCTTCCGGATCTCGGAGGTCTAAGAATAAGAAGAAAAAGACCAAGAAGCAGAGGGGACCACAAGTCAAGGACCTTAAGGGTAAGGGCAAGGGCCCGATGGTTCCAAAGATCAAGAAAAATGATGCTTCTCTCAAATGCGGGGAGCTGGGCCACTGGGCTAGAGACTGTCCGATTCTTCATGGCGCTTCAGGTACAAAACTTTTAATTTTGGAAACAAATTGTTCTGCTACTATATTCTCTACTTCTTGGACACTGGATTCTGCTGCTAGTTCTCATATTTGTACCGTGAATCAGGATCTGGAACAAAGTAGGATGCTTGGACCTGGGGAAGTGATGATCACTGTCGGAAGCGGGCATAGTGTCGAGGCAACCGACATAGGATCACTTCTTTTGGGTTTAGAATCCGTTTTTGTTCTGACTTTAGAAGATGTACTTGTTTTGCCCAAGGGGCATAAAAACATTGTATCCATTCCGGTCATGGATTGGAAAGACTTCTCATTTTTCATTGGTGATGGTTCCTGCAAAATTTATTTTAGAAATAAACTAGTGGGCACTGTTACATTGTTGAATGGACTGTATCATTTAAACCTCAGTAACAAAGTCGTTGTGAATACTATGACTAGGAAGCGTGGTAGGGATGAAACTAATCAAGTTTTGAAATGGCATCTTAGACTTGGTTATGTTGGTCAAACCAAGGTTTACAAAATGGAATTAGATGGACTTCTGGGTCCATTGGGATCGGATCCCTTTCCTACTTGTGAATCTTGCCTTAAAGGCAAAATGACTAAGTCCCCTTCACAAGGACTTTTGAAAGAGTGATGAACAAATTATATACTCACAAGTGTACGAATCGCTTTTGTAGGAAGCGGCAAGTAACTCCGAGGTCGATCTCTCGAGGAATTGGAAACGGTTTAAAGTTCGATAATGTTCGGAAAATAGTCGAATGAACAAAAGTAAAGTAAAGTACATCATTGGTTTGATAGGATTATAATCACTAACGCAGAAAATTAAAATAAACTAAGCGTTAAAAACACCAAATTAATGGTCGGATAATTGAGAGATTACAATAATGAGAATGATATGGGAATTTAGAATCACCGACACACACGTAATCAATTATTAGTTCCGATACTCAAATAAATAAGGTTTGGAATTATCGATTGCTCACGATTAAAAGAAATCCATTTGATGGCGGTAATTCTAAAAATCACGATTGTTCTTAACGAAAATGAGAGACACTCCTTTGATGGGGACGAATCTCTATTTACAATCGACTAGCTATTACTTTTGATGGGATAATTCGGTAAAAGATCGCCGGAAAAGGTTTAGAACATTCACAATCGTTTCTATCGGGTCGTTTGATGGCGAACACCGACAAAAACCCTCGATTTAAATAATAATAACAACAATGAAATAGGTTTGATGATCTAAATCAAAAGTTCTAAAGCGAAGAACGAACACGAGGAACAATCCCAAACTTTACCCAGAAAATCAATAGAAACTAACAATCGATAACATGTGTGTGGCTCAATCTAAAAACCCACATGAAATGTTTAGCTACACATGCTTATTTCAAAAACAATAATGAAAATTGTAAAACAAAACATGGTAGAAACTTCCCTTGTAAATACCGAAATTGAATTCCCGATGAAGATTTGATGTTCTTCCTTCAAGAGCTCATAAACAATATGGTACAAGGAACAATATTCACTCACAAAATATATTTTTCTTCAAGATGAAATTACAAAGAAGATGATGAAAATCTCTCTTTTCCCTTCTTTTTGGTGTTTTCCTCCCTAATCTTGTGTTTTTCACACCAAAATGTCTTCAACAAAATCAGAATATCTCCTTAGGGTCTCCACCTCCTTTTTTTATAGCCAAAAGATCAAGAAAAAGGGCTCAAAATTGTGCAAAAATGTCAAAGAAAATGACTTGCACCGAAAAGTGACACGGCCCGTGTCCTGGGACACGGACGTGTCGTACTACCCTGAAAAGAAGAAAAGGCACTGTCCAGGAAATGCAATTTAGGCTGGATTGGGGCTCGGCCGTGTCATAAAAGACACGGTCGTGTTGTACTCATCCGGAAATAGAATTTTTACTGGAATGAGACCCGGCTGTGTCATGTGACACGGCCGAGTTGCCTGGTGCGGCCGAGTTGCCTGGTGCAGCCGAGTTGTTTTCTTTTGTTCTGATTCCGGTTTTTGGTCTTCTTCGGCTTGATCCTTCGTTCTTGTATCAATACACCTCGGAATTTAGCATATGATATACCGTTTCGAAGCTAATTTCACGAGGAATTTATATCAAAGGAGAACACATCTCAATTCGGAGTGGTGATTCTGGAATTTAGAAGATACGACCGATATTGCTTCAATCTTTTATCTTTTTAAGCCCCGTTTTAGCTCTTGATCGTCATAAACTTCAATATTAGCTATGAAAGCACATATTTCACCACAATCTTCGCTTGGTTACCTATAAATTAAAAACATAGCATACCACGCATAAAAGAGAACAAAAATACTAAAAAGCAAACAAAAACACGACTAGATAGAACAGAATGAGTCGATCAAGAATCGACTCATCAAATCCCCCCAAACTTGAACTTCGATCGTCCCGATCAATGCACTTTAAAATAATCACTCACAAATGGGAACTCAACTGTCAAAATACCTCAAAGGACCTCTTCGAAAATTTCATCAATACTCACAAGTAAAATAAGTCGAGTTCTTCAAAGTTTTCAAACCTCCGGGGTGCTTCCTTAACATCATAGTCAATACTTGGCAATATAAACCTCACCGATCAAGTGTAATCACTCACTCTCAAAGTGATAGGGATAAGTATACGCTCGGAACTCATTCAATGAAATAAGGAACCCCATAGGCTTGCCAATCGTCTTCATCTCTACCACTGTTTTGTGCATGCAAAATTTTCGTGAATCAAAAAGGGCTTTACTCGGCGTGTAATGTAGGCTTGGGTCGGGGTGGGATAAATATGGCTAAAGTGACTTGACTTGAGAAATTTTTATAACTAAATGACCATAGTCGCTTTAGAAGCTCAAGATTTTTGAAGTTTGCTTCTTTCATCCCCTTAATTATGAACCACTTGCAACAAGCACTATTGAAAGTGAAAAACGCAGCGCCAAACCCTCCTTATTGCTCCGATATATATTTTTTTTTTGGCTTGGGTTGTTTTAGGATCCATTTTACGCGAATGTAAACGATGGGTCACATGAATACACCCGGTTACTAGGATCAAAACATACACAACTGCTTCCAAGCATACTCATAACTAAGGTAACCGTTTTACGCGAATATAAACATGGGTCACATGAATACACCCGGTTACTAAGTTCCCAAAAATAGCGGAGTAATTATTTTCACCATTTCAACACTCCCAACAATATGTATATCACCCAATGTCACCACAATCTTTGTATCCTCGTCAAACATAATTTCTAATCGCTCAAGTATGGATCGAAGGATTATAGCAATGGAAAGCTCGATATGTGGTTTAACAATGAAATAGACAATGACCTCAATTGGGTTTATTTAATGAATGATCAAATTTCGGGTCGGCCAAAATCGAAGGGTTAAGATCAAAGGTGCCAAAAATCATTTTCACTCAATTGCACAAACACTAGTAGTTTTGAACAAGATACCAAGGCAATTTCTAGAGTCTTAAATCAAGAATGAAACACTCGACAATGAAACTTGCATTTTAGAAAATGCACGAAGGCTCGATAGCTCACAAGTAGGTTTGTTCATAGCTCCAAGATATTTAAACTACTTATTCAATTTCACACTCGTTTCGATTATCAACAATTTTTCCTCTACAAATTATCCTCGATTTGTATATCAAAACAACGAAATAAATCCCGAGGCATTCAAAGAAAAGAGTTCATACTTCAAAGTTTTTCAAATTTACAAAATGCTCAAAACACACCAAATGTAAATAAAAACACACCACAAATAAGTCTACTGACAAAAACAACCAAAAACAAACAAACAAGCATAATAGTATCCAAAAACAAATAAAAACAAGAGTAACGAAGTATTTCTTGACCAAACCCCCCCAAACTTGAATTAAATAATACACGAACGAAGGGGGTATAGTATTTAAACAAAAAGAATTTCATTGGTCAAGAAATACTTACGACCGGTTTTACTGGTGGGGCGGAGTGAGGTGGCCTTGCTGCACATGCCACCCGTGCATTTGTCTCATAAGAGACAATATCTCATGTCACTCCTGTCTAGCCTCTGTCTAGTATCCTCTCGGAATGCTACGAACTCCTCTCGGAAGGCTACAAACTCCTCCCTTAATGTTGGCCGCGAGGGGGCATGTCTAATTTCGGCCCGCCTTGACGTCTCGGGCCGATCTCTGGGGCTTTCTTCTTCTTCATTGTCCTCTTCTTCCTCTTCATCCGGACCTCTTTCATAAGCTTCCTCCTCTTCCATCCTCTCGGCTCTATCTTCATCCACAATGCGCCGAGGTCGAACATTTCGGTCGAGAGGGCTGTGACCCGGGGGAGCCAATCCGGCTTCCATCCGTGCTCGACGATGTGCCTCCGTAGCCATTTGCAGATTTCCCATGTCCCGAATATTATTTATGGTCGTCAAAGGTGTATTCGGGAGAAGGAAGTGGTCATTGTCGGTATGGAGGAAGACTGCGCGCGGTTCATAATCCAGGATATTCATTACTTTCATTACGGAGATAGCGAGAAGTTTGTTTCCTGGAAGGGGAGTCCTTTGAGCTAAGGAAATCTCGAAGTGAAGTGCGATATGGGTAATCAAACCCCCTATCCATATCTCCCCTTTTGGCTTTCTCGCGACATCCTCAAAATGTTCCGCTATCATGGCCCCGGTTGCTGGAATCGAGTTATCGAGCATGTGAGTCAGGATGTATAACTCCCGTAGTGAAATAGGCCCGGTTTCCTTTCGGCCATATATAGTATTCGCAATCACCTTGTGTAGATATCGGAGTATTGGATTGCGAATGTTTGATCCTTTAGCCGATCTTGCAATATAATATCGCGCCTCGCTTCCCGGGTATTCCACCATAGCTATCCAATAAGTTTCACATGCGAACTGGTTTATTGGGTAATGGCCATTGTGTCTTGCATGATAAATATCTTCCAGCTGGACGATGGTTAGTCTCTCCTCATTATTGTTGAGCCGGAATGTCATTTCGGTTGGTTCTCGAGTCACCGGATCTCTTCTGACAGTAAGAGTGCTGAGAAACTCCATCGTGAGACACTTATAAGTCGGCCATTGTTGCATCATCATCCACGCCCAATTCACTCTTTCAAGGAATTTCATCACGTCTTCTCTTATTCCCATAGCGTTCATGCATTCATCATCGGGCCATCGTGTAAGGAGCATCTTTTTTCTGGCCCAGCATTTCCCACCTTGCATATTGTGTTTCAGGGAGATCAATTCCATAAGAATCCGGGGTATCCACAGCCCTTTGAATAGCCATTCTTGCCGGCTGCACTTGTTCTCCGCCGTTCCTACCCCTTCCGCGCTGAGAATTTCCTCGTCCACGTCCTCGTGCCATTTTCTTTAAAAAATTTCAATTTATCCTTTATCTAAGGACTTGATAACGTATTCTTCCCCCAAACTTATAGCAAACAATGAAATCCCCCCAACATAAACATTATTGATCAAAACAACTCCCAAGCAAAATTTATCGTTTGAATTCACCATCTTCATCATGGAAAACATCCCTTAACTACAAGAATTTCCAATCGAGAAATTTAATCATCAAGCATGGAGAATTATCGAAAATCCCCAATTTCATCTCCTTTAATTTTTTTCAAGAACCCTAGATAATCAAGGACTAGTGATTCTAATTATCATAGCATGTTCATAGCCAAGAATAATCATCAAAAACATGAGAAACATACCTTGATTTCGGAGATATTGAAGAGAGAAAAAAAATTAAAAACCGGTCCCAATTCGTCCGATTTGCCCCCTTGAAGAGTGAAATTGGTTGAAAAATGATGATTACGTAGTTGATTCTTGTATCTCCCCTTGATTTTGCACAAAATTTCTTTGAAAATGAAGAGAAAAATTGATAGTATTGATGCTAGGGTTCGGAGGGAAGAAAAAAAATAAAAACTGGGAAGATGGAAATGGTGATTCGGCCGTGTTCTCCTTATATAATTCCGACCGACACGGCCGTGTTGCATCTGACACGGTCGTGTTGAACTGTTCAGAATAAGCAAAACCCACTGTCTAACCGACTCGGCCGTGTCCTGTGACACGGTCGTGTCATACTATCCTAGAAAACAAACTTTCACTGTATTGACACCCGACCGTGTTCCATGACACGGTCGTGTCGTGCTGTCCCAGAAAAACAAATTCTCACTGTCTTGACACTCGGCCGTGTCCTGAGACTCAGCTGTGTCATACTAGCCCAGAATAGCAAATCTCACTGTTTTGAGACTCGGCCGTGTCTGAGGCAACTCGGCCGTGTCCTACCTGCCCAGATTGTTAGTTTCTGATAACGCACTCGTTTCCTGCATTTTTAACACCCACAGTTGAACCGATCAGTTTCGAATCGAGTAAAAACAAATAAGGAAAATAAATTCTAAAAACAAAAGACGCAAAATCTAACTAAACCGTTGGGTTGCCTCCCAAGTAGCACATTTTTATAGTCGTTAGCTCGACTTCTTCCCGTTTTGCTCAAGCTTCAACATCGTGCACCTCTATGCACTCAAACGCATTGATTTCTTCGATTCGTCCGAAATACGGCTTCACTCTATGCCCGTTTACCTTAAAGTGCTCATTCGTCTGCGGATCAAGAAGTTCTACTGCTCCGTGTGGCCATACTTTAACTACCTTGAACGGTCCGCCCCATCGCGACACCAATTTTCCGGGCATGAGCTTAAGACGGGAGTTATGTAACAAAACATCCATACCGGGTTCGAGAGATTTGCGAACGATACGCTTATCATGATACCGTTTCGTCCGTTCTTTGTAGATTTTAGCGTTTTCGTACGCCTCATATCGCATCTCATCAAGCTCATTTACATGTAAAAGTCGTTCCTCGCCCGCCTCTTCTTGATCTAAATTGAGCGCTTTGATTTCCCAATATGCCTTGTGTTCCAACTCAACGGGTAGGTGACATGCTTTTCCAAATACTAGGCGATACGGGATCATTCCAATTGGAGTTTTGTAGGCCGTGCGGTATGCCCATAAAGTGTCATTCAACTTCAATGCCCAGTCCTTTCTTGTTGGTTTCACCGTCTTTTCGAGTACTGCCTTTATTTGTCTATTGCTCACTTCGACTTGCCCGGAAGTTTGAGGATGGTATGCCGTTGCGACCTTATGAATCACATTATACTTCTTAAGCAAGCCTGCAAGTTGTTTATTGCAAAAATGCGTGCCTCTATCGCTCATTACAGCTCTAGGCGTCCCGAACCTACAGAAAATCACATCCCTAAAAAAATTGCAAACCACGTTAGCATCATTAGTTTGGGTTGGAATTACTTCCACCCACTTAGAGACGTAGTCCACAGCAACTAAAATATATTCAAAGCTGTTGGAAAGTGGAAAAGGACCCATAAAATCAACTCCCCAAACATCGAAAAGTTCCACAACAAGATTGTTTGTCAACGGCATCTCATTCCTTTTGCTTATATTCCCCGTTCGTTGACAACGGTCGCAACTCTTGCAATGGGAATAGGCATCCTTAAATAATGTTGGCCAGTAGAATCCCGATTGAAGTACCTTGTGCGCCGTTATCTTTGCACTAAAATGTCCCCCACAGTGCAACTTATGGCAAAATGACAATATGCTCTCGTGCTCTTCCTCCGGGACGCAACGTCGGAATATCTGATCAGGCCCCAACCTGAATAAGTAGGGCTCATCCCGAAAGTAATGCCTGCACATGGAAACAAACCTCTTCTTCCCTTGATAGCTCAAGTCGGGCTGCAAGACACCACTAACAATGTAATTAACATTATCAGCATACCAAGGTGTCCTTGTTACATCGAATAATTGGTCGTCAGGGAAAGTTTCAACAATCGGCAAAGAATTATCGAGTTTAAAATTATCTCCCTCGGTTAACCTAGATAGATGGTCGGCAACTACATTTTCTGAACCCTTTTTATCTTTAAACTCCAAATCAAATTCTTGCAGCAGAAGAACCCACCGAATTAATCTTGGTTTTGCATCGGATTTTTTTAATAAATATTTCAATGCGGCATGATCCGTATGCACAATTACTTTTGAGCCAACCAAGTAGGATCGAAATTTGTCTAAAGAATACACAACGGCTAAAAATTCTTTTTCGGTGGTGGTATAATTAGCCTGAGCTTCATCGAGCGTTTTGCTAGAATAGTAAATCACGTGGAAAAATTTATTCACTCTTTGTCCCAAAACGGCACCAATAGCAAAGTCGGAAGCATCACACATAATTTCAAACGAGAGAGACCAATCGGGAGCAACAAAAATAGGTGTGGAAGTTAACTTTTCTTTCAAAGCATTAAAACCGACTAAACATTCCTCGGTAAAATCAAATTTGGCATCCTTACACAAAAGGTTACTCAAAGGGCGGGCAATTTTCGAAAAATCTTTAATGAAACGCCTATAAAACTCGGCATGCCCTAAAAAGCTTCGAACCTCTTTGACACATGAAGGCGGAGGTAATTTAACAATTAAATCAACTTTAGCCTTATCAACCTCCATTATTTTATTGGAAGCCACATGATCCAGAACAAGACCTTGTTTTACCATAAAATGACTCTTTTCCCAACTAAGTGTAAGATTACACTCAATACATCGCTCTAGCACAATAGTCAAATTATATAAACAATCATCAAAAGTGGTTCCAAACACAGAAAAGTCGTCCATGAATACCTCGATAGATTTTTCTAACAAGTCGGAGAATATGGAAAGCATGCACCTTTGAAAAGTAGCGGGAGCATTGCAAAGACCAAACGGCATCCTTCTAAAGGCAAAAGTGCCAAAAGGGCAAGTGAAAATGGTCTTCTATTGATCCTCCGGAGCAATGGGAATCTGATAGAAACCTGAAAGACCATCTAGAAAACAGTAATAATCATGCCTAGCTAAACGTTCCAACATTTGATCAATGAAAGTAAGGGGAAAATGATCCTTTTTTGTTACGGCATTTAATTTCCGATAATCAATGCACATTCTCCAACCGGTTACTGTTCTAGTGGGCACCAATTCATTTTTATCATTACGAACCACCGTTATTACAGATTTCTTAGGTACTACATGCACAGGATTCACCCAATTACTGTCGGATATCGGGTAGATGACTTCGACATCTAGCAATTTCAAAACTTCTTTTTTCACAACTTCCTGCATGTTCGGATTCAAATGCCTTTGAGGTTGCCTAACCGGTTTAACATTATCCTCAAGAATTATTTTATGCATACACCTAACAGGACTTATTCCCTTGATATCGGAAATACTCCACCCAATTGCTTCCTTTAACTTAGTCAGAACTTCTACTAATTTGTTTTCCTGCAAATGAGTTAATTCGGAAGAGACAATTACAGGGTAAGTGTCACTTTTGCCTAAGAAAACATATTTAAGATGTGCTGGAATTTCTTTCAATTCAAATTGGGGTGGGGTGATTTCAACGGGCTCCTCAAAATTTAATTCCAATGGTATCTTAAGACCGTCAACTTCATCAATGGTTTCGGAATTATCTAACAATGCAACATATTCTCCAATTTCTAAATTATTCAGCCCCATATCATGCTCAACGGTTAGAGTATCATGCAACGTGTCCCCTACATCATCATGCAAATATGTATCATCAACCAAAGAATCAATGCAATCAATAAAATTCACATCATGGGCAGCATAAATATGAGAAGGGATAGGAGATGAACCGAACACGTTGATTTCCACGGTTTCGCCCAAGACGGTCATGGTGACCTTTCCTTCATCAACATCGACGATTGTTTTCGTTGTACGCATAAATGGCCATCCTAGAAGTATCGTCCCTTCATTTTCGCTTGTTCCTTAATCGCTCATCTCCAAGATAACAAAATCGGCCAGAATCACCAACTTGTCCACTTGCACTAATAGGTCTTCAATGACTCCCTTGGGGTATTTCACCGACCTATCCGCCATTTGAAGAGTCATTATTGTTGGTTTGATTCCCCCGATTCCATGCCTCAAATAGGTCGAGTATGGCATGAGATTCACACTTGCTCCCAAATCTAACATGCCATGAGCAACTTTCTTATCTCCCATAATGATGTCGATCATAAAACTTCCGGGATCGCCTTTCTTTTGACCCCTTGCTTCTACCTCGTAGAGCACCACTTTCTCGTTCCCATTGTATCTTCTTTTGTTGGAGGTCAATTCTTTGAAAAATTTTGTATAAGCGGGAATGTTCTTCACAACATCCAAGAGAGGTAAGTTGACATTAACCTTTGAAAGCATGTCATAGATTTTGGAAAATTGCTCATCTTGCTTTGCTTTTCTAAGCCGGCTTGGAAAAGGGATTGGTGGCTTATATGGTTGAGCGGATTTGTGAAGCTTGGAAGTCGAAGTTGCTTCGTCTATTTTCTCCTCTTGGTTTCCCGACTCGTCTTTTTTCTCATCGCCCCTTTCTTTTACTTCGGAATTAGCTTCTTTATTAATCCCTTTACCACTTTGGAGAGTGGTAATAGCTTGAGCTTGCTCGGGTTGACTTGGTAGTTTACCCCTTTCTTGTCTACGTGCCTCGGTAGCAAGTTGCCCAATTTGAATCTCCATTTTCTTCATCGAAGCTTCTAAAGATTCGAACCTTTTATTGTTCTCTGCTCGGTTTTCCTTGCTCTCCTTAATGAATGCCGCAATACTCTCCTCAAGAGAGTTCTTTTGTTGTGGAGGTGGTTCACTTTGCATTGGTTGTTGGGATCGGTTTCCTCCGTTGTATTGAGCTTGGGCGCTTGTGTCGTATGGCATCGGGTTGTTGTTTCTCCATGAGAAATTCGGATGGTTTCTTAGCCCAGGATGGTAAGTATTTGGGAGACGTGCATTTCTTGCGTTTCCGCCATAATTATTTCTCCTCTATTCCCACTCGGGTCTTCCCGTGCTTTGTCCCATAGCCCAATTAACTTGTTCGGTTTGTTCTCCCTGAAAAGTATGAGGGCATGAATTGGCATCATGTCCGGGTGCCCCGCAAATCTCGCATACTCGTGAGCTAGAAGATTTATTTTGAGTCTTGAGTTGTCTTAGTTCATTTGTCAACTCATCGATTTTAGATTGCATCTCGTCCTTATCGCTTACTTGGTGCACGGCTCCCCTACGAACACGTACACTTTTTTGTTGAGAATTTGCTCCCAATGTTTCATACACATCATACGCTTGTCTCTCCATCAAACCCCAAAACGAACCACCGGCTGCATTATATACCGCTCCTTGGCAATATTGAGTCAATCCGTCATAGAAGAATTGATTAAGTAGTTGAAGCGGATAGTGATGGTGTGGGCACTGAATGAGGAGCATTTTGAATCGGTCTCATGCTTCGTGAAATGCCTCTCCGTCTTGTTGTCCGAAAGTTTAGATTTGAGTTCTCAATTGCGTAGTCTTTGAATGAGAGAAGTACTTGGTAACGAATTTATCATAAACTTTATCCCATGTTCTTAGTGAGCCGGGCGCCAAAGTCATCAACCATTATTTCGCCCCATCCTTGAGTGTATAAGGGAAGCACTTCATTCTTAGTTGATCCTCGCTCAACCCATTTAATGGGAACTGTCAATCGCCACATAGAAGTCTCGGATGAATGATAACGCATCCTCACGTGCTAATCCATGAAATGAGGGCAATTGCTCGATGTGAAATCCGCTTATGTGGTAGTTCCTTGCGGCCAGTGCTAATTGGATGCATGAAATGGCGGTGTTCACCACGGGCTTTGCATAGTCCCGCATTAGATGTTTGACCGGAGATTGTTGCGGAATGTTGTAGTTTGCTTCCATCCCATATTGAGGTTGGGGATAATAATTTGCTCCATATTGCACTTCAACGGTTGGTTGTCTCGGATAGAAGTATCTCACTTGTTGAGCTTCGGTTATCCCTTGATTGCGCCCAGCATTCTCATATCTCGGAAACCTTGGTTGACGAATTTCTTCCTCATCTATATTTTGTGCAACATTCTTAACCCTCGGTTGACGAGGGTTTTCTTCTTGGAGCAAAAGTCGCTCTTCAAGATCCGGATTCACCTCGTCATTTGCCATTGATGATGTGGCCATTATTTTTGGTGCTCTAATCCTTTGAACTTCGTCTATGGGCGGAAGAATCGGGTTACCCAACGATCCCCTACCAAGCATAAACAAAGGAAGTAAGAGCAAATTTTATCGAAATAAATTGATCAAGAATAACAATTCAACTACTATTAAAACAAGATTAAAAATAAACGCCAATTCCCCGGCAACGGCGCCAAAAACTTGATGGACAAATTATATACTCGCAAGTGTACGAATCGCTTTTGTAGGAAGAGGCAAGTAACTCCGAGGTCGATCTCTCGAGGAATTGGAAACGGTTTAAAGTTCGATAATGTTCGGAAAATAGTCGAATGAACAAAAGTAAAGTAAAGTAAAGTACATCATTGGTTTGATAGGATTATAATCACTAACGCAGAAAATTAAAATAAACTAAGCGTTAAAAACACCAAATTAATGGTCGGATAATTGAGAAATTACAATAATGAGAATGATATGGGAATTTAGAATCACTGACACACACGTAATCAACTATTAGTTCCGATACTCAAATAAATAAGGTTTGGAATTATCGATTGCTCACGATTAAAAGAAATCCGTTTGATGGCGGTAATTCTAAAAATCACGATTGTTCTTAACGAAAATGAGAGACACTCCTCTGATGGGGACGAATCTCTATTTACAATCGACTAGCTATTACTTTTGATGGGATAATTCGCTAAAAGATCGCCGGAAAAGGTTTAGAACATTCACAATCGCTTCTATCGGGTCGTTTGATGGCGAACACCGACAAAAACCCTCGATTTGAATAAGAATAACAACAATGAAATAGGTTTCATGATCTAAATCAAAAGTTCTAAAGCGAAGAATGAACAAGAGGAACAATCCCAAACTTTACCCGGAAAATCAATAGAAACTAACAATCGATAACATGTGTGTGGCTCAATCTAAAAACCGATATGAAATGTTTAGCTACACATGATTATTTCAAAAACAATCATGAAAATTGTAAAACAAAACATGGTAGAAGCTTCCATTGTAAATGCCGAAATTGAATTCCCGATGAAGATTTGATGTTCTTCCTTCAAGAGCTCATAAACGATATGGTTCAAGGAACAATATTCACTCACAAAATATATTTTTCTTCAAGATGAAATTACAAAGAAGATGATGAAAAACTCTCCTTTCCCTTCTTTTTGGTGTTTTCCTCCCTAATCTTGTGTTTTTCACACCAAAATGTCTTCAACAAAATCAGAATATCTCCTTAGGGTCTCCACCTCCTTTTTTTATAGCCAAAAGATCAAGAAAAGGGCTCAAAATTGTGCAAAAATGTCAAAGAAAATGACTTTTACCGAAAAGTGACACAGTCCGTGTCCTGGGACACGGCCATGTCGTACTACCCTGAAAAGAAGAAAAGGCACTGTCCACGGACCCGGCCGTGTCCCATGACACGGCCGTGTTGTACTGCACAGGAAATGCAATTTAGGATGGATAGGGGCTCGGTCGTGTCATAAAAGACACGGTCGTGTTGTACTCATCCGGAAATAGAATTTTTACTGGAACGAGACCCGGCCGTGTCATGTGACACGACCGAGTTTCCTGGTGCGGCCGAGTTGCCTGGTGCAGCCGAGTTGTTTTCTTCTGTTCTGATTCCGGTTTTTGGTCTTCTTCGGCTTGATCCTTCGTTCTTGTATCAATACATCTCAGAATTTAGCATATGATATACCGTTTCGAAGCTAATTTCACGAGGAATTTATATCAAAGGAGAACACATCTCAATTCGGAGTGGTGATTCTGGAATTTATAAGATACGACCGATATTGCTTCAATCTTTTATCTGTTTAAGCCCCGTTTTAGCTCTTGATCGTCATAAACTCTAATATTGGCTATGAAATCACATATTTCACCACAATATTTGCTTAGATACCTATAAATTAAAAACAAAACATACCACGCATAAAAGAGAACATAAATACTAAAAAGCAAACAAAAACACGACTAGATAGAACAGAATGAGTCGATCAAGAATCGACTCATCAAAGAGCCGCTGATAAACTAGGATTAATCCATACCGACGTATGTGGTGCTTTGGAAGCAGCACGTGACGGATATCAGTACTTCATTATGTTTACAGATGATCATACTAGGTATGGTTACGTATACTTAATGAAACATAAATCCGAGGCCTTTGAGAAATTCCAGGAATTTAAGGCCCTAGTCGAAAATCAAACTGGTAATCATATCAAAGAACTTCGGTCGGACCGAGGTGGTGAGTATATGAGTGCGGAGTTTTTCGAGTTCCTAAAGCAACATGGAATAATATCACAACTAACATCTCCAGGTACTCCTCAGTTAAATTGTGTCTCAGAAATGAGGAATCGGACCTTGTTGAACATGGTCCGTTCCATGCTAGGCTATACTAACTTACCAATTTACTTGTGGGGGTATGCACTCCTGACTGCCACTTATATCTTGAACAAATGTCCTTCCAAATCTGTTCCTAAAACTCCACATGAGATGTGGGAGGTCAGGAAACAAAGTCTTAATCACATTAGGATTTGGGGATGTCCCGCCTATGTCAAGAAGACTAAGGTAGAAAAGTTGGAAGCGAGGTCTGTGAAGGGACGTTTCATTGGATTCCCGTCCGGGATGATGGGTTATCTATTCTACAAGCCCGAAGATCGAAAGATCGTTGTTGCTTTACAAGCAGACTTCCTGGAAGATGAGTTTATTCAGGAAGGCCGAGCAGGTAGAAGTATTTCTTTGGAAGAATACAATGAAACTCCTCAACAAACATAGGGTCCCGACTGACGTTTCATTGGATTCATTTTACCGCTTCCACTGGGCCTTCGTTTTAGGCACCGAATCCCAACAGCAATCACAAATCCTCAACAAACATAGGGTCCCGACTGACCGACAGTACGAAAATTTTTTTATAGAAACCAATATCAAGTATCTAAAAGATTACCATATCGCCTGTCGAACTCAACATTTATATAGCAGTTTTTATTGGCTCCTAACAATATCTAACATGCATTCACTTAACTTCACGAATGCTAGTATGGATATACAACATATAAATCAAAGCTCCATCGGTTCTCATAATTACAACAGCACACAAGCAACCAATACCATACACATATTTCATGTCTGTCAACCATGAACCGAAAAGTTACAAACGAGATCACATCTTGTGAAAATTTAGTAAACCTTATTTGAGTTTAAGAATCACATTTTGAAAAGGGATATTTTGAGAATGCAACCCACATTTTACCCCATATTTTGAGATTGCAACCCACATTTTAAAATAGGGCTTCTTGCAACCCACTTTTAGATAAATCTCGGTAAAATGTGGGTTGCAAGAAGTCCTATTTTATCTAACAGTGGGTTGCAAGAAGCCCTATTTTAAAATGTGGGTTGCAATCTCAAAATATGGGGTAAAATGTGGGTTGCATTCTCAAAATATCCCTTTTGAAAATTATATTACAACCACCGTCATCCGATTTTAGAAATCATGTTGCCTTATAAAAATGAAGACACAATACCTTTAGTTAGAATTCTCAAAAAATTTCGGCCTTTAGGTCAAAACAAGAAGATCAAATTTTTCTTTCTTCGGAGAACATTCCACAAGAATAAAGGTTTATTTTAAAAAATATCTCTCACTCATTGTAAGAATATTTTAAAATTTCGTGACTCTCCAAAACATTCAAAAATTTAAAGTATCACATCGAAAAACTTTGCTCGTGTAACCACACCAAAGTCATTGTTCACGTATAAACGGTTTATACTTGCTTTTATACTATCACAACACTTTAGTCAGAAAGATATACACTGGAACCACCCTTCATTTAAATACAATACACAAATCAAACAAATATATGTCACGTAGTTACAATTCACATTTCAACTTCACCTCGTAATACAGAATCACACAAGTAGCTCGTATAGCACGAGGCACATCATATAGTAGGGAGACTTACATCCACAAATCACACGAAGATGATGGCTGCAACATGATACTAATCACGACTTACATCTCAGACGATGCGTCGCGACACGACTCAATTAGATAAGATCGGACAAACACAACCCAACAATACATAACTCGACCCAACAGTCTAGGTTTCCTCAAACTAAGCTCTGATACCATGTTCTATAGCACCCCCAATCCACTCGGGAATATTACAGCATCGTGGACCCTCCCCATGAGGATCTACCAGCCTAAATACCGAAATAAAACATCACATTACATGCCTACGTGGCTAAATAACGAATCAGTAGACCGATTTGGTCTTTCATCAATGACATACAACTTAAACATACATATCTCTATTTCGACTCATACCCATGCAATGGTCAAATACACTAAGGCTCTGTTCTTTTGGACTGAATGAATCTGAACTGAACTGAATTGAATTGAACTGAACTGAACTGAATAGACGTGAACTAAACTGAACTGAAATATATATTAAGAGTAAATAATAATGAATAAATAATAATAATTTCAATATTATAATAAATATTAAAAATAATTAATATAATAAAATAATAAGAAAAATAATAAAATAATAATAAATATTAAAAAATAATAACAAAAATAATATAATAATAATATATTTAACTACAATCATAATAACAAAAATAATAATACTAATAAATATGCCCCAAATGTCCCGAATGTCACAAAATATCAAATGTCACAAATAATAATAATAATAATAATAACAATGATAATAATGGTAAAATAATAATAATAATAATAATAATAGTAATCAACAACAACAACAAATATTATTACTAATAATAGTAAATATTATTAGTAATAATAATAGTAATCAAGAACAGCAGCAATAATAATAACACTAATAATAATCGAGATTAATAATAATAATAATAATAATAACTGAAGTGAACTGAACTGAACTAAATAGACTTGAACTGAACTGAATGGACCTGAACTGAATTGAACTGCACTAAAAAACTGAAAAATAAGTTCAAAAGAACAGGGCCTAACAAACTCATATGACAGAAAATACTACAGCGGAAAGGATAATACGATTCGACCAACAGTATCCAGTACTGGCCTTCATGTGATTAGTATCATTGTCTTCCATCATCCTTCGTACTGATCCCGTGTTTTGCTCCCCAAGAACCTGCATGTATCTAGACGCAATAAATACATCCACCCCCAATTACTCAGGGGTTAGCAAAATAGAACTTTGCTAGTGCAAGTATAAAGTGCAAATACGAGCCATACACAACATACCCGAGAACATAATAATCTTGAACAATCAACAAGTTAAATGTAATGAAAGTCTTCCCGAGATAATTCACTTGAGTAAGATAGTTCAGAGGGTGGTGGCGGGCGGCTCGTCGGTCTCGTATCGGTCGATACGACGACGACCGACACGATGATAAGGCCAAACAACACGACTACGAAGTATATATATATGCGACAACACGAACAACAACACGAAAAAAGGTTGAACACGACACACGATATGGATATACGACACGAACACAATATGAAATCGATAAATTCAAATAAAAATTAGAAAATAAACTTAAAATATTTAAAATGATAATAAAATTAATGCTAAAAATATATAAATATTATCACGAACAAACACGACACGACCACGACACAACACGAGTTATAGTTGTTACCACGACACGACACGACACGAATCGAACACGAACGACGACGAATTTAGCGTGTGTGTATCGCGGTCGACACAATAAGGACACGAACACGATAAGGCCAAACACTAACCCATTAATTTCGTGCGTGTTCGTGTCGGGTTATCGTGTCGTGTCGTAAATTTCCAGCCCTAGTTCAGAGCATGAAAAGTATGACTGAAATGAGTAGACATTTTGTAAAATATTTTAAGATCTCTGGAATTTTGTTTGGGAAAATATTTACGAAAACCATATTTTGGAATTCCACATTATCATCAAAACATCATCTTCATAAACCATATCATCATATCTTATCGTCACGGAACCATACCTGGCAACTCGCGGCCGTACCCATTAGTATCGACCCCAGAGGTTCCGTCGAACCGTCCCCGGGTGGGAAACCACTTCTGTGGCCGTATACCTTAGTATCGGCCCCTAGGGCCTTATCAAACCATCACCCAGTAGAAGAACAACCACACACGCACACATGCGTTTGCACCAATAATCAAATATGCCAATTACGTATCATACATCGTCATAACATACATTCATAGTTATCCTGGCGTCGTGCTAACAAGCCACGAACCTCGGAGTCTCCTAGAGACATACCCGATTTGGATAACCCATGACAAATATGTCACAAGTCCAACTCATGGCCATAAATTATCCTGGCATCGTGCTAACAAGCCATGAACCTTGGAGCCTCCTCGAGACATACCCAGTTTGGATAACTCTATGGTTAAACCCGACCCGTACTAGCAAGGACGGGTCCCAGAGGCTCCAACAAACCCTACCCGGCGGAATATCACTTTACAACGATCACATACCAACAAGAAAGTATACTTTTCCAACAACGCTGAACGGCACGACGTCGTTACAATGGAGTCACAACCAATAACAAACAACATCACATATTCATCAACAAGCACACGTATCCACACACACACACCCCTTTACAAAGGGATAGAGCTTTATGTCCACAAGCGACATAGTCGCACACAACAACACCACACGAAAATAAAGTATTCCAATATACAGCACTAATACACATATTCAGAACAACACATTCGTTCACAAAACACACGAGTTGTCAGGAAACCTTTATTGAAAATATACCGATTCTTTTGAACGTTCATTATAAGCATCCAAGTAGCACATAATCGATTACCAACTATTATATCTACGAAGCACAAAATATATGGGCAAGATACTTGCCTCGAAACCACGAGCGAACAAAATGACGAATGGACGCAACCGAGCAATCACGAAACTTCTAATTTCAGCGAGCAAGTGGCAAATACGGAACACTACGAGAATAACTCCACAACGAGCTAACAATACTCCTCAAAACCCGACTCTAACTCAATAACAATGAGGGTTCAAGGGTTTTTTCCAAGGAAACCAAAATCATGTTCCGGGTGAAATAAAATCGATAAATGAGTTTCTAATCCGAATATGACAACCAAAACAACAATAATTACATAACCAATTCATCAAGAAAAAAAACCAAAATTACTCAACTAGGGTTCTAAGAAAAAGTACCTCCATCCGAAAGGAAAACAAGTGAGATGATGTTGATAATGTGAATAAGACTCACCAAGGTTAAGCTTGATGATGAAGATCACCCAAGATCGCCCTAGGAGACTCGTCCCGACTGATGGAAGTAAAAGGGGAAAAAATGAAAGAAAAACGGGAAAGAAAGGCATGCAGTCTAGTATTTATACTGGACACTTATTAGCGTGCTAGTACACTGGTTAGCGCGCAACACAACAACACGATCTGCCCAAACACACGGTTAACGTGTGATAATCACTAATATTAGCGTGCGCTAACGAGTTCTGAATCTAATGAAGTAGCTTCTGGATAGCTACTTCATCTCCAGTTAGCGTGCGCTAACTCGAAGATAGCGTGTGCTATCAATACACAAGTAGTACGGATTATGAGGCAACATAGCGTGCACTACATCTATTGCACAGGCAATAGAATTGCACCAAAACCCAACACAACTACGATCCAAATGAAAACGAACAACCAATGAAGCTGTCACACGATCACATAAACACAGGCACCACATATCCGCTTGAATCGATAAATAATTCAAGATGCCTGGATGCCAAAATCCTGGTATTACATTTACATATTTTGTTCTTCTTATTCTTAATTTTTTTCACATAAGGTGCGCTTCACGATTTTCTAGTCTATGCAGGGCCATAGGTCCCTTGTAAGAACTTTGGTACCATACAATAAAAACGTTGATCCCAAATATCGAGTTGGAGATAGCCTAGAAGATATTAGTAGTGAAGGAGAATTTTTTACAAAAGAAAGTACTGAATCTTTCAATCAAGAAGAAAAGTCAACCTCTAGAAACGAAAAACCTATGGCAGACCAACAAACTTTGAAATATTTTGCTAGACCAGTGATCGGTACAACAACGTCATGCATACAACTTGGCCAAACAACACGAAATTATGAATTGAGATCCATTCATTTCAACCAACTTCCAAGTTTTTATGGGATGCCAAACGAGGATCCTTTAAGTTTTATTCGAGATTTTACTCGGTTGTTAATACCTTTCCATAACAAGGCTGAGCTAGGATCAATTAAAAATGAGGTGTTTTCCTTACACTTTAAAGGATCGAGCGAAAACATGGGTTATGACGTTGCCACCAAATTCATTGGCTTTTCGGGATGATGTGTGCAATAAATTCATGTCTAAATTTTATCCACATCATAAAACAGCCGATCTAAGGACCAAAATTGCGGCTTTTACGCAATCGGAGGGTGAACAACTTTTTGAAGCATGGGATCGTTTCAAAGCTCTTTTACTAGCATGCTCCCATCATCATTATCTTTTACACTGTCTAAGTCAGACTTTTTATGATGGGCTAACTCATAATAGCCAATTCTCTATTGATAATGTAGCTGGGGGAGATATAGGAACGCTAACGGCGCAAGACGCTTTTGATTTATTTGAAAAACTTGCTATATCCTCACAACAAAAGAGAGCACGAGGCTGGAGAGTCGGAGATAATGAAGTAAATTCCACCAGCGATCTAACTGCACAAATTTCCGAGCTAACCAAGCAAGTCTAACGACTTACAACTCAAGAAATTTCTCCACCATCTACAGTCATGTTGACTCAAGAAGTATTTTTCGCCGGTGGTGGGTATAGTTATGCACCCAACATAATGTAGGTCACAAGTCGTCAGAAATAAGTCTAGAGGGGGGGGGTGAATAGACTTATTGAAACTCTTTTTCCAAGAAGTAATTAAAGAGTTTCTCATATGATGGTACAGATGACTTAGAGTCGTATGTAGACAATATAAGTGCGGAATTCAGCTGATGACGAATACAGCTATATAAATAATTAAACACTGAGTACGAATGCAGCAGTTAAGTATGATGCTAAAATAGTAAAGTACGCAGGCAATTTATAGTGGTCTCAGAGGTGGGGTAATTCTCTACTAATCCACTTTCTCCAAACCATTTGGAGATGAATACACTATAATTTTCAACCAGTGATAAATATTGTGATTCTACAACTTAGCTACAACAACTTCCAACCAGTGGAAATCCTGTCGTTGCAACTCCTTTATTAGTGCCAGTTTATCTTCAAATCCTTGGATGCCTATCATTCGCGAAACTTCAACCAGTGAAGTACCCCGAACTCAGGTTTTAAGACAAGAGTGTTTTGTCTTCTCCAACTAAGAGCTTTCTTTGTATATAAACTAAGAGTATTGCTCTTTACGATGCTATAGATTTCTTGATCATTTGATTGCTTTAATTGCTTTGATTGCTCGAGAGTATAGTTCACATTGTACTGCTAAACTTCAAATCTTCGGATATATATAGGTGTCGATCCTTTGAGCTTTTCTTCATATCCGTTTCAAATCTGTAACAAATCCGTCCGTTGGAGAAATAGACTTCTTCGTTTTTCTTTATGAACGTTGCAAGGTTGGATTCCCATATTTTAATCCATTTTTCGACCGTTGTGAAGACTTCCATGTGAGAGCGCCGAATATTTTGATTTTAATATATTTAAAGTCTCCAGTGGTGTGTCTTGATGAATTATTTAATTCATATCCTTCCAAGAATCTCTCCAATCTGTCCCTTATCGCCCGCATGTGACTTTACGTAAATATTGACTATTCAACGCATGCTGACGTGGACTGGTTTACTTGGCTGATCACTTAACTGATCTCTCTGTGGTCAAACTGTCTGATGTGCAGTCAACCTTCTCTGATGTCGACTTCTATGATGGTGACTTTTATGATGTGCCGACTTATCTGAAGTCTTCTGACTTGACTGATCTGATGGTCAAACTTCAGATGACTTGACTTTTCTTCTTGACTGCAGTCTGGTCCAACTTCGCTGATAAAATTGTTGACCAGAACTTCTTTGATAAGGGTTGCCTAATATAACTCGTCTATGGTCAACCTTATCCGAACAGTTGAGTTGACCAAGACTCGGCTGATAGATACTTATTTGTGATTTGTACTTAGCCGATTTTTAAAGCCTAACTTATATAGCCTATAGAAGATACTCATTTGGCTCCTCTTTACATTTTGCCAAGTATCTAACTTAACTCAGTTTGGCCTATGGAAGATACTCATTTGGTTCTTCCTTACATTTTTCCAAGTAATAAACATACATTTGAATAAACAAATACAATGATGACATCATCAAAATCTAACAAGTATTCCTAACAAATTCCCCCTCTTTTGATGATGGCAAAACTTCATCAAATTATTCAAATGAATAACAGGTCTGCACTTAAGTGCAAGACTCAAACTGAAATCAGTCTTTGTTTTGAGACAACTAGAGGTTGTCATTCAAATGACTGTTATATAATTTTCTGAGTTTGATTACAAGTACATAGGCTTTCAAACAAATAAATACAGAAAAATTACAAGTACAAAAAATTTACAAAGAAAATCCTATCTGCCTCTGCCTCTTCAGATAGTTTGCTTAGGAGGCCTAAATAACTTAGCTCCAATAGGCCTCTTATAGACAGGTGCCAGACCATAATTCCTTTTGATGATCTGGGAGGCAAACTCTTGCTTGTTTGGATTTGGGAATTTATTTTTCTCGCAGAGAGCTCTGATTTCTTTCTGCAAGACTAGCTCATCCAATTCATTATCCAAACGGGTAGGCACTTCTTTTGCTCTAAATGGAGGGATCATAGGATAAGCATCCCATTTGGCTGCATATTTAAGTGTGATCTTCTAAAGAGTAGGCCATCTGGTCTCCATGAAGTTGATGAATAACTGTTGAGGAGAGCATTCTCTGTCCTGGAGTATTTTCCAGAGATAATACTTCTCTGTGAACTCCTTCTTGGATTCTACCCAACTAGTCATAAATTCTGTAGGCAGAAATTCTCCAACATGCCACAGTTGTCTATCTTCCCATTCGAACCTTGGCTCTTCTCCTTACCTTGTTCACCTCTTCTTCTCGGCAGGCTGATCTTCATTCTGCTCAGGATCAACTACTTTCTTCCTCTTTTGGCTTGATGTCCCAGCTTCAATTAATGGGATATCTTGCCTCTTCTTCGATCTGAGCTCCTCAGCCTGTACCTGACCTGATGCTTCTCTTACTTCCCCCTGCTTACTTCCTTCCCCCTTTTTTCCAGCATCAACCAGTATAGTCAATTGTTGCTCAACTCTGTTCATCCAGTCAGACATGCTAAGGAGCATCCTGGAATTTGTAGGAGGGGGAGGTTGAGGAACATTCCTCTGCAGTTGGGTATCAATTTTGGCATTGATGGTCTGCAGTTGGGTGAAATTTTTGTGGCAAGCAACTCTCCAGCAGTTTCTTTGACAATGTTGCGGATCAGCTCAGTCATCACAGGTGAGATAGGTAATGCCTTATGAGAGTGATTACCTGAGCTTTCTACGCCTGCAGGTAGGTGTGCAGTTGACCTACCTGTCTGTAGACTCCTGTCTGCAGGCGGCTGATCAGATGGGGTCTGTTCTGGGGTCCCCGATCTGTCTTGTTCTTCTTCATCTAGGCTGGTGTATCGTGCAGGTGCCCCAGCCTCATCTGCTCTATCTTCACCTTTGTCTTCTTTTTATTCTTCTGCCTCCTTTTCCTTCTCTTCTTCCTCTTTCTCTTCTTCCTATTTCTCTTCTTCATTCTCCTCTTCTTCATTATCATCCTTCTTTTCAACCTCATCACCTTTTTTGTCCTTATCATCATCATTATCATCATCATCATTTTCTTCCTACTCAACTTCTTCTCCTTCATCATCTTCTTTTTCTATCAATTCCTCTGTCTTTTCCTGTTCTTCTTCTCTAGATTGTTTTTCAACTTCATCTTCTTTTTCCTTTTCTTCTTCTTTTTCTTCAACTATAATGTTTTCTTCTTTTTCAACTCCTACTTCTTCTTCCTCCACTATCTCTTTGATTCTAATTTCTTTTTCTTCTACTTCTCCATCCTCATTGATAGAGCCATCAAAAACACTTCCCATAATAATATGGATGAGCTGGTCCATTTTGGTTTTAAAATGGGACATGAACCAGTCTTCCTGGAGCATCAAAATTGGGTCTGACTCATTGCAAAAATGCATGAGTAGTTGCTTCATAGCCTGGGGAAAATCCCAGCTACTCATTTCAACAAAAGACTGGAGTTGAGTAAATGGAAATGATTTCAAAGTTTTCCATTCCTCAAAAATATTGACGAAAGAATGTTTGAGAGCGTGTTGTTTTACCAGTAAAAGCTACTCTATAGAGGTGTAGTCGACGTTAGCAATACGGATAATCAATCCTACTTCTTCTTCAGACATGAATTGAGGGGTTAGAAGAGGAACCATTTGAGTTTCCAGGCTGGAGGGAGCAGTCTGATCCTCTATGTGAGAGGGTGCAGGAGTGGATAAGTAATCTGGCTGCTCCTCCTCTTCAAAATCTAATCACCTAGGCCTCTTGGGGGAGGGTTTAGGTGAAGAATGAATCACCGATGGCTCTCCAGGGGTTGGTCCCCTCTTCTTGAAACGAAGAGCTATAGGTGTATTGTCTGAGTCTGAATCAGACTGATCTGTAGGTTGGTCGCGGGCTACAGCTTGATCTCCATCAGACTCGTCTGAGCTTGATGGATATCTGTAGGGAGTTGGCTCACTAGACATTTCCCTTAATAATTTAGCTGCTTTCCTCTCTCCACCCAATCTCCTTAGAGTCTCTTGGTCCAAGTGACCAAGTCTCTTGTTGATGTGGAAGGGGTCAGGATTTCCCTTTGCCATTCCTAACTGCACCAAAATCCAACTAATTTGAGTCCCAAAGGCCAGCTTGGATTTGAACCTTTTCTCGTCATCTAGCTATTGGACCTTGTTTACTTCGCGCACCAGTTGTCTGAAAATGTAGTTAGCCCAGTCAATTGGTTCATCCTGAATTAGTGCTCCCAGCACCATAAACTTGGCTGACGAAAACTGGTCATAGCTGCCCGCCATCCCCATCACTATTTTGTTGGTAATATCCAACGCATAGCGATACTCTTTCCTCAGCTCGCTTCTCTTGGCGGTCAGCTTCAACTTTGATGGGTGCTCTTGAGCCTTGATCTTCAGCCACTTGTCGGCTGCGTTTTGCTTCAGGACTTCGATGGCCATTCCATGAGATTTCATTCCGAAGGCATTTCCGACGGTTTGCGGCGTGATTTCCATTTCTTCTCCAAAGACTGAACTCCTAATGCTCGATTCCAGAACTCGAGCTTCCTTGTAGAATGCGATAACAGCCTCTTTGAAGAGAAATTTAGGGGTGATATCCAAATATGGGTAAATCCCGTTTGTTTTCATAGATATGATAAGATGACGCACATCGTTGTCCAGATTGGTTTCGAGTATCCATTCGAAATCGACCACCAGAGAAAAAATGATATGGTCCTTCACAGCCTTCAGATTAACTCCTTCAAACTACGATTCCATTTCTGCACAAAAAAAATTTTTTCTGAATGTATTGAAAGTTCGAAAAGATTTTTGCTCTTGAAAACTAGGGTTTGTAAGCTTGAAGAAGGTAAAGTGAAATGATATTTCCGTCTTTAAAAAGAAAGTGAAATGACGTTTGGAATTTAATATTAAATTAATTTTGAGTCGGTTCAAATTTTAAAAACGTACGACGGTTGGGATTTTTTTAATTTGAATTAGTGGGGTCGTGTGAACGTGTAAGCGTGCGAGCGTGTCATCGTGTAAACATGTTAACTTGAGATTTCCATGTGTAAATAAATAATAATAATAATAATAAAATATTCAGGAGTCGGTCAAGAGTGGAAAACTTAGCTGGTTGACCATTTGACTGTTTGACTGCTCTGCATTAGGTAACTCTTCTTGTCTGCTTCAGGTAGGATCTGATGCCTGTGATCAGCTTAGTACGTCCCTCGTCTGATCTGCTTCAGTCAGCTTTCTCGTCTGTACTAGATTCCCAATCTAGTAATCTATGTTCCCTGCTGAGCTCCAAAAACCTTTCTTCTCGTAAATGTTTGGTGAATATGTCAGCAATCTGGTATTCTGTGTTGTCTCTTTCTACTCTGAATCTCTTATTAAGCACATGATCTCTTATGAAATGATGTTTGACATCAATGTGCTTCGTCCTTGAGTGCAATACTGGGTTGTCGCACCAAATTGGGACTTCATTTGCAATGATGTTGTAGTCCCTTAACTGTTTTGATCCATAAAATCTGGGCACAACAGCTACCTGTAGCTAGGTATTCTGATTCTGTTGTTGAGATAGAATTAAATACCTTATTCGTGCTAAACCAGGATATGAGTCTGGTTCCTAGGAATTGGCATGTTCCACTAGTGCTTTTCCTATTAATCTTACATCCTGCAAAATCTGCATCTGAATATCCTGACAACTCAAAGTTGTTATCTTTAGAATACCATAATCCAACATTAATGGGAGACTCAAGATATTTAATGATCCTCTTAGCTGCTTCCAGGTATGACTGCTTGGGTTTGGATTGAAATCGTGCACATACTCCTACAGCATATGAAATGTCTGGCCTGGTTGCAGTCAGATAAAGAAGTGATCCAATGAGTCCTATATTGTGGGTTAAATCCACTGATATGCCTTCTTCATCTGCATCTAGGTGTGTGCTTGTGATCATAGGAATTTTTGCTGACTTGGCCGATTCCATTCCAAATCTCTTGATTAAATCTCTTGTATATTTGGCTTGGTTGATGAAAATTACATTTTCCATCTGTTTTACTTGCGATCCTAGGAAGAAATTTAGCTTTCCCGTCATTCTCATCTCAAATTCTCCTTGCATGAGATTTGAGAATTTCTCACACAACTCTGGATTGGTTGAGCCAAATATGATATCATCCACATATATTTGAACTAGTAATATGTGGCCTTCGTGCTCCACTCTGAATAGTCTTGTCCACATTTCCTTTGCTGAAACCATTCTTTTTTAGAAACACAGATAATGTTTCATACCATGCTCTTGGTACCTGATTAAGTCCATATAGAGCTTTTAGAAGTTTGTAGACTTTGTCTCCTTTGACAAATCCAGGGAGTTGCTCCACATAGACTTCTTCTTGTAGAATTCCATTAAGAAAGGCACTCTTCAAAATCTTTGAATGCTGCATATGCAAGGAATAGCCTGATGGCTTCTAATCTTGCAACAGGTGCATAAGTTTCATCAAAATCTATTCCTTCACATTGTGCATAGCCTTTAGCAACAAGTCTGGCTTTATTCCTAACAACAGCTCCATTTTTATCGCATTTGTTCTTGTACACCCATTTGGTGCCAATAACCTTCTTGTAATCTGGTCTGTCTGTTAGTTCCCAAACATTGTTCCTTTCCATCTGATTAAGCTCTTCTTGCATTGCATTGATCCATGATTAATCTTCCAAAGCTTATTCTGTAGTCTTGGGTTCTATTTGAGACATAAAGCATGAGAACATTGCCATTCCTGCGGGTAGAGTGGACTGTCTGGTCTTGACTCAATCAGTAAGCTTCCCAATTATCTCTTGTATGGGATGATCCTTAAGCCACTAAGGAATATCTTCTTCTCCAGGTCTGTTCCCCCTGTAGATTTGCTTTGTTGGATTTCTTCTCTCTCAGCATCAGCTTGATTCTGGCTTCCTTGATCTGCAACTAGATCAGCTATGGTCTTGTCATCTGCAGGTGGAAGTCCTGTCTGGTCTGCAGATAGGTCTGTATCAGCTACATATGGGTCTTCATCAGCAGCAACTGCATCAGGTAGGTTCTGAGGTCCTATCTGATCTGCAGTTGGGTCTTTATCAGCTATAGATGGATCTTCAGGTGATTCCACCATTCCTGTATCATGGATGATAACTTCTTCTAGGGTGGCAGATTTGAGTTTGTTCTCAATTAATTCCACCTTTTTCCTGTACTCAACAGAAGATTCATCAAATACAACATGAGGTGTTTTCTCCACAACTAAGGTTCTTTTGTTAAAAACTCTATATGCCTTGCTTCTTTGTAAATAACCCATAAAAGGTGATTGCCCCTAAAAGGTGTGTATTGTCTAGGCCTGTATCCTCGGTTAGGATTGTGTACTGGATATGTCATAAAATTGGTGGTGTGGGCTATTCCTAAATCTTGGCTGAGACCATTTATAAAATCTTTGTGGTCTCCACACCTGTTCATTTTGAAAATTTGGATAACCTTGAGGTTTCCATTGGCCCCTCCCATTTTGAAATCTATTTTTCGGGAGTCTTTGGTAATAATGGGCATGTTGTCTGGGCTGCTGCTTCTGCCTTGGCCATTGCCTAGTCTCATGTCTAGGTGGTTGCCTTGTATACCTTGGCTGCAGCCTAGACTTGTGACTTTGTTGTTGCCTATTTTGAAACACAGGTTTGTAATTAGGCTCAGCATATGGGACAAGTGTTTCTCCCTTGATAAAAGTAGTTTTAGAGCTAGAGGGAGTGTTAGGATCATATCCAAGGCCTGATCTGGAGTATAGTGGCCTTTTGTTCATACACAATTCGTCTAGAGTTAGAGACTCTTTCAGGGAGGTTATTTCCTCCGCCTGAGTTTTACTTAGCTGAGTCAGTTTAGTAAACTCAGCTTTGACATGAGCAAGTGTAGCTGATTTCTCACTATTTAAAATAGTTAATCTTTTTATCTCAGCTATCATCCTGGTTTTTAAAGTTGCCTGCAGCCTGTTTTCAAGATCAGATTTGGTTTTATTCAATTCTAGGCTGAGTTTTTTAAAATCGTTTTTCAGCTGCCTATTCTCATCTTGCAGTTGAGTCTTCTCGGCTGATACAGATAGGTGTGCATATTTTAATTTCTCGAAGTCTTTGAGGAGCTGATTTACAGACTCGTGCAAGTCCATGTCTTGTGACATGTCTGAACTATTATTTTAATTAGAGGGTTTTGATGTTACCTCTTCATCAGCTAGGTTGGCCATCAGACAGTCATATTCCTCATCGTTATCAGAGAAGAATCCACTTTCTCTTGGTCTTCTCCAATGAGGGCTTTCATTCGACCTTCTTTTCTGCTCACCTCCTTCTTGATCTCGTCCTTCTTAAGATCAGGATAGTCGATTTAAATGTGTCCTGTCTTATGACAATTATAGCATTCCACCTTCCAGCTTCCAGCTTTTTGATTTCTCCATGGATTCTCCTTATAATTTTTCTTATATTTGGAGTAATTCTTTCGGAAATTGCTGAATATTTGCATTATAAATGCCATATCTTCCTCGAAATCGAGTAGATTTAGAGGTTTGACATCAGATAAGCTCTTGGCGGGGGACTCGGATGCAAATGCTATTCCCTTCTCTGTAGGCTGGTTTGGTGATGAACTTGGGAGTTCGAAATCATAAGCCTTCAGGTCAGAGAATAATTCTTGAATCTTTATTTTATTGAGGTCTGTTGCGAGATTTGGTGAACGCAAGTGCACGTTGTCATAAACAAGTAATAAGGTGATAAGTAAGATATCGTTCCCACGAGGACTGACTTACTAACTACCAATTTATGAGTATTCTAATTTTATCTGAACGATCGAAAATGGAGGTGTAAGTATTAACTAAAAAGAATAAATAGTAAAATCGATTATTTGAAGAAAGAAAATCAAATAAGGAAATAATCTAGGATTGTGAATCCACCTCGGTTTATCCGAATTACTCTCGATTATATGAATTTAATGATTTCCCAATTTATTGAAGGCGAATGTTGCTAAATTACTCTATCGCCTCTCCCGAGGTCAATAGATTTTTCTAAGGCGAATAACACACTCTATTCCTAGGTAAATTAATTCGACAATAGGCAAAAAGCACGGAATCTTCAGACAAGCCATGTAATTCCTATGAGTATATTCCTATCTCACAAGATAAAACGGTTCTCACCAATTTTTCCTACCAACTCTCCTCTCCCGATTCGTGTTGCGTAACTAAAACAATTCAATTATAGGCCACGCAATTGAAAGCATTAAGAACAATTTGGGAAAACTCAATAGAAAAGGGAATTATATTGATAATGCAAAATCGAAAGTTAATTCATCAAAACCTCAGTTTCATCAAAATCCTAGAATAGGGTTTCTAGCCTGACATGCTAGAAAATAAAAATACAAAAAGAATTAAAGAAAGCATAAAAATCAAACGCAGTCGAAGAACTCGGATTCCTCCGTTCTCTAGCTTCCGCGCTCTGCTCCTTGGTGTTTTTCTTCTTCTCTTTGATTCCTCGATGATTCGATTCCCCCTTTTTCAGACCTTCACTCCCTATTTATAACCATCCGTCGTCTCCAAAACGCGTCCATGGATTAGGTCGAGAACAGGCTCCAAAAACGGCCCAGAAACGCGGCAAATACATCAAAACTGCCCTGTGGGCCGCGGCTCAGTAAGTATGTGCCGCGACCCTTAATGCTCAGCGCCTTATACCTGGGCGCATTTTTATTCATGGGCCGCGGCTCAGCTTCAACGTGCCGTGGCCCCCGGTACAGTTGGTTCAGCGCCTTGCTGTGTCGTGCGTGTGCCGCAGCTCGCTTTCCTTGTGCCGCGGCTCGTGACCAAAAATAGTCGTTTTCGCCCGTTTTTCGTCGTTTAAGCTTCCGGACTCCAATTTTCTGTAAAACATATAAAAATAGTGCATTAAAAGCTTATTTATGCAGATTTAGACATAAAATGGATAAAAATAATGATAAATAAACGCATAAAAATATGCCTAACAAATACCCCCAAACTTGAGCCTTTGCTTGTCCTCAAGCAAAAATTAATTTTTAAATAAAAAGTATCGTGAATGATCGTTCAAATCCATAGTGCACAACTTAATCAACACTACCCTGAAAATCTCAAAGAATAATACGAGTATCGTATTAGTGAGTCACATCAAGGACACTGTTTCCACAAAGTAACCATTTTTAGTGCTAATCAATCGTTCATGAAGAAAAACAAGCTCAAAGATTAACAAGCGTGAATTTAACCGACCGCCAATATGAAGGGTTAGATAATACAAGCCAACTCGCCCAGTCCCACAGTCTAGTGGCAAAAATTTCAAGAGTTTCATCGTCAAAAATAATCCTCGGAAAGCATTCCCTTATATATGATCAATAAAATGATTCGAGTTAACCACTAGGTTTCGGCTCTCGGGATGTTTCATCGGGATAACCCTAGGGTGGATTTCCATTCTCATGTATTGGGGAACCGTTTGACGTAAAAGACACTCATGGGGCACATGGATGCTTCTAGTTACTAAGTTCCCCTCTGCAGCGGAGAAAAAACTCGAATAGCTATTCCCGCACGTCCGATCCAAGGTTGCTGTTTTATGCGAGAGTAAACAACGGGTCACGTGAATACCCCCGGTTACTAAGCTTCCCATCATCGGCACATGCGATATCTCTAAATCATTAGTCTATTCAGGGTTGTCGTTTTACGCGAGAGTAAACAACGGGTCACGCGAATACCCCCGGTTACTAGACTTCCCATCATAGAACATGTATAATTTCTCAACTTTTTGGGAAAGACAATACGACTCTAAACTCAATTTAAGTGCCAACACGACTCATGTTACTGGATGACTAGCTACGCGAAAAGTATAACCAAACGTATAGACGGTGATTTGAAAACACGTATGTCTCCTTTCTTATACGCTAAAATTTCTACAATCACGAAAATTATCAGACCTAACTGAATACTCAGAGGAAACAAATATCGTAGATTATAACTCGACTAAAACTCAACCATTTCTTCCAAAGAGAAATCAGTGTCATATCACCAGTTTTACACAAGGAAGCACGTAAAATTCACGAATGCAAATAAAAACAAGACAAGCAAGGCTAGCATCAAACATAACGAAAAAATAACAACGAATGAGTAAAAAGTAACAGAAAGTAACCCCCCCCCCCCAACTTAGGACGTACATTGACCTCAATGGACACAGATAATAATATGCGATAAAAGAAAAGGTCAAGTACTCCCCTAATGTCCGCTCATGAACTGGTGCCGACCTCGTCCGGCGAGGAGGGTGGTGTGGATGGCCTAGCCCTCGTGCTTATCTTCCTTTTTCTAGCCATGTCTTGGTTCCTGAAAAAATAAACACCGGAAATTAAACAACCTTTAAGGAAAATTACACCACTCTCGACTTAAAATACACGAAACGTGAATATAGAGTCTTGTATCATCGAAGAGGAAATTAAGGCTGAGCTTTCAAGTTTAAGCATGACGTAAGGGTTGGGGTACAATGTAATCCGATAAAATAATTCGTTGCATATAGTTTTAAAAACGGTTGGCTCAAAGTTTTTTTCATTGACGCATTTCATCAAACACATAGCATGCATGGGTTTAAATGAAGAACAAGAATTATAATGGCTAAATCCAATCCCCAAAAATAACAACATAAATATATAGCCATGACAAACGACAAATAACATCAACAATTCATTCATAATCAATAATTACCATCAATAATCAATCAATAATTTCATAATCCAACTCAACGTTGATAGCACTTTAAGAAAACTAACAACATATTAAACCATGAATAAGAAACATCACCTCACTTTTAATTCTATGTTGCAATTAAGATTCAGAGATGAGAATTACCTTACCTTGGATTGAAGAATGCAAGAAGAAGAAGACTTGAGTAGGGTTCGACCGAGCGCTGTGTGAAGAAAGGAATGGAACTTACCTGGTGTGCCGGCCGATTGATGTTAAAAAGGGGTGCTGGGCTGTTTATCTTCACAACAGGGGCCGCGGCACAGCTTAAGTGAGCCGCGGCCCAGAGTACAACCTGTTTGAGCCTGTTTGTTATGTTGCCGTGTGCCGCGGCTCAACATATGGGTGCCGCGGCTCATAGTGTAAGTGTGCCGCGGCTCATTTGGTCCGTGCCGCGGCACGGAGTACAGCTTCCTAGGCATTTCTTGGACATTTGACGTGCCGCGGCTCAGTGCATATGTGCTGCGGCTCATGGACCGGGTGTGCCGCGGCTCAGTAAGGTTTTGTCGCGGCACAGAGTACAGTTCGGTTGGCCTTTTTGTGTCAACTTGTGTGTGCCGCGGCTCACTATCCTTGTGCCACGGCCCATTGCTGAATTTTGCCCCTAGGGTGATTCCTGCACATAATTTTCAAAGGAAAACACTTAGAACGCGAGAGATAAGCATATCAAAGCAAAAATAATAAAAAATAAAAATTCTAAAATGCAAGAAAACACTGAAAAACAAAAATCTACAACTAATACTCGGGTTGCCTCCCGAGAAGCGCTAAGTTTATAGTCTTCAGCCGGACTTTTCTAGCATTCATCCGGTGGTGGATAAGGCGACACTCGTCTTCTGCGCGTCTATTGGATTACCCAAGTAGGCCTTCAACCGCTGCGCATTAACTTTAAATTTACGGTCATCTTTTTGTACTTCCACTACTCCGTGTGGAAATACTTGAACTACTGTAAACGGTCCCGACCATCGTGAACGCAATTTCCCAGGGAATAACCTTAAGCGAGAATTAAACAACAACACCTCTTGACCCGGGACGAACTCTCGCTGTGTGATGTGCTTATCATGCCAAATCTTTGTTCGCTCCTTATAAAGCTTCGCATTTTCGTACGCATCGTGGCGAATTTCCTCCAGCTCCTTCAGCTGCAAACAACGCTTTTCACCAACAGATTTAAGATCAAAATTTAATTTCTTTATCGCCCAGTAAGCACGATGTTCCATCTCTACGGGCAAATGACAACTTTTCCCATAAACTAATCTGTAAGGCGACATCCCGATAGGTGTTTTATGCGCAGTACGGTATGCCCAAAGTGCATCATCAAGTTTAAAGGACCAATCTTTTCGAGACGAGCTGACTGTTTTTTCTAAGATCCACTTTAGCTCTCGATTTGATATCTCGACTTGACCGCTCGTCTGGGGATGGTAGGCTGTAGCAACACAATGAGTGACTCCGTATTTTCTCAAGACCGCATCAAGGAATTTGTTGTTGAAGTGTGAACCTCCATCACTGATAATAGCACGTGGAGTCCCAAAACGCGTGAAAATATATTTTTTTATAAATTTGATTACGACATTGGACCCATTCGCTGGTAGTGCCACCGCTTCGACCCACTTTGAGACGTAGTCCACTGCTACCAGAATATAGAGATTCTTATTTGATGGAGGAAATGGACCCATGAAGTCGATCCTCCATATGTCGAACAATTCAACTTCAAGTATGGTGTTCAACAACATTTCATGTCGTTTTGAGATGTTTCCCGTCCGTTGACACCGTTCACACGTGGACACAAAAGAGTGAGCATCTTTGAATAATGACGGCCAATAGAATCCCGATTGTAAGACCTTTGCCGCTGTTCTATTTCCGCTAAAATGCCCACCGTAGGGTGATGCATGACAATGATTCAGCACACTGTGGATTTCCTCATCCGGAACACATCTGCGAATGATTTGATCAGGGCATCTTTTAAACATAAAAGGATCGTCCCACAAGTAATACTTAGCGTTTGAAATCCACTTCTTCTTTTGATGGCGCGAGAGGTCATTCGGAATTGTTTTGCTCGCAAAATAGTTCACTAGATTAGCATACCAAGGCGCGTGTTGCGAACCCAACTTGTAGAGCTGTTCATCGGGAAAGGTTTCCATGATTTGTGGATGACTTTCTCCCTTCTCAATGGGACTCTCTAACCGTGAAAGGTGATCGGTAATAACATTCTCAGTCCCCTTTTTGTCGTGAATTTCCAAGTTGAATTCTTGAAGGAGAAGCACCCACCTAATCAACCTTGGTTTAGCATCCTTCTTTTCCAAAAGGTATTTGATTGCCGAATGGTCGGTCCACACCACTACTTTCTTCCCCAACAAATACGCCCGAAATTTATCAAAAGCAAAGATTATCGCTAGCAATTCCTTTTCCGTTGTGGCATAATTTCTTTGGGCGTCGTCAAGAGTTCGGCTTGCATAATACACGACGTGGAACACTTTCCCTCTCCTCTGTCCCAAAACAGCCCCAATGGCAAAATCACTAACATCACACATCAACTCGAACGGAAGGTCCCAGTCTGTAGTGACTATTACCGGGGCGGTGCTTAGAGCTTTCTTCAATAGATCGAAACTTTCTGTACATGACTCATCAAAATTAAATGGAACATCCTTCATGAGCAAATTGCACAACGGCTTCGTGATCTTTGAAAAATCCTTAATAAACCGGCGGTAAAAACCGGCGTGTCCCAAAAAACTCCTTATCCTTTTTACCGAAGTAGGCGGAGGCATCTTCTCGATTGTTTCAATTTTTGCCCGATCGACTTCAATCCCATGTGAGGATATTCGGTGGCCAAGTACAATGCCCTCCTGGACCATAAAATGGCACTTCTCCCAGTTCAAGACCAAATTTGTTTCTTCACATCTTTTTAGGACTTTCTGCAAATTCTGCAAACACATATCAAATGAATCACCAAAAACAGAAAAATCATCCATAAAAATCTCAATGCAATGCTCTACCATGTCAGAAAAAATATCCAGCAAGAACCGTTGAAAAGTGGCCGGCGCATTACATAAACCAAACGGCATGCGCCTATAAGCGAAAATGTCGTAAGGACATGTAAACGTCGTCTTTTCTTGGTCTTCTGGGGCTATATAATCTGATTATACCCAGAATAACCATCAAGAAAGCAATAGAAATCGTGTCCGGCTAATCTATCTAACATTTGATCAATAAAAGGTAAAGGAAAATGGTCTTTTCTAGTGGCTTTATTCAATTTCCTATAATCTATGCACATACGCCACCCCGTGACAATCCTGTTGGGAATAGTGCCCTAGGTCATTCGATGTGCCTAGATTTGTAACTGCCACATTTAAATAAAGTTATTTGATATCATTTATTTCTCGTTGATTATTATAATGTGTGCATGTTTTAATATTATAATAATCGAATAATAGTTATTCACGAATAATAAAATTATTCAAATGTCCCTGGTAAAATCGCGTTGAGTAGAGACTCAAGTGATTAATATACTAGTATAAGTTTGATTGATAATCATCGGATGATTATGTGTATGGTATGGATCAATCTTATGGGTATTGGTTGGAGAACTAATACTGGACTGACCCGCATTGAGATCACTGCATGGAAATGTCATAAGTGAATCTCAATATAATATTATGTCAATAAATCCTTGAACCTGAGATTATCATAGAGTCCAACATGATAACTGCTATGCCTTGACGTAATCCAACGTCATCTGAAACATGGTGATCATAAAGGTTAGCGATCGGGATTAGTGGGAGTCATGTAGAGGGCAATGAATAATCAAGATGGGGATTTGTCCCTCTCTTAAGTGAGAGAGATATCTGCTGGGCCCCTCGATAAGTAGGACTGAAGGAAATGCATGGCCATGCTCAAATGAAGAGTCATTTGATTCAATCGGTCTACTTAAGATAGAGAAAGCATTTGAACATAAATAAGTATGACAGACTCCATGACTTAGTTCAAATATGATATCGCGTGACAAAGGGATTTGACACGTTAAAAGGTTTAATGGACTATTAACTTATATTATTTGGGTAATCATAATGTCTTGCTAGAGGCCGTTTATGATTTATTATTTAATAAGGTATTAAATAATTGCCAACATAATATAAGCCTTTTGGGTCGCACGTACGACAATTATATACAAGTAGGAATAAATATCAACTGGGAATAATAAATATAATATTGGATATTATATTTATAAGGAGATTAAATAATAAGTAATATATATAATATTGGATATTATACATATTGTATTATTTAATAAGTTTAGGGGCAACTAAGCAAATACTAAATTATTGAATCTAGGGATTACTTAGTATAAATAAGAGATCCTTGACAAGGAGTTGTCATAAGAACTCAATAAAAAAAAACGCCTCCCTCTCCAAGAAGAAGAAAAAAATCGACCTCTTCCTCATACTATAGGAGAACGAAGTCGGTCGTCTAACACTCTTCCCTTAGTTGATCTTGATCAATAGTACAATCCTTATAGTAAGGAACTTGTGTTGTACTATTTATCAATATTATTCGTAAGGATCTAGCAATCCGGCTTGTGGAATTGTTCGTGTGTGGATCACCAAAAGAGGAAGGAGATATTCATCTGCTTCTAGTCCGGATCTAGAATTGTTCAATCGGATTAAGGTAATTCGATTAACTCTTTAATTAAACAATTAAATTATTGCATGAGATCCTAAATTGGATTTTCACGTTTATTGTTCCGCTGCGTTTTTACTCCGATTATTTTGTATTCGATGCATAGAAAACCCAACAGTGGTATCGGAGCCAACTTGCATGTAATTTTATTGTTTGTGTAGAATATATTTATGTGTAAATTATATTCCTGATTATGTTTATAAAATATAGATTTTACAAAATAATTTTTCTGGTTTAATTTGATTAAATCGGATCGTCAAAAATAAATTTTACGGGTATTTTCGCAATTTACGCTCCAGGCATTGCAGAGCAGTCTGTTCCGAGTCGGGTCGGATCCGGGTCGGGTCAGAGCTGGACCCGCAGGCTAATTTTATTTAAAAAAAATGTTTTTCGCAATAGTAGGGTTTCGAACCCTGGTCAATCTGACCGCCTTCCGCCGACTTACCATGTGGGCTGCAGCTTTGTTTTGGAAACAATACACGAAAGGTTTTATTAAAGGCAATAAATCTGTTTTAAATATTGCAAAAATAATTCTTCAAAAACTGGGATTCGATCCCGCGCCATTCGGCTTTCCTTCCGCACCACTTACCATCTCGGCTGGGTCCTGTTTTTGGTAACTTTTCAGTAGTTCTTTTTATAAGCCCTTTTAATATAAAAGTAAATTTGGCAATTATTGTTGCAAAATGTTGCAACTGTAACCGCCGGGTTTCGAACCCGGGCGGACCTGTTCCCAGGGCACAAAGACAACCATCCCAGCCAAGTCCAGATTTGTTCATGTGATGACTCAAATTTTATTTATAGTCTGACTGTCAGACAAATTTTAATTTCTATTATTACATGCTTTATTAATTATTTGATAATTATTTATGGTATGTGTGTGGTGTATGGCATGACCATAAATTGACCAATGTGATTGGATAATTTAATTTCTTATGGGTTGGTTTTACGGCCTGCGTGTCGTTTAATTATAATTGGTTTTACGGCATGCGAGTCGTCTATTTAAATTGTTTATTATGTTACGGCCTGCGTGTCGTTTGCACTTCTTGTAATTTAATTTAATAGTGTAGTATTAAATTTCATTAATGTAATGAAGACAAGAAGGACGAGAAAGACGGACTCGAGGAGCAAATTGATCGCGTATGACGTTCCAAGGAGTTGGGAAGATCTATGAAGACCATATTTAACCCTTTAGATGACCTTTGTGATTTTCATGTTGGCTCATGAAAATCACGTTAGGATTATGGTCATGCTATACACGGTCCTATGCTTTATTGTCATGTGATGCGATGTATGTTTAAATTTATGCATGTATGTGATGCTATGTATGTTTAGATGTATGTTAGCAAACATAGACATTAACATAGGATAAAAATTCCTCGTTAAAATTTTAATGCCTTTCATTTGAAAAACACCTATCAAGACTTCGATCATCATGAGTGGGTCATGCCAAAGCTGGGCACTCGGATTATCTTAGTAAGGTAGGATAGGTAATGGTGATACTTATACGTTTAATGAATTTGGAAATCAAAATAGTTTTGAACCTTAAGGCATAAGATGAGATTATAACATGCTTGGGCATACGATACCAAATCCCATGATATAATCTAAGAGTTACATATGATGTAATCGATAAAGAGTTATCCACCTAAAGTAGCTCAATTCTAGGCGTCATGCCAAAGCTGAGTTTAAGATTGTGCGAAATGGGATCTTAGCCCACTAAAATTACAAATGTTGTAAATTGAGGGTACATTGTTTTAATGGGAGTATTTTTCGAGAAATAAAATAATGTAACTAAATATTTTGCATATTGAATTTTGTAGAATGGCATCAAACAACACATACACCATTTCACTATGATCCGTCCTTGAGAAGGACAAGCTTAAAGAAAACGGCAACAACTATCTGGATTGGATCAGGAGCTTGAGAATAGTTCTCAAGCAAGAAAGAAAGTTGTATGTTCTTGAGGAAGAAATTCCCGATGAGCCAGCTGACAATGCAAACAAAGCAACAAAAGACAAATGGAAGAAACATTGTGATGATTCCATTGATGTCGGTTGTCTTATGTTGGCCACCATTTGTCCAGAACTTCAGAAGAATATGGAGGAAATGGAAGCTTATGAGCTAAATGCTCACCTCAAGGAAACTTTCTCGAAGCATGCTAGTCAAGAGAGGTATGAGACCTTTCAAGCCTTGCATGCTTGCAAGATGGTTGAGGGGACATGTGTCAGTGCTCACGTGCTCAAGATGAAAGGATATATTGATCATCTTGAAAGGCTTGGTTTTCCACTTTCTAAGGAGCACTCCACGGATGTGATCCTAAACTCATTGCCCGAAAGTTTCGGTCAGTTCATTATGTTGTTACCCAAAATATTATCCGGAGATAGTATTGCTGGAATGATCGAGTAACAAACAAATGCGAGAACACTTCCGTGGGGAAATAAATAACACAAGATTTGTCGGGGTTGTTAATCCCAGGCTTGAATGCTCTCGCGAGATGTTATTAATAAATATACTGTGGAGTACAAGTATTAATGTTAGAATCTATTACAATGAGTGTAAAGATTTCTAGTTATCTAAGCTGTAGAGCGTGTAGATTACCGGAAGAACCAGATATGAAGATTTGTGAGTTCTTGCTTTGGATGTAATGTAAGTGTGTATGAATATCACTAGGAATGTGTAAGTAATTGCCAGATGAGTCTTTGATTCTCTCTCTGTATGTTTTTGCACTGTATTCACGGTAATATCAGCCTCTCCTTGGCCGTTGTTGTGAGTTTCCTATTTATAGGACACAAGGTTGCTGGGACCTCTCCGGAGATCGCGGGCGACCGCCGTTTTCTATATTATAATAAGATGGCCGATCATCCCGTCACGTGGGGATGTTCCCTTAAAGTCTGGGGCTGCTGCTGGCGGCCAGATGTGCGAGCCAATGGGAAGCCTGCACGCGTCCTGAGTCGCTATCCGGGGAGGACCCACTTTGTACCTTTCGGCGGCCCTGTCGGTAGGTGAGGTAGGTGACAGGCTGGGGTCAAAGGTCTTATCTTTCGGCGCCCTTTGTGGATCTGCACGTGGGTCACCGTCCAAGATTCGGTCTTCGAAGAATTTGACGGATGTTGGATTCATACGTGGCACGAGGCTATCGTCTCTAGTTGGACATCATAGACGATTGCCAGATACCAAAATACGATCGCCAGATACCAAAAGACGATCGCCGCGGGTGCCGACTGCTGGGTGTTTGCCCAGAGTATGTCTTCTATGGTTGGCTCTCTGATCATTATGCCGATCGCCATCGAGGCGTATTAATCACCACACAACAATTGCCCCCCAGCTCGCTTCGATGTTGAAAACACAGGGTGAGGTGGTACTGTTGGCGATCGCCAATGTTTAGACGATCAGACGATCTGATTTCAAATTTGGACGATCTCCTTTTGCGCTGGGAGCAGTGGGAAATGAAGGCGGGCTCTCGAAACGTTGCAAGGACACGCGTCGCGCCACTATTGGGGGAGTCCAACGGTTTGTCAGACTTGTCGCCTGGCGTTCCCTCGAAAAGACGCGTATGCGGGATTCGAGGGCTGCATTTAATGTGTCCCCTCCCCGACGGTTGCACTCCAGCCCTCGGAATTTCGCCTATTTGCACAGAGACCCCTGCTTCCGCCTATAAAAGGGGCTAGGGCTTCTTCATTTTCACTCTTCACGCACCCTTGCATTCTAACCGAGATTCTGCAGAAATTTCGGAAGCTTCTTGTGCCGATCGTCTTCCTTTCTTTAGGTAAGAAAACCAATCTTCTTTCTCCCTTTACTTTTTATAATATGTCTGGAGGATCTAAGACCTTCGAGACCGGAAGCACCTCTGCCGCGGCTTCACTTGACCGGGAGGAGATTCCCGTGGGACATAATATGGAAACGGCCGTTGAGGCCATTCATGCGGGGATTGCACCCGCAGAACTCGAAGAGCTCTTCAATGAGGCCAAAGTGTCGAGAACGGCGGCGACGGCGGAGCAGGGGGGCTCGCCGGTGGATGAAGATGAACTGGTGCGGATGACTTGGGAACGGGATAGTGTATTCAGCCCCGCCTATATGGCTTTCGCCAAGATTATGGAGGGGATCGCCTACCCTGTCCAGAATTTGATTTTGAAGCTTACTCTGCCGCTCATCCTTACGAACATGTGAAGCGGATGGTGTTTCGGGCCGCCGACCCATCTCAGTGGACTCTCGGTCAGATCCGGAGTTCGGCGACCCGGAAAGACTTGAGCCGTTGGAGGGCAAAATATCATATTCCCTCTGACGTTTCCCTGCACGTGCCCTTGGAAAATGAACGTGCCGATCAACCTCCCGAGGGTCTGGTCGCCGTTAGTGAGATGATTATGGAGGCCGGTCTGCGATTTCCCTTGCCGTTTGCAATATCCTACTTATTGATCACCTGGAATTTGGTGCCGCTCCAACTGACGCCGAACGCCTGGCTACAGGTCATTTGTGATTTGACACTCTTCGGTGGTCACCGGCTGTTCCGTTCCTTTCTGCGATGGATATGAACTATCTCTTCAAACTGGCTGTGCAGAAAGGGTCGATCGGCGGTAATCACATTCAAGGTCGAATGGGAAGAGTGTTCCTTGGTGTGCCGAACAAGACCCGGGGCGACCTGGCAAAATGGTGCTGGGTCGGCGGAGCGTGGCGATCGGCATCGAGTGATAGGCCGGAGGAAGAGTTGGATATTCCCACCAATTTTCGGGAGAGGAATCCGAGTAAGGGTTTTAACTCTCCCTTTGATCGGGCATGTCTTGAACTGATCTAATTTCATTTCCTTTTTGCAGGATCCCTTGTTCCAGCGATCGGCGATCTCCCCTTCAATTTCTTGATCGTTTGGGAGTAGATTCGTGCCTTACCGGACTCATACATAGATGTTCGCTCACTCGGTGACGAACTTCATCGGTTGGGGGCTCGATTGTTTCTCTTCCCCCGTCATCTGAAGGTTCCAGGTATAAATTTTTCTTCCTCTTCTTTGCTTGACGATCGTCTGATTGAAAGAGGTGTTTAACTTGTCTGAATTTTTTCTTTGACAGAGATTCACTTTCCCCGCTTCGTCGAGCCACCACAAGAGATCGCCATGTCTAACCCTGTTCTCATCGGTCGCCTTCATCAGGGTAAGAAGACTGGTCGTGTTCCTGCGATGTCGTCTCGCCCCATTCCTGCGGTGAAGCCCGCTGTGGTGTCGGTCTCCGAGCTGGAAATTCAAGAAGAGGAACAACTCCAGCGCAACCGCAAGAGGCGGAGGCCGGAGGAGTCCCTGCCGACTACTGAGGCGGACGTGTATATTTTGGAGCCTCCGGTTTCCGCGGCTCCTATCTCCGCTGTCCCGATGGTGGAGGGATCACGCTCCAGGCCCTCAGTGTCCGGCTCCAGGTCATCGGGCGGTTTCTTGAAAAAGGTGGCGATCGCCAAAGTAGAAACTTCTCGGGGCAAGCCCTATTTTGGCCGCGATCCCGAGCTGGTCAACAGGTAAGATTAGATCGAACTTTTTGAGTTAGGAAATTTGAGTAAGGTATAGACTAACTCCTTTGTCTCTTTTTTTGTGCTGCAGGGTCCGTCTTGCTGATCCGGATGTCTCGCCTATGGTGCTGGATTTCTTGGCGAGTAAGGCTCCGCAAAAGTCCCTCGACGTCCCTACTTACGTCCAGAAGGCCATCACCGCTCTGCCTAAGGCTTGGACGACCGATCTTGATGCGATCGCTCGTCGGTGGTCTGGAGACGCCATACAGGAGACCATCGCCCTGACTCTCCAGGCGGCGACGATGGCCATCCAATCCGCCAGGGATTTTGAGGGGCGACCCTCTAATGCTCGTCTCCATAGAGACCTCGAGGCCGCCCGGAACAAAAATATTGAGTTCGCCAACCGGTTCCAGACTATGGAGAAGGAGTACATAGAGACGGCGAAACGAGCTAAACAGGATATCGACCGGATGAAGCAGGAGCTGAGCCGCTCCAACGAAGTGGCCAATCGGTGCCGCGACCAGGAGAAGGAGGCTCGCCGGATGCATGTGTCCTCGCAGGAGGAGGTGACCGGGCTGAAGGCGATGGTGGATCGGCTCAACAGCGAGCTGGAGGCGGCGAAGGGAGAGCTGGAGAAGGCTAAGGGAGAAACAACCGCCAACATGGTCGAACTGGCAGAAGCTGAGAAGACGACCGCAGAGTTGAGAGGGCAGCTAAAGGCGATCGAGACCGATCCCTACCTCAATGTTGCACTCGTTGGCGAGTTCGCCTATTACGTGGCCTATGCCGACGCTATCCGAGCCGCCAAAAAGGTAGGGATAGAGATCGGTCCTTTGATGGAGAGCTTCAAAGTCTATACACTCGAGCACCCTCTGCACCCGGAGTTTTCCCTGCCGATCCTTGACCTCGTCGACTTGGGGATCGACTTGAGTTGGTATCCTTTTCCGGATAAACTCATCTATCATGAGGCCGATGGGGGAGCGCATGCCGATCTGCCACCTGAGGGTGAAGACCAGCCGGCGGGACCCTGAGAGATCTCTTGTTTTCCTTGTAACTTGTAATTTTCTGCTTTCTCTTTGTATTGCCTTCGGGCTTTGTATTGTACGACCTCTTTGTTATGAATAAAATACTCCTTTTTCGCACTTGATTCTTTTCATGTACGATCGCCTTTGAATGTTTGCAAGCGAATTTTTACAAGTATGTGTATGATTGCTTCCGAAGTCTTGTTCATCCGACCGATTGTATGAATGTTTGAATGTATTGACATGTTTGGAAATTCTTACTTGTAAATATTGTTGAACAAAACCGATCGTCCTGCGTGTGTTTGGACGAAGCCGATCGAGTACGGTTCCTTCTGTCCGATCGCATTTAGGATTATCTCCCCTTCTCTGCCCCCTTGTTTTTGTTTACTTATTGTAAGTAAAGGAACAAAAATAGTATGTATGGTGAGCTATCTTCAGTTTTGCCGATTCTGAGGAATCGTGCACGGCCGCGGAGTTCGATGGACCGACCTCCCCAACCATGTCTTTGTGTGCGAGACACATTGCCTATCCCGCGACTCACTTTATTGTGAGGGTCCTCCGTTAGGCTACGCCTGCCTTGTATTTAAACGAAAGGTGGGCGATCTTGGTCTAGAGGAGTCTTTGCACGGGGCGTCGTCGGTTTATTCGACTCCACGTCCGCAGCTTTGTAAGCACTTTTATACCTCGGGTCGGCATGTTAGGTGGCGACCCTCGACGGTATACGTTGTGACGGGGTAGGGACGCGTCGCCTTGTCCCGGTACATCATGTTAGATGATGTACCTTGAGGGCGTGCGAACGTGTCCGCCGATTAGTTTGGAGGGTCCTTCGGCTATGCCGACCTCATATTTAAACGAAGGGCGGGCGATCTCAGCCCAAAGGAACCTTGCATGGGCGAAGCTGTCGGTTCCATAGACCTCCAGGACCATGGCTGCATTGATTCTACCTCAGATCGCCATGTTTGAACGACGATCTTTGGCGGTATACGATTTGCCTGGTGGGGCGATCGCCAGAATAGATGGGATAGGAAAAAATCTCATTATATTCCTTGTACATTGTTCAGTTGAAACTGAATACAAAATTTTCACTGGTAGTATTTCTTCAGATGCACGACATTCCAGGGATATTGATCCGGAGTACCGTCAGGGTGTTCAAGTTCGTAGGCTCCCTTAGTTAGCCATTTAGATATCCTGAAGGGGCCTTCCCAGTTCGGACCAAAGACACCTGTGTGGGTCTGGATCTTTTTGAGGACGAGATCGCCCACCCGAAACCTTCTTTCTTTGACCTTCGAATTGAAGTACTTCTCGGATCTCCTTTTGTGGATTGTGTTTTTAATTTCTGAGGTCAGTCGTCGTTCTTCGAGCATGTCAAGGTCAATCCGTCGGGCCACATCATTGTCGGTCGTCATCTCTTGTTCGGTTCGATGGCTGAAGACGGCGATCTCCGAGGGAATCACTGCTTCCGTTCCGAAGGTGAGGGCGAATGGGGTTTCGCCGGTTGAATTACGGGTCGTCGTTTGATAAGACCACAAAAAGTCTGGGAGCTCGCTTGCCCATCATCCTAGCCTGGATTCGAGTCGTGCTTTAATTGTTTGTTTGAGGATCTTGTTCATGACCTCTACACCGTTAAATGCGAGGGTGATAGGGAGCCGAGAACAACCTTTTTATTCCCCACTTCTCATAGAATTGCATGACTTCTAAGCCGTCGAACTGCTTTCCGTTGTCGGAGATGATGGCCTGGGGCAGACCGAAATGGCATATGATGTTTTTCCAGATGAACTTGATTACTTGCTCTTGGCCGATCTTGTTGAGCGGTTCGGCCTCAGCCCATTTGGTGAAATAGTCGACCCCTACAATGGCAAACTTACAGCCTCCTAGAGCCGTCGGAAAGGGACCTATAAGGTCGATGCCCCATTGCGTGAATGGCCATGGGCTGTACATTGAGGTGAGCTGCTCAGGAGATAGTTTAATGTTTGGTCCCATTACTTGACACCTATGACACGATCTGACATAAGCGATCGCATCCTTCTGAAGTGATGGCCAGAAAAAACCTTGCCTGGTTGTTTTATGGATGAGAGCTCGTCCACCAGCATGGTTTCCGCAGATCCCATCATGGATTTCAGCTAAGACGAGCCGACCTTCCTCTGGTGTAATACACTTGAGGAAGGGAAGGCTGAAAGCTCACTTGTAAAGCCGGTCGTCCAATAGGGTGTATCTGGTCGCACGTAGCTGGAGTTGGCAAGCTTTGATACGGTCGTCGGGGACCATTCCGTCCTTTAAGTATTTGATGAACGGAGTCATCCAGTTCTCCTCGGCAACAGCAACCGTGGTAACCAGGCTTCTGTTGATCGCCGGCCTTGCTGATTTTGTAATTTGGATATTAGAGAAATCGGCTGCCCCATCTGATGATGCTAGCTTGGATAGGGCATCGGCCTGGGAGTTGTGCTCTCTCGGGACTTGTTTGATTAGTACTTCCTCAAATTTCATGCACATTTCGGCGACCAGCTCTTGGTATTTGACCATCTGTTCGCCGCACGCCTCATATTCTCCCTTGACTTGGTTCACGACCAAGAGGGAGTCCATGAAGATATGGAGGTGACGAACATCCATGGCGAGGGCTAGATCGAGCCCGCCTACCAAGGCTTCGTATTCGGCTTCATTGTTGGTCGCGCGAAATCCGAAATGCACAACATTTGTGAAACTTTGCCCATCGGGACTGATGAGGATAATCCCTGCCCCTGCTCGCGAATTGGTCGCCGATCCATCCACATATAGCTTCCAGGCAGGTCGGCCGATCTGGGTTGGACTGTGAGGGAATGTAAATTCCACCACGAAGTCTGCCAGAGCTTGGCCTTTGATCGCCGTGCGAGGAGCGTATGTGATACTGTATTGGGCGATCTCCAGTGACCACTTGAGGAGTCGCCAGTTGGTGTTCGGTCGGTGTAGAACTTGCCTTAGAGGTAGAGTTGTCAGGACTTCCACTTGATGTTCGAAGAAGTAAGCCCTCAGCTTGCGAACACTCATGACTAGAGCGTAGGCGATCTTCTCCAATGGTGTATAACGTGTTTCTGCGTCATGGAGCGCTTGACTAACATAGTAGATCGGAAAGTGGGTCTGCCCCTCGGCTCGTACTAAAACAGCACTTAGCGTGACCTCCGAGGCTGCCAGGTAGAGGAATAGCTTTTCACTGAGGATCGGCTTTGCCAGGATCTGGGGGTTGGATAGATATTTCTTGATTTTGGCGAACGCTACTTGACTCTCCTTCGTCCATGCGAACTTCTTGTTCTTTATGGTCGCGAAGAAAGGCTTGCTTTTATCGCCGAGCCGAGATATGAAACGGTTGAGTGCGGCTAGATAGCCTGTGAGTCGCTACACCTGCTTGTCGTTCCGCGGCTCCTGCATGTCGAGGATCGCCTGAATCTTGGTGGGGTTCGCCTCGATCCCCCTTTGTCTCACGATGTGCCCCAGGAATTTTCCGGAGCCCACCCCAAAGTTGCATTTCTTGGGGTTCAGTTTCATGTTGAACCTCTCGAGGATGGCGAACGTCTCGACGAGATCATTGAGGTGATCTTCCTTCTTGAGGCTTTTGACCACGATGTCGTCAATGTAGACCTGCATGGTCTTGCCGATCTGATTAGCAAACATTCTATTGACTAGACGCTGGTAGGTTGCCCCCGCATTCTTCAAGCCGAACAGCATTCGGACCCAAAAGTATATGTCCTTTTCCGTGTGGAAAGATGTGTGCTTTATGACTTTCTCCGCCATTGGGATTTGATGGTATCCGGCGAAGGCATCCATGAACGACATCATTTCGCAGCCTGCTGTACTATCGACCAAGTGATCAATATGAGGCATCGGAAAGTGATCTTTTGGACATGCCGCGTTGAGGTCGGTGAAGTCGATGCATAATCTCCAGGAGCCAGTTGGCTTTTTGACGAGCACCGCGTTGGCGACCCATTGTGGTTCGTCTGTAGCTACTCCGATTAATTTGTTGTTGAGTAACTTTTGGACTTCTATGTCGAGCGCCGCGTATTTATCGGGACCGAATTTACTACGTTTCTGGCGAACAGGCTTCATTGCCGGGTCGATCTTTAGATAGTGGCAAGCGTGCTCGGGACTTATGCCAACCATATCTTGATGCGACCAGGCAAAGACTCCGATGTTCTTACGTAGCAAATTGATCAGATCCCCTTTTAATTCGCGGTCGATCTTTGCGCCGATCTGTACTTCCCGTTCTGGATGAGCCGGATCTATCATTATACTCTCCAACTCTTTGACGGGGACGGTCGCCTCTCGTTTGGAACGATTTCCGGACTCGATCCTTGGATCGATGTCGAGACTTGGCTCGAAACCGATCCTTGGCTCGATGTCGTCCGTTGATCGATCCGAGATGGTGTCCTATGAGTCGGGTTAGAACGATGTGCTTGGCTCGTGGATCTCCATGGGTTGATCATCGATCATTCCAATGTTACACATATCATGGGAAGTATTGAAAGCAGTTACGACATAGGAGTAGTTCAAACATTTCTTTGCCATTAGCTGATCTCCCTTTACAGTACCGACCGTCCCATCGGCAGTGGGGAATTGATACAGTAAAAAAAAGACGAGGCGACCGCCTCAAAGGTTTCTAGAAAGGAGCGACCTAGGAACCCATTATAGATGATGGGCCTATCTATGATTACAAAATTTAGGTTCCTAGTAATCCTAACCTTGGGATCGTAAAAGCATATTAGCTCGACAGAGAGCTTGATCCTTCCGTAGGCTTGGACTGTGCTGTCGCCGAACCCTTGAAGCACGGTGTCGAACGGCTTGATAAACTTGGTCAAGTTGCCGAGCTGGTCCAGGGCGGATTTGAATATTATATTTTAGAAACTCCCATTGTCATCCATCACGCGATCGACCATCTTCCCAAGGATACAAGCAGAGATCACCAATGCATCCTCTTTGGGGCATTGTACTCCCTCCCTATCCTTGTTGGAGAAGGTGATGAGCGCATCTCTAGAGATGGTCAGCTCTAGAGGTACCACGATATGGACCCCGGCGAACGCCCTCAGTTCGGCCTTTCGCTTCCTGTTTGACATGGTGGAAACCGGGGAAAGGCCCCCGAGGTTTCCACCTCCTGCTTGAAGCATATTGATCCGACCGCCAGGGTTGATCGGAGGGATCAATTCATCAGAGTACTCCAGCTCATGTTCGATCCTGGCGACCGGATTGGGAGGGGTCCTTTCGTTTTGTCGGCGCTCGCGCCCTCCGTTCCTCTCTGCCCTAGGTTCTGGCTTGGTGACCAAGTTGTCCAATTTGCCGTCCTCAAACAGTCGCCAGAGTTGTCTGAGGAGGTCGCGGCATTGGCTAGTGTTGTGGCCGGGACTCTTGTGGTAGGCACAAAACTTGTTGCGGTCTAGATGACCGTGGTCCCTTATTGGATTTGGTTTGGAAAGCCACTCGCGCCCCTTGATCGCGTTGAAGATGTGGGCCGGAGATAAGTTGAGGTTGTGGAGAAGGTGAACCTCTACATCCTCAAAGGCTTTGAACTCACCAGGCAGCTTGTCGACCGCCTTTCTGGGCTTGGCGACCGCCTTCTTCTGGACGTGGTACGGCGCATTCCCTTCTCCGGCAGATCCCTCGCCTAAGCGGAGGGAGAGCATCCTTTGCCTGGCCAAGAAATCGGCGGCTCTGACGCGGAAGACTGAGTAGGTCGGGGGGATGTCCTTAGTGAGGTTCCTGAACGTGGGTGAGTGGCCGCAGAATCCCCCCAGGACTGAGTAGAGAGCGAGCTCGTCGCTGACGGGCTCGCCGGTGAGGACTATCTCGTCTACCCGGTCGATGTAATCCTCATCTGATTCGTCCTTCCCCTGCCTGATTTTCATCATGCGGTGGGGGACTTCAGGGCGAGCGACTTTGGCGGCGAAGTACGACGTGAAGTCGTTCGCCAGTTTCTCAAAGCAATTGATTGAGCGAGGTGGTAGTGAGATGTACGACCTGTGGGCGAGGTCGCCCAGAGTTAATGGGAACATTCGACACTTGGTTGCATCTGATGCTCTGCATCCGGTCATGTAGATCCGGAATTTGCTCAAGTGGGTCTCCGGATCCGATCTCCCCTCATATAGAGGTGTTTGTGGGGGAGCGATCTTTGGTTGGACTGGGGCGATCTCGATCTGAACCGCGAGTGGTTCACTTGGCCCAGCGATCGATCTCCTGCGCCTGCCCCAGTTTCCAGGAGCGCCTTCATCTCGTCGAGCTGGCGCTGCATGGCGGCCATCGTCGTTGCCTGACTGCTCGCCGATTGGCTCCCGGAGCGCGAGCCAAGGCGATCGTGTACTGATCCCCTGGCCCCGAGGTGAATGACGATCTCCCTGCCAATGGGTTCATTTCTTGGGTGAGCGGGGGCCCGCTGACCAGCTTGTCTTCTGGGAGTCGGATATGCCGAACTCCTGGTAAAAGATTCGGACTCCGATGTCTCCCGGCTGGGGCCCGAGTGCCCAGGTCGCCATGAGGGATCGCTTCCCAGGTGGCTGAAGACGGAGTCTTCCCGCCTGACGAGATCTTTCTCCTGCGCTTCGGGGATTTCTGTTGATTTCTCAACATAGATCCCCTTGAGTTTCCGTTTTCCTGCCCGGCGGATGGCTGACGGAGTGATGGGGGGCGAGTCGCATGCCCTCTGTCGCTCCCTGAGGATGGCTATATCCTTCTCAATCTGTTCCGCTGTCTGTAACTGATCGAGTGAGAGGCTAGGACCGTCCCTCGGGGGCGGGAGTGAGAACCTAGCGTCGTCGCGGTCACCTTCCGCCGTGGGCTGGGATTCGGTCCGGGCCGGAATGAGATTTCCGGCAGATCGCAGGGCGGCTCTCTTGGAGGTCGTAGCAGACGTCATTTTTCTGAAGGCTTTTCTGTTGAAGAATAGTGAGTGTTTCTTCAAGTATATGTCCAGAGAACAGTGAGTGTTCTTCGAGACGGTAGGAATAAAAATGAAGGTTTTAGAATCCCCTTCTTCTAGCGCCAATTGTTGTTACCCAAAATATTATCCGGAGATAGTATTGCTGGAATGATCGAGTAACAAACAAATGCGAGAACACTTCCGCGGGGAAATAAATAACACAAGATTTGCCGGGGTTGTTAATCCTGGGCTTGAATGCTCTCGCGAGATGTTATTAATAAATATACTGTGGAGTACAAGTATTAATGTTAGAATCTATTACAATGAGTGTAAAGATTTCTAGTTATCTAAGCTGTAGAGCGTGTAGATTGCCGGAAGAACCAGATATGAAGATCTGTGAGTTCTTGCTTTGGATGTAATATAAGTGTCTATGAATATCACTAGGAATGTGTAAGTAATTGCCAGATGAGTCTTTGATTCTCTCTCTGTATGTTTTTGCACTGTATTCACGGTAATATCATCCTCTCCTTGGCCGTTGTTGTGAGTTTCCTATTTATAGGAGACAAGTTTGCTGGGACCTCTCCGGCGATCGTGGGCGACCGCCGTTTTCTATATTATAATAAGATGGCCGATCGTCCCGTCACGTGGGGCTATTCCCTTAAAGTCTGGGGCTGCTGCTGGCGGCCAGCTGTGCGAGCCAATGGGAAGCCTGCACGCATCCTGAGTCGCTGTCCGGGGAGGACCCACTTTGTACCTTTCGGCGACCCTGTCGGTAGGTGAGGTAGGTGACAGGTTGGGGTCAAAGGTCTTATCTGTCGGCACCGTTTGTAGATCTGCACGTGGGTCACCGTCCAAGATTCGGTCTTCGACGAATTTGACGGATGTTGTATTCATACGTGGCACGAGGCGATCGTATCTAGTTGGACATCACAAACGATCACCAGATACCAAAAGACAATCGCCGCGGGTGCCGACTGCTGGGTGTTTGCCCAGAGTATGTTTTCTATGGTTGGCTCTCTGATCATTATGCCGATCGCCATCGAGGCGTATTAATCGCCGCACAACACATTATGAACTATAATATGAATGAGATGGAGAAGTCTATTGCTGAGCTGCATGGGATGCTTAAAATGGCTGAGCAGAATATTAAGAAGAAACCAAGCCATGTGTTGATGGTCAGCAAAGGTAAATCCTTTAAGAACAAAGGCAAGGGCAGGGGTAAGGCAAAAGTTGCCAAATCTAAAGACCCTACTAGGCCGGGTTTCAAGGCTAAAGCTCCCAAAGATGGAAATTGCCATCATTGCAATAAACCAGGACACTAGAAAAGAAATTGCAAGATTTACTTGGAAGAGCTAAATCGTACCAAGGGCAGTGAGACTGCCACAGGTATATTTGTTATAGAAGTTAACTTATCTACCTCTAACTCCTGGGTATTAGATACTGGATGTGGATCTCACTTTTGTACAAATGTGCAGGGGTTGAGAAGCAGTAGAGAACTGAAGAAAGGGGAAGTGGATCTAAGAGTCGGCAATGGAGCAAGAGTTGCTGCACTAGCCGTAGGAACTTATGATCTAGTTTTACCCAATGAGCTTTTGTTAGTTTTGAACAATTGCTATTATGTTCCTGCTATGAATAGGAATATTATTTCAGTTTCTACATTAGATTGTGAAGGTTACAGTTTTCTTATTAAGAATAAGATCATTCGTATTTTCTTTGATGACTTGCTTTATGGTACTGCAAAGTTATATACTGGCCTTTACAATATTGATCTAGATGAGTCCGACACTTTGGAGTCTATAACATTGAATCCAAGAAACCTAAGCTCAATGATTCTAATCCGACTTACTTATGGCATTGTCGACTTGGTCACATAAACGAGAAACACATTTCTAAACTCCATAATGATGGACTTTTAGACTCTTTTGACTATGAATCATATGGGACATGTGAATCTTGTTTATTGGGCAAGATGACGAAGAATCCTTTCACCGGTCATGGAGAAAGGGCTAGTGATCTGTTAGGCCTAATACATACTGATGTATGCGGACCTCTTAGCACTCATACCAGAGGCGGATACCAATACTTCATAACATTCACCGATGATTTTAGCCGATATGGATATGTTTATCTTATGAAGTATAAACATGAATCTTTTGAAATGTTCAAAATATTCCAGAATGAAGTACAGAATCAACTTGGAAAGAAAATTAAAGCCCGTCGATCGGATCGAGGTGGCGAATACTTGAGACAAGAGTTCGATGATCATCTTAGGAGTTGTGGAATTGTTTCACAACTTACTCCTCCCGGAACACCTCAGCATAACGGAGATAGTGGATGCTATCGGCACATGACCGGAGATAAAACAAGCTATCAGATTTCGTAGAAGGTCGCGGTCCAAAAGTGTGCTTCGGTGATAAATCTAAAGGAAGAACAAGAGGGAAAGGAAACCTTTTTGTAAGAAATTTTAAGGTCACCGATGTTGCATATGTTGAAGGCTTACAGTACAATATACTTAGTATTAGCCAGTTCTGTGACAAACAGTTCTCGGTGAAATTCTATATAGATCACTGTAGAGTCAAGAACATCCTGACCAAAGAAGTTGTGCTCACAGGAAGCAGATCAGGTAATATGTATATTGCTGACGGGAAGCCTATGAGCTCCACAATTCCTGTTTCGTTGCCAAAGGCACTGCAGATCTAAGCTGGCTATGGCACAAGAGGATGTCACACGTCAATTTCAGGACGATCAACAAGCTCTCAAGACATGGACTGGTTAGAGGTTGCCGAATGTATCATTCCAAAAAGACAGTGTCTGTGGACCATGTCAAAAAGGCAAGCAAATCAAGTCCACCCTGAAGAGCAAATCCTACCTCTCAACCCACAGAGTGTTGGAAATGCTACACATATATCTTTATGGTCCTGTAGACCCGGTAAGTTTGGGATGTAAGAAATATTGTCTTGTTGTTGCTGATTATTACTCCAGGTATACTTGGACAATCTTCTTAAGCAAGAAGAAGGAAACAACATCAAAGCTGCCCGAGCTCCTGAGAAAGCTTCAAAATGAAAAAGGATCGAGTATCGTGTCCATTCGTTCCGACAGAGGTACATAATTTACTAATCACTTTATAGAGCAATACTATTCGGAAAATGGGATACAGCACGAATACTCAGCTGCCCGTACACCTCAACAAAATGGTGTTGCCGAGTGAAAGAATAGGATGCTGAAAGAAGCAACAAGGACAATGATTGCCGCAAGCAAGTTGCCACAGCGTTTCTGGGGTTAAGCAACCAATACAGCATGCTACACTCAAAACCGTTGTATCGTTAACAAGCACCACAACAAAACAGCATACGAGGTATGAAACAACAAAACTCCGTTAGTTTCATATTTTCACATTTTTTGATGCAGGTGCTATGTGTTGAACAATGGGAAGCATCAACTTAGAACCTTTGATGAGAAGTCGGATGAAGGAATATTTGTAGGATATTCCCCTGTCAGCAAAGATTACAGGATCTTTAATAAAAGGAAGCTGACGATTGAGGAATCAGTTCATGTAGTGTTCAACGAACCTCACCACGACCCTACAGGAGTAGAAGCTGTTACTCAGACCATCCAACAACTTTCCATCTTAGATCCACCAACTCTCATAGAACCTGTTGTTGACCTAGAAATTAACCCCGCAGCTGTAAGAATCGACATAGATGAAGCCGATGTTGTACAAGCTGAAGCTGTATCTACAGCAAATCAAGATATAGTACGGGACCCTGAATTAGATCCCGACCGAAGATGGTTGAGAGATCACCCGCAAGAGCTGATCATTATAAACATTAATGCTGGTGTTTCTACTCGTAGGAGAATACAGAATACACAAGGAAATGTACTGTGTGCACAAGAAGAACTAGATACTGAGATATCACCATTCCCTGAATGGAAATCTCAATCCGAGCTTAGAAGACTCAATATGTGCACTATTGCTGTATTCTTAGCCCAGTCCGAACCTGTTTCTACCATAGAAGCTCTTAATAATTCTCATTGGATAACCTATATGGAAGAAGAGCTTAACAGTTTCGAGAGAAACAATGTATGGTATCTTGTACCCAGACCTACGCATCAATAAGTTATTGGAACCAAATGGGTATTTAGAAATAGAAGGATCGAAATGGACTAATTATAAGGAATAAATCCAGACTAGTCGCACAAGGCTATAGACAGGAAGAAAGCATAGACTACGATGAAACTTTTGCCCCTATAGCCAAACTAGAAGCCATTAGGATATTTTTAGCCTTTGCCGCCCATAAGAGCTTCATTGTATACCAAATGGACGTCAAAAGTGCATTCCTAAATGGAGACCTTGCCGAAGAAGTTTATGTTGAACAGCCACCAGGGTTTGCCAACACAGACGGAATCAATCTAGTATACAGGCTGAGGAAAGCACTGTATGGACTTAAGCAAGCCCCTAGAGCATGGTATGAAACCCTGTCCCAGTATCTAACCGATAATGGATTTGATAAAGGTGCTGTGGACAAGACATTGTTCAAAATATAGGAAGGCGATGACCTTCTAATGGTTCAAATCTATGTAGATGACATTATATTTGGTTCAACTAACCTTGCTTTATGTCAAACGTTCTCTCATCTCATGCAAAGTAAATTTGAAATGAGTATGATGAGAGAACTTAGTTATTTCCTAGGTTTGCAGGTAAAGCAGTTGCCTACAGGGATTTTCATCAACCAGGAAAAATACAGCAAGGAGCTTTCTCAACAAATTTGGAATGAACACTTCCAAATCATCGTCAACCCCCATGAGCACTTCCGTGCAAATTAGTGCTGATGAAGCCGGAAAGCCGGTTGACCAATCACTCTACAGGAATCTTATTGGCTCTCTCCTGTACCTAACGGCTAGCAGGCCCGATATCCAGTTTGCTGTAGGAGTGTGTGCGAGATATCAAGTAGCACCTAAGGAATCACACTTCAATACAGCTAAACGAATCCTCAAGTATATTAATGGAACAGTCGATATAGGACTGTGGTATCCTAAAGAAGGCGGATTCGATTTAGTTGGATACAGCGACTCGGATCTCGGAGGCTGCAAGCTAGATAGGAAGAGTACAAGTGGAACTTGTCACTTTCTTGGACCTAGACTTGTTTCTTGGTTCAGTAAGAAGCAATTGGCAAACTCACTTTCCACAGCTGAATCAGAGTACTATGCTGCTGGTAGTTGCTGTATGCAGATCCTTTGGATGCAGCAACAGTTGTCATATTATGGGATTGAATCTAAGGAAATGCCAATCATGTGCGATAGCACGAGTGCAATTGCAATCACGCACAACCCTGTATTGCACTCACGCACTAAGCATATCAACATGAAGCATCATTTCATAAGGAATCATATCGAGAACAAGGATGTTCGGCTGGAAAAAGTTCATACAGATATTCAGTTGGCCGACATCTTCACCAAGCCTCTCGACACAGCAAGATTCAACATGCTTCGACAAGAATTGGGATTGCTACAGCATGACTCCCTGTAAGTATTTACTGTTTTTATTCAACAATTGAGGGGGAATGCTATAAGACCCAAGAATACAGTATCCACCATTAATTATCTGTACACTCAGAGCCTTCAATACATAAATGTAGGGAACAAATCAATATGAATCATCCTACCACTGACGTGTGCAATAATTAAGGGGGAATACAGTATGACCCATGAATAAAGCATTAATCTAAAAGTTGATGTATGGAATTGAAACCTATATGTACCTTTTAAGGGGAAACGCTGTATCATCGCGGATACAGCAGATGCTATCGAAATTCGATTCATTATATATATATATTATAATATTTCCTTTTAAAAATAATTTTTGTCCACGTGCCCTGTTTTCATGTCAAACGTCATTTACATTAAATGCCTTACACGACATCTGGACAATTGAGGCATTAAGGGTAATAACAAATGTCAAAAGTGGGACCCGCTCCTATTTTAAAATTCAATAGATAAGTGTACCAGTTACACTCAGTCCATCGTGACCATTCATTTCAAACGCCGGTTCCCATCCCTTAAATCTTACCATTTGTTCTCTGAAAACCCTTCTTCGCCGCCTACTATAAAAGGACTGCAAATGCCATTTGAGACTCTTTACGCCTTCTGCATATTTTAAGAGCACTCAAGTAATTCAGCCTACAAGTTTTTCTGTTTCACTGCATATTCTTCTTGAATCTTTTCATCTTTTCTTGAGATTCATCAATGGCGTCCACTCTGAAGAATGCCTCGAACATCATTGATGGACGAATCTTCTCTAGATCTGTCGTCATCGAGCGAATTCATGCTGAAAATGATGACGTCAAATCCATGGAGTTCGTCATCACCAGAATCCGTCAGCAAGGCCTTTATCGCCTTGGGAGCCACACCGCCGAGAAATACGACGTTCATTTGGTTGAAGACTTCTAACTTAATGCTGCCGTCTGCTTTCTGTCACTGGCCCAGGGAGGCCACGTCGCTGACATCACCGTCGTCATTCGCGGAGTGGAAATATGCGTCAACCAATAACTTCTCCAGAAAATCTTCAGGCTGCCCGCTGATGGCCTGACTATGGAAGACCTTTAGACTTTTGGGTCTCAAGAGTTGTTGACCGAGTACTATGGCCTGTTCACCAGCTCAGCTTTGGTTGGATCTGTTCACACTACCTGTCACAAGAAAAATTTGCCGTTCGTGTACTTGCATGACTTTTGTTGCCGTATCATCGAGAATCGCACAGGTGCCTTTGAGATGTGTACAAATCTTAGGTTTAGGATGATGGTAGCAATTATGACCCGTGAAAAGGTCAATTGGTGTTAGATTATTCTGAAGCGTCCGCAGGAAGAGGTGTCAAAACATGCATCCCAAAAGAAATCATTTGGTTTGTTTCTAAACCACATTTTGTCGAAGTACGGTCTTTCACAAACAGCAGAGGCGAAGAAAATAAGTTCCTGGATCTATTTAGGAGGTGTCAAGCCTTCGGCCTTTAACCAGAGCACCCTGATCACCAACTGACCATACGTCCGAAGAATGCCCTTGTCTGTCGATCCGAGAGATGTTTCTTCGAAGACCTAGAGTGTTGACTCTTCAAAGAAATGAAAAAGATCTCACAGCAAGACACCAGTTGCTGCTGAGAAGCCGAAAAGGAAGCTAAGGAGGCTTACTAAAGTTAAAGCTATAGAACCCTCCGAGGATGCTCCTATCGTGGCGCAACCCATTGATAAACTACCCCAGGGCCCAACCCCTATGTAAGAGATGCCCGCTACTGTATCAACAATAGATCCCGAGCCCTTAGCGGCAACGACGGATACGAGGACATCTGCAAACTTGAAAGACTCTAGCGAGTCGGCTGCCCCTTCGGAGCCAAATGCTACTTCTCCAATACGGGCTCCCACACCCGTTGAGGATCCATCTCCCACCAGGGTACCAACCCCTGTTCGATATCTCTCTCCGATACAGGCTTCAACACCTGTAGAGGAACCAATCGCTACAGCGGACACAAACGTTGTACGAAGTCCCTCCCCGGACACTATTATCAATAAAACCCTTCTTTCTGTGCAAATTGAACAGGCCTATGAAAGATTTCTTCAATGGAAAATCTATAGGCTAGCTCCATATGATACCCTATACAACTGGAGCGAGTGGAGCAATGAAGAAAAATTCGTGTTGGAAGTGACGGACTACAAAGAAATTGAAGCCCTGATCCAATGGGATAATCTATGCTGCAAAGAGATAATTGAAAGCCATCTTTTGTTCAAATCAGAGGCCAAAAGGAAAGGAAAGGATAAGTTCGAGGAATCTCCCAAAAGTACAAAAGAAGACCACAACGCAGACGACGACGAAGATGCCTTTCAGGCAGGTCTGAGAATGAGCCGTGAGGAGGCTCAAGAAAGAGAAGTCTCCCAAGCGAAGAATGATGAAGGGACATCCACCCATCAATCGTCCCCTTCGCCACAGCAAGACAATGTTCCTGACAATAAGGATTCAGACCCTCATGTCGAGGAAGAAGAAAATGTTTCGCAACAGGTACCCGAGCCTGCTGTTGCCGCCGAAGAAGAAGAATCACGCGCTTTCCAGCAAGAGGAATTAGTCCCTCTGCCGGAAAAGGCAGATGCTGAGAGACACCAGGAGGAATCAGTCCCTCCTGTATCCATGTCTACAGAAATCCCTTCGACACAGGAGGATGTCGCACCCCCTGTTGCCGAACCCAAATCAGCTGCTCCCGCCCCATCAACTGTCTTAGAATCCGACGAAGGTACTATATCTGAGGATGTATAACTCACTTCACGCCCTGACGTGAATTTGAGAAGGTTAAATGGAGTCGAGGACTTCGCCCAGCCATAATCTCCCCGCACTGCAGCAAGAAAAGAGTGATTATGTGCTCTTAGCCTCCAAACTGTCTTTATTCAGGACGCAGTCGATGCTCTACACTCAGTAGAAAAGGCTCTGGATTGGATGCACACATCTGCCGTTGAAGAAATGACTGGACTGAAGCATGAAGTCTACCGAGTGGTGGAAGCCTTCACTGTCCTGCCACATGTCTTCAAGCAGGCCCTGAGCCAATTACAAGAAAAACAGTAGAAGATCCTGTGAGAAGAGCAATCCAAGCTACGTGTGTTCGAGGCCAAGACAGCATCAGCTATGATCGAATCCGGTACTCAACTGCGAGCCCATGACAATAACATCAAAGATATGTCGCAGGTGCTCTCCTCCCTTGTTGAGATAATGTCACATATTGAGACAAAACAGGATGCCTCTCTGGAGATCCTGGGACGTCTTGATGAAAAGGTATCATACCTTGATGATGCCAAAAATGGGTAAGAAGCGAGAGAATCCGCGAGGAGAACGAGGCTTCAGCATGAAATAGAGTTCAATGCTGCTCAAGACAGTATTACTGAAGAACTAAACAAATTGGCTGCACCCACTCAAGGATACAGGATTTCAGGTTCTCGACCTGAGTTCCATGATCCCAGCGTCCCATGGCAAAACATGATCCAAAGGCCTTCTGAAATTCGTCTGCCAACTAATCGCCATCCCACTACTGAAGAAGTGAAGCAATGAAGGAGAAATGAACTAATAGATATTTTGTAAAACTCGTCAGGGAATCCGCCATCTTCAAAGGATATAAAACCTTAGCGGAGGCTGCGGATAAATTTACAAAGTTGTTAGAAGAAGGAAAGCTTCCTCTCCAACAAGAAATGAAGTCCAAACATAGACGAGGAGATCGGATTACCCATCCAGAGGACTGGATTCTCGCTTTCAACAAATCATACGATGGTAGAGCAATCTACTTAGATCGAGGCAATGATTCCCTACAGCATTGGTGGCATGGAACCGAGAACGATCCCGACAAAAGGCCATGGAGACACTCAGATTATAGGAGTTAAATTCCTTGTATTTTTGTTTGTAATTATGTTTTCAAAACAACAAAATATTGTAAGCCTTGTTTCAGTATCAATAAAATATTTGCCTATCTTGAAAGATTACAACTCGTAATCTACTGTGTTAATGTATGATTACGTAATTTAAATTTAATTGCTGAAATTAATCACAAGTATAGAAACTTATTTAAAAATTAAGTTGTACGAACTTGTCTGCAAACAGTTCATAGATTCAGTTGTATGCATCTAGAATATATTGTCAGATTGTGCCTGCGCGCCAATCATAAGCTTAAGCTATAAAAACTCTTAGTTGTATCGAACTCGCCTGCGAGCATTTCCTAAATTAGTCTAAGTTGCTGAAAGCCAGATCATTCGACACAAGACCAAGATATCTGCTCGAAGTCATCAAGAAGGTAATTAGCTTCATGAAGAAGGTTTTGGCATCATCAAGATGGCTTGAAAGATTTCGGGCGTTTTGGAGAGATTTCTTCGAGCTAAATCCATCTATCATCATCTTCAAGCTTATCATTCGGATTAATCATCATTTCATCCTCTCCAACACATCAAATCAAGGTAATGATCTCTTGGATCTAGAATTTCGGATTTTGAGCATTTTCCTTCCGATCTCTTCATGTAAGCTTGTTATTATTGTAATACCCGAGATTCTAATGTGTATTTTGAACATTGTGACATTGTATTATATTTGATCTGAGTATTATCCAGCGTATTTCATGATCCGGTGTTGTTGAGCGTATGATTTCATGAATGTGTTCAAAATTTGTAATTTTGCACTTGTAGCGCAAGCTAACCACTAGGCAATTTAACTGCTTTATATCATTGCTGATGACGGATCTGAACATTTATTTAAGGGATGGATACCGGGAAGCTCAGGAAAATTGATCAAAGCCATGAAAGCAGTTAAATTGCTAAAGCAGGGTTGTTACGGATTTTGGTGTTATGCCATGAAGAAAGAAGAAGGATTCGAGCTCGTATCTATTCCAGTGGTAAACGAATTTTCAGATGTATTTCCAGTGGTGACCTTCCTTGGGCATGTAATATCAGCTGACGGAGTTTAGGTGGACCCGAAGAAAGTCGAGGCAATCTTAGAATGGGAATCTCCTAATAATTTGAAAGAAGTCCGGAGTTTCTTGGGACTTGCTGGATATTATCGCCGTTTTGTAGAAGGATTTTCCAAAATCGCTTGTCCACTTACTCAGCTATTACAGAAGACTCAAAAATTCGTGTGGAATGAGAAATGCCAGGCGGGTTTTGATGAACTTAAGATAAGACTGACGACAACGCCTATACTAGCGTTACCAAATGGAACTGATGGATTCATGGTATACAGCGACGCTTCAAATCAGGGTCTGGGATGTGTACTGATGCAAAAGGATAGGGCGATTACCTATGCCTCTCGACAGTTGAAACCATACGAAGTAAATTACCCAACTCATGATTTGGAGTTAGCAGCTGTAGTCTTTGCCTTGAAAATTTGGCGACATTATTTATACGGCACTCATTGTCAGATCTTTACAGATAATAAGAGCCTCAAGTATATTTTCAGTTAGAAGGAGTTAAACATGAGGCAGAGAAGGTGGCTGGAATTGATCAAGGATTACGATTTGGAAATCCTCTATCATCCAGGCAAAGCAAACGTGGTAGCTGATGCACTGAGCCGTAAACCTATTTCTCTTCGAGTGTTGGAAGCGCTTACGTCCCAAACCAGCATTCAACAAGAACTAATTCGTGAAGGACTCAAAGTGTGGTCGCAAGTAGTCCAAGGGCAATTGTGTGTGATGGAACTAACTTCATCGTTGGTTGAAGAAATCAAATCTAAGCAGTTGGTTGATTCTCTGATTCTTCGATTATGTGACGAAGTGAACAAAGGGAAGGCCCCAGGATTCGTGATACAGGATGATGGAGTTCTGAGATTTCAGAGTCGACTTTGCATTCCCAATGATGATGTTTTGAGACAAACAATTCTGAAGGAAGCTCACAGTGCGCCATATTCTATTCACCCGGGCACCAGTAAGATGTATAAGGATCTAAAACAAAATTTCTAATGGGGAAATATGAAGGACGTAACATAATACGTTTCGAAGTGTTTAACCTGTCAGCAGGTTAAGATTGAACATCAGCGACCTGCCGGAATGTTGAAGCCACTTCCGATCCCTGGGTGGAAGTGGGAGGATATATCGATGGACTTCGTCACCAGTATGCCAAGGACCAAGACGGGAATGAACATGATTTTGGTTATAGTTGATCGACTAACCAAGTCGGCTCATTTCCTGGGTATTAAAGACACTTGGGGACCCGAGAAATTGGCACGAGTATTTATTGCGGAGATAGTCTGATTGCATGGAACGCCGAAAACCATTATTTCGGATCGAGATGGGCGCTTCATGTCGCACTTTTGGAAGGCAGTTCACAAGGCTTTGGTAATTGAAGTAAACTTTAGCACGTCCTATCATCCTCATACGGACGGTCAGTCCGAAAGGACTATACAGACAATAGAAGACATGCTTAGAGCTTGTGCCTTAGATTGGTCAACCGATTTGGAGGTTCACTTGCTGTTGATTGAATTCACCTATAACAATAGTTGGCATGCTTCCATTAAGATGGCACCATTTGAAGCATTGTACGGAAGAAGATGCAGATCACCCCTGTGTCGGGATGACTCTTCTGAATTGATCATGACAGAACCAGAGTTGATAGTTCAAACCCTAGAGAAGGTAGCCCTGATTCGCGAAAGTTCGTTTACTGCCCATAGTCGACAGAAGTCATATGCTGATGTGTGCCGTCGCCCATTGGAGTTTGAGATTGGGGATCACGTGCTGTTGAAGGTTTCTTCTACCCGGGGAATTTTCCGATTTGGGAGGAAAGGAATGCTGAGTTCGAGATATATCGGGCCATTCGAGATCCTTGAAAGAGTTGGAGAATTAGCATACAGGTTAGCTTTACCGCCATCACTTCACGTATCCCAATTACAGAAGTATGTACCAGATCCCAGTCATATCATTGATTTCGGAGAGATCGAGATAGCTAATGATGGCTCGTTCGAGGAGAAACCAATCAAGATACTTGAGAGTCGGATCAAGCAATTGAGGAATAAACCAATACCCTTGGTTAAAGTACAATGGTAATGACACGGAGTTGAAAAGGCCACTTGGGAAATGGCGGACAGTATGAAGACTAGATATCCAGATTTATTTTCATCTTAAGTTTCGGGACGAAACTTCTTTTTAGGGAGAGAGGATGTAATACCCGAGATTCTAATGTGTCTTTTGAACATTGTGACATTCTATATGTTGTATTTGAATTGAGTATTATCCAGCTTATTTCATGATCCGGTGTTGTTGAGCGTATGATTTCATGAATGTGTTCAAAATTTGTAGTTTTGCACTTGTAGCGCACGCTAACCACTAGGCGTAGCATACGCTAATTGGGTTTCGTAGCGCACGCTGTGTATGAACCTTAGCGCGCGATATACATAGTCAACTTGATTAAGACAGGGTGGTAGGTGAGATCATCCACGGATCTTGGTCGGGACATGTCGGGATGAATTTGGACGGATTTCGGAAAAGTCGAGTCAACGGTGCTTAGCGAACGCTAATGTTATGAGGCTAGCGCACGCTAAGTCTAGTACAGTGAGGTCAGTGAACTTTTGTTCAGTCGTTAGCGCACGCTAAAACTAGTCGTTAGCATATGCTAATCGTTGATTTTAGCGCACGTAAGGCTGTTTAGCATATGTTATGCCGAGACCCGTCAGAGACAGTAGACTGCTAGACCGTTAGCGCATGCTAATTTGGGAGAGTAGCGCGCGCTAATAACTCTTCTATAAATACGACAGCACCCATCTACATTTTTCAGTTTACACCACTTTGCATACTTGATTTTTGGGACTTTGAGAGTCACTCCCTCCATCCAAATCCTGCATACCAGCCTCCTAACATCACCATTCAAGACAAAGGAGCTTTGAGGATTGGTGTTCTATCTCTTGGACGTGGAGTTCATCAAGATATTTCAACCTTTCTTTCCGAATAAGGTATGTTTTGGTTTACCAAGCTGAAATTTACGTTCTCATCTATATTTTGAGCCTGCTTCGGAAATCCTTAGGCTAGCTATTGATCTTATGAATCCAACAACATATTTTTGAAGAGTGAAACCCAATTATACCTTCTTTTTCTTTCATTACTTAGAGTGTTGATATAACCTCGGTGGATAAAAACCTTAGGATGTAGTATCCTTAATTCGTTGGTATCTTGATCAGGATTTTAGTTAGATTCTATGAATTCCTTTGATGTTCCACCGATGAAATTCATGTTTGCCAGGGATATTTGTTTTGACAATATTCTTCATGTTCATGAGGATGATGAATCGGCCATGTCATTGAACTCAACCCGGATCACCGTAGTATCATTTTCCTTGCGTAGTACTTGGGAAAGCTTGCTATCTTGAGTCACATTTGTGGTAAAATCGTAATAGCCGAACATATGAGAATTTGGAATTTAAATCCCATATTTAAACCCGAAATCTTTAATATCTTGTATATCCTTGAACCCATAAACATCGGCACTTCACCTCCAAAATGATCATTTAACTCACATGAAGTGTATCATCATTTCCGGTTTAGCTTTCATCTAGTATACTAACCACGAACTGGCCTTACGTCACTATTTAACGATTCTAGTATAAAATATTCGGTGATCATACGATAGTTTTGAGTAGAATGTTGAGTTCCTTGTTATATCTTTTGATCAATGCCCGAACCTTGCTTAGTGATCGATCAAGCGACGGCAGCCTGCGAACGTGTGACATTTGTGGGAGTATTTAGTCCTTGCCATATTTGAGGCAAGTATCGTATGTTGAGTTTGGTTTATATTGGAACTTTGATCATGCATACGGTTTTGTTTATGTTGTCAAGTATGAGATTATTTTCTCTGATTTGTCGTGGTATTCGTTATTGATTGTTCTTGTTGATGAACATAATGAATTGCATATATGTATGCATGATTGCATGGTTTATATTGTAAATGATCCGAAGGGGTCATGAGGATCTATGCTGAGGGCGCTGGATCGAATGTCCACCATGCGTTGGTCCGACGGGATCATCATGGAGATCTATGCTGAGGGCGCTGGATCGTTGGACGGGTTTTCCACCATGCGTTGGTCCGACGGGATCATCATGGGGATCTATATTGAGGGCACTGGATCGTTGGATTATGTTGATGGAATCGTGAGGATTCGCATCGTTGGATTCCGATGATGGAAGTCCGTTTTGTATGTTTTATGATGCATTGATGATTTATGTATTATGATACTTGTACTAGCATCGTTTTTCTAACCCCTTCGGGGGTGGACATTTGTTTTGATGTTCAGGTAGCGGAGGAGTGGGGAAGCAATCACAGTACTGACATGACGATGAAGTGGCTCAGTGATGTGGATTATGTTATTTTGTTTTATGGTTATTTTCTAGTACTTGAGTACGCATATGTTGTTGATGATTTTGGGGATGTTTTGTAATAATAGACTCATTTAAATTGTCGAACGGCTTTGAACTTCTTTTACATTGATGACACTTTAGTATTTTTTTTCCGTATTTCTTAAATTAGCCTTGTAAATTCTCATACAAAGGATTTACGGCGCTATAATTATTCCGAATATATCGGGGTGTTATAGAATATGGTATCGGAGCTAAGATTCATGGATATCTTGGCGGTCGGGTTAGTTGGGTCTGTTTACGTTGTTTGATTTAAGGGTCGTTTGTAACATCACTGTTGAGCCAGCATCGTCGTGTGGACCGTGGTTATAAGTCTCTTAATCTCAAATACTACCGTTTTATTTAATTCCTATTTTGTGAATATTGACGGACTTTCTTTTAGAAAATTTTGCCCTGGATATTGAGTATTTGTGTTTACAGTATGTTGAGGGGAGGTCGTGGATGCGGATGTGGTACTGCAAGACAGGAGGATTCGGTGTCTACCCCAGAATTATCGGGTAGTCGAACCGATTCCCATTCTGGAGGACAGCAGGGATCAGCAAATAATAACGCAAATCCTAATATGCCGGGAGTGCTTAAACAGGTGGTTGCTCAGATAAACCAGTTTGCTCAGGTAGTTGACCGCATGCATACGGCAATGGGACAGCAGCACAATGAGGATAATCGGGGAGACAAATGACTTACTAAGGTGGTCAAATTGCACCCTCCAAAAAGATCTTTACAGGGATTAACTGTCTGAGACACTTACTTGGGATCACTGGCTGAAGGAGTTAGAGAAGATCTTTACAGGGATTAACTGTCTCGACGACAGAAAGGTTCCGATCTCCCAGTATCTCCTGACTGGGGAGGCTTTCGACTGGTGGGAGGCCATTCGACCTGAGGATCATAATGCTGACTGGACGGAATTCAAATTAATGATGGAAGCACAATATTGTCCTTGCCCAGTTAGAGAGGCCCGAGTCCGGAAGTTTTTCTCACCACAAAATCTAGAGGCATCTGTGACAGACGTGATTAAGACTTTTAATCACCAGCTGAATTATGTGCGCCACTTGGTCAGGACCGAGGTGGAGAGGATTTTTCATTTTGACATGCAGATGAAGCCGGAGATTCAGCAATATATGTCCGGATTTGAATGTACCACCTTGAGACAGTATCAGGACAAAGCACTGGCCTACGATATGAAAGAGGCGGCAGTAGAGAAATCAACGGAAGCAAAGAAGCAGAAAGTGTCTGGCAATTTCATGGGGAAGAAGAATAGTGGGCCCCACAAGGGATAGTCCTCATTTCATTCATCTAGGAGACCTCCGTATCCTTCTCGAGATGGAAAGAAGTTCCGGGCAGCATCAACAGCTTCAGACGCGAAGAAATGTTATAACTGTGGCAAAACATGGCATGTTCGACGTGATTGTTACGCACCTGCTGTGACCTGCTTTGATGTGGACAAGAAGGACATCACGCAACGTTTTGTGGAAATGCGACTAGATCTTTTGGTACTCGCACTCCTGCACCGGTTCTGAAGGATACAAGTGTGAACCAAACACAGCAGAGTGGTTTCCAGCAGCAGAATGTTGGGAAAAGAGAGGCGTCTAGCGCTGGGTCCGTTCCTCCGCGTATTTACGAGATGAGGAAGTCAGACGATCAGAACACGGCTGTTGCATCAGGTATGATTCAGATCCTTTTGCAACCAGTTAGTGTCTTATTCGATTCAGGAGCTACGCATTCTTTCATATCTTTGAACTGTGTTAATCATTTGAAAATCTCGTGCTTGTATGATTGTGAACCTTATGTTGTGGGATTACCGAGCGGAGAGAAAATTGTGGGAACCCTAGAAACTAGAGATTTTCCAGTGACTATAGGAGGGAGAGATTGGCCATCAAATCTTATTGTAGTCGACATCCATGGTGACGATTTAATTCTCGGAGATGATTGGCTCAACCGTTATGGAGCTATTTTGATTTACCGAAAGAGAGTCATTTCTATCATTGCTGATGACGGATCTGAACATTTATTTAAGGTATGGAGACCGGGAATCTCACGAAAATTGATCAAAGCCATGAAAGTAGTTAAATTTCTAAAGCAGGCTTGTTACGGATTTTGGTGTTATGCCATGAAGAAAGAAGAAGGAGTCGAGCTCGCATCTATTCAAGTGGTAAACGAATTCTCAAACATATTCCCTGACGAACTACCTGGGTTACCTCCGCGGAGAGAAGTAGAGTTTAATATCGAATTGGAGCCTGGAGCTGCACCTATTTCTAGAGCACCATACCGTATGGCACCAACCGAGATGTATGAACTAAAGAAGCAGCTTGAGGAATTATTGCAGAAGGGTTACATTCAACCAAGCGTCTCTCCTTGGGGAGCACCCATTCTCTTTGTCCGGAAGAAAGATGGATCCCTCCGATTATGTATTGATTACATGGATCTAAACAAGGTGATGATCAAGAACAAGTATCCTATACCTCGGATCGACGAATTGTTTGATCAACTGCAAGGGGCAAGGGTATTCTCGAAGATTGACTTGCGATCAGGATATCATCAGTTGAGAATTAAGGAATCGAACATACCGAAATCTGCTTTCAGATCCCTGTACGGGCACTATGAATTCATGGTGATGCCATTTGGACTCACCAATGCTCCTGCGGTATTTATGCAATTGATGAGTCGGGTATTCTTAGAATACTTGGATAAATTTGTGGTAGTATTCATCAATGATATCTTGATCTATTCGAAAGACACAGAGGAACATGCAGAGCATTTGCGTATCGTTTTGAGCACTTTGAGAAAGGAATAGCTTTATGCGAAACTTTCTAAATGCAAATTCTGGCTTAAAGAGGTGACCTTCCTTGGGCATGTAATATCAGCTGACAGAGTTCAGGTGGACCCAAATAAAGTCGAGGCAATCTTGGAATGGGAATCTCCTAATAATGTGAAAGAAGTCCGGAGTTTCTTGGGACTTGCTGGATATTATCGCCGTTTTGTAGAAGGATTTTCCAAAATCGCTCGTCCACTTACTCAGCTGTTACAGAAGACTCAAAAATTTGTGTGGAATGAGAAATGCCAGGCGGGTTTTGATGAACTTAAGAGAAGACTGAAGACAGCGCCTATACTAGCGTTACCAAATGGAACTGATAGATTCATGGTATACAGCGACGCTTCAAATCATGGTCTGGGATGTGTATTGATGTTAAAGGATAGGGTGATTGCCTAGGCCTCTCGATAGTTGAAACCATACGAAGTAAATTACCCAACTCATGATTTGGAGTTAGTAGCTGTAGTCTTTGCCTTGAAAATTTGGCGACATTATTTATACGGCACTCATTGTCAGATCTTTACAGATCAGAAGAGCCTCAAGTATATTTTCAGTCAGAAGGAGTTAAGCATGAGGCAGAGAAGGTGGCTGGAATTGATCAAGTATTACGATTTGGAAATCCTCCATCATCCAGGCAAAGCAAACGTGGTAGCTGATGCACTGAGCCGTAAACCTATTTCTCTTCGAGTGTTGGAAGTGCTTACATCCCAAACCAGCATTCAAGGAGAACTGATTCGTGAAGGAATCGAAGTGTGCTCGCAAGGAGTCCAAAGGCAACTGTATGTGATGGAACTAACTTTGTCGTTGGTTGAATAAATCAAATCTAAGCAGTTGGATGATTCTCTGATTCTTCGATTATCTGACGAAGTGAACAAAGGGAAGGCCCTAGGATTCGTGATACAAGATGATGGAGTTCTGAGATTTCAGAGTCGACTTTGCATTCCCGATGATGATGCTTTGAGACAGACAATTCTGAAGGAAGCTCACAGCGCGTCCTATTCTATTCACCCGGGCACCAGTAAGATGTATAAGGATCTAAAACAAAATTTCTAGTGGGAAAATATGTAGAAGGATGTAACAAAATACGTTTCGAAGTGTTTAACCTGTCAACAGGTTAAGATTGAAGCCACTTCCGATCCCTGAGTGGAAGTGGGAGGATATATCGATGGACTTCGTCACCAGTATGCCAAGGACCAAGACGGGAATGAACATGATTTGGGTTATAGTTGATCGACTAACCCAAGAAATTGGCACGAGTATTTATTACGGAGATAGTTCGATTGCATGAAACGCCGAAGACCATTATTTCGGATCGAGATGGTCGCTTCGTGTCGCACTTTTGGAAGGCAGTTCACAAGGCTTTGGGAACCAAACTGAACTTTAGCACGGCCTATCATCCTCAGATAGACGGTCAGTCCGAAAGGACTATACAGACAGTAGAAGACATGCTTAGAGCTTGTGCCTTAGATTGGTCAACCGATTGGGAGGTTCACTTGCCGTTAATTGAATTCACCTATAACAATAGTTGGCATGCTTCCATTAAGATGGCACCGTTTGAAGCATTGTATGGAAGAAGATGCAGATCAACCCTGTGTTGGGATGACTCTGCTGACTTGATCGGGACAGAACCAGAGTTGATAGTTCAAACCCAAGATAAGGTATCCCTGATTCGCGAAAGATTTTTAACTGCCCAGAGTCGATAGAAGTCATATGCTGATGTGCGCCGTCACCCGTTGGAGTTTTAGATTGGGGATCACGTGCTGTTGAAGGTTTCTCCTACCCGGGGAATTTTCCGATTTGGGAGGAAAGAAAAGCTGAGTCCGAGATATATCGGGCTATTCGAGATCCTTGAAAGAGTTGGGGAATTAGAATACAGGTTGGTTTTACCGCCATCACTGAGTCACGTTCACAATGTGTTTCACGTATCCCAAATACGGAAGTATGTACCAGATCCCAGTCATATCATTGACGGCGAGATCGAGATAGCTAATGATGGCTCGTTCGAGGAGAAACCAATCAAGATACTTGAGAGTCGGATCAAGCAATTGAGGAATAAACCAATACCCTTGGTTAAAGTATAATGGTCACGACACGGAGTTGAAGAGGCCACTTGGAAAACGGAGGACAGTATGAAGACTAGATATCCACAGTTATTTTCATCTTAAGTTTCGGGACGAAACTTCTTTTTAGGGAGAGAGGATGTAATACCCGAGATTCTAATGTGTATTTTGAACATTGTGACATTGTATATGTTGTATTTGATCTGAGTATTATCCAGTGTATTTCATGATCCGGTGTTGTTGAGCGTATGATTTCATAAATGTGTTCAAAATTTGTAATTTTGCACTAGTAGTGCACGCTAACCACTAGGCGTAGCGTATGCTAATTGGGTTTCGTAGCGCACACTGTGTATGAACCTTAGCGCACATTATACGTAGTCAACTTGATTAAGACAGGGTGGTAGGTGAGATCAGCCGCGGATCTTGGTCGGGACATGTCGAGATGAATCTGGACAGCTTTCGGTCGAGTCAACGGTGCTTAGCGCACGCTAATGTTATGAGGCTAGCGCATGCTAAGTCTAGTACACTGAGGTCAACGAACTTTCATTCAGTCGTTAGCGCACGCTAAAAATATATGTTAGCGTACGATAATCATTGATTTTAGCGCACGTAAGGCTGTTTAGCGTACGCTATTCCGAGACCCGTCAGAGACAGTAGACTGCTGCCCGTTAGCGCACGCTAATTTGGGAGAGTAGCGCGCACTAATAACCCTTTTATATAAATAGGACTGCACCCATCTTCATTTTTCAGTTTACACCACTTTGCATACTCGGTTTTTGGGACTTTGAGAGTCACTCCCTCCATCCAAATCCTGCATACCAGCCTCCTAACATCACCATTAAAGACAAAGGAGCTTTGAGGATTGGTGTTCTAGCTCTTGGATGTGGAGTTCATCAATATATTTCAACCTTTCTTTCCGAATAAGGTATGTTATGGTTTACCAAGCCGAAATTTACGTTCTCAGCTATATTTTGAGCCTGCTTCGGAAATCCTTATGCTAGCTAATGATCTTATGAATCCAGCAACATATTTTTGAAGAGTGAAACCCAATTATACCTTGTTTTTCTTTCATTACTTAGAGTGTTGATCTAGCCTCGGTGGATAAAAACCTTAGGATGTAGTATCCTTAATTCGTTGGAATCATGAGCAGGATTTTAGTTAGATTCTATGAATTCCTTTGATGTTCCACCGATGAAATTCATGTTTGCTAGGTATATTTGTTTTGACAATATTCTTCATGTTCATGAGGATGATGAATCGGACATGTCATTGAACTCAACCTAGATCACCGTAGTATCGTTTTCCTTGCGTAGTACTTGGGCAAGATTGCTATCTTGAGTCACATTTATGGTAAAATCGTAATAGCCGAACATATGAGAATTTGGAATTTAAATCCCATATTTAAACCCTAAATCTTTAATATCTTGTATATCCTTGAACCCATAAACATTGGCACTTCACCTCCGAAATGATCATTCAACTCACATGAAGTGTATCATCATTTCCGGTTTAGCTTTCATCTAGTATACTAACCACGAACGGCCTTACGTCACTATTTAACGATTCTAGTATAGAATATTCGGTGATCATATGATAGTTTTGAGTAGAATGTTGAGTTCCTTGTTATCTCTTTTGATCAAGGTCCGAACCTTGCTTAGTGATCGATCAAGCGACGGCAGCCTGCGTACGTGTGACATTCGTGGGAGTATTTAGTCCTTGCCATCTTTGAGGCAAGTATCGTATGTTGAGTTTTGTTTATATTGGAACTTTGATCATGCATACGGTTTTGTTTATGTTGTCAAGTATGAGATTATTTTCTCTGATTTGTCGTGGTATTCGTTATTGATTGTTCTTGTTGATGAACATAATGAATTGCATATATGTATGCATGATTGCATGGTTTATATTATAAATGATCTGAGGGGGTCATGAGGATCTATGCTGAGGGCGCTGGATCGAATGTCCACCATGCGTTGGTCCGACGGGATCATCACGGGGATCTATGCTGAGGGCGCTGGATCGTTGGACGGGTTTTCCACCATGCGTTGGTCCGACGGGATCATCATGGGGATCTATACTGAGGGCACTGGATCGTTGGATTATCCTGTATTGTGTTGATGGAATCGTGAGGATTCACATCGTTGGATTCCGGTGATGAAAGTCCGTTTTGTATGTTTTATGATGCATTGATGATTTATGTATTATGATACTTGTACTAACATCGTTTTGCTAACCCCTTCGGGGGTGGACATTTGTTTTGATGTTTAGGTAGCCGAGGAGCGGGGAAGCAGCCACGATACCGACATGACGATGAAGTGGCTTAGTGATGTGGATTATGTTATTTTGTTTTATGGTTATTTTCCAGTGCTCGAGTACGCATATGTTGTTGATGATTTTGGGGATATTTTGTAATAATGGACTCATTTAAATTGTCGAACGGGTTTGAACTTCTTTTACCTTGATGACACTTTAGTATTTTTTTTCGTATTTCTCAAATTAGCCTTGTAAATTTTTATACAAAGGATTTACGGCGCTGTAATTATTCCGAATTTATCGGGGTGTTACAATTATGTTGGAATATGTTAGATATATATTATCTACCTTGGATATATGTATTTCTACGGATTTATTGATGTGTTTTTAGGATTTGATGAATATTTGGAGAATTAATGAAGAACACTTTAGAGTTGACTTTGATATTTGGGGGTTTTTTATTAGATGTTGTCGTTAACTCGATTTGTGAATTCCTATTGGATTATTGATATCATCAGATGTGTTTTGTTGGATTGAACTACTCATTTTGGAGTTTGGTTTCGATATAGTTGGGGTTGATTATAATCAAAGGATGAATGTTTGCTAAGTGTTTGTCTTAATGCCCCAATGAGTTTGGATATTGTTGTATCGACTTTTGAAGTGGGTTGTGATCATGTTTGAATCATATATTAAGCGGATTATTGGTAATTATGTTATTCAAGGTTGTTCGAGCGACCGACATCTCCTTTTTAGGACGTTGTTCGAGGAAGGACTTTCTTCACCGGTATTGTGTAAGATAATTCTTACTCGGTTAAAAGGATATTCATTCCTTTCGTTGTTGTTCATTCATAATCATAACTCATTCATAATGTATTAACCGTATTGAGACTTGTAATGGTCGAATAAGCACTTCATTCACGAGGATCGATGGTTCCAATCATTTCATTGAGCTATCATTCATTTCACTATTATTTCATCTCGGTGAGTCATTCTTGACTTTGTCGGATTGTTATTCATTAATATTCTTCATGGTCATTCTTGTTCATATGACATTCTGGGTTCATATTGTGTGGCCGGGTGGGGATGTGTGGAATTTTTAGTCGGGCACATGATGGTCATGTGTTCGGGTTCACCGACACAATAGACTGTGCACACGGTAACGTACCTCCGTGAGACTAATTAGGTACAAGGACGGGTGTGTCCGAACACTCGTCTTGTGCACTTGCACATACCATTACGGGCGTACAAGGATGCTCCTCTTCAGCTTAATTACATAATTAAAATATATCATGATTGTGTTTATTTAACTCTTGAGGATTGTTGTTCTGTGTAACTGACCCCGTTGGGGGATGTTGTTTTCAGGTCATGGCAAGGCTAAAGCACGGGAAGAGAACGTGGATGGCGAGGAGTCCAAGTGATACTAGTAGAGGGGCCCAGTCCGTTTCAGTCATTCATGTTTTCTTCATTTTTATTTCCGCTGCAGATTTTCGTTGAGATGTTCATTCATTCAAAAGCTTTGGTTGAGTAAAACTGTTGCAAATTATCACATTTTTGTTAAAAGTTTACTAAATTTGTTTGCAGAGACTGGCAAGGTACCTCGATGGAAGATCATATACCTGATGCAATATCTCAATTGAGAAACATGACAAAATTGTAAGGATATTTGTATTTTTTTTAGCAGATATTCCTTTATTCAGGGTGCAATCTGTAAAATCAGAATAAATATTGGGAGGCATTTGTAGTTACGAAAGATTTTTTGGTAATTAGAGAATAGAATATGAAGGGTATTGTGGTGTTTGAATTAAATCAGACTCGAATCAGTTCAGTTTTTCTCATCCTTTATGATTGTAAGAGGATGTTTGCTTGCTGTAACTATCTATTAAGTCATACAAGTAACAACATAGTGCTTCTATTTATTTGTATTGGTTTTTAGTTTAAGGTATTTCAGTTTTCTATGTTGGGCAGGGGCTACTCAAGTTAAAATATATAGTTCATATTATATATACTTTGTTCAAGGTTGTAACACCCCCAAGTTATTCAGGGATATTACAGCGCCGTAAGCCCCGCCGTGGGACCCACAAGGCTAACATACGTGGAACCATAAAATTTGACCGATAAGGTCTACACACAATAGAATGAAAAACAATACAAAGGTATTGTTTACATAACCAATGTATTCATAAACATCACAACTCGAATCAATACTTCGGCAAACACAGGCCGGAACATCAAGGAAAAGGGAAAACAATACTCGAGTATTCCAAAGCTAATCCAGTATAACAACACTGAACGGGAACTCCAAACATAACTGGAAGAAAGACACAGTATCACACTTGCCCACCATCTTCGTGTCGACCCGATACCTGCCTGTCCGACCTCCTGGAACCTGAAATACATGAAACGTATTTCCCCCATAAAGGGGTTAGCCGTCGAATAGCTAGTGCAAGTATATCAATATGAAACACAATACTCCTCGACAATAAAGTAAATGTAACCGTCAATTCATCAATTCAAGACTAGTATTCCGGAATAACTAAAATCTCATAAGACGTATGTGAATGCCGTAGAAACGGTTCGTTCACCTCATACGCCGTTACGTATGTGAATGCCGTAGAAACGGTTCGTTCACCTCATACGCCGATACATGTAGGAATGCCGTCAAAACGGTTCGTTCATTACATGCCAACAATATATCTATGAATGCCGTAAAAACGGTTCGTTCATGATATGCCATCAATATTTCTTACTTTCAAAGTCGAGAACGTACAATCATAAATGTATACTTGCCTTTGAGACATCGAGAAATCGAACGGAGGAAAGGTATGAGTTCGGTAGGTCCGAGAATGCGCTTCCGGCACCTAAACGATTCGCAAGGAATATGACAATTAATTATCCATACTCAAATTATACGAAGAGACTCCCGAAACTCGTCTACGATTCAAGAAAATATACGGGTGGATAACTAAAGGTTGGGAAATCGCCCAAACTCCCCACAAGTCCGAAAACGGCACAATCCAACCCGTAAAATCGGAAGAAAACACTCATACGGTATAGATATATCAAAATCTCAAGGTTCTCAATCTTCAATCGCATAAAACGGACGAATCTACGAAAACCCCCAAAAACCAACACAAAATCAAAGTATTCTTGAATAATCTTTCAATAATCCGATGAATACCCAATCATGTCCAAAATCACGCATATATCACATGATACACCATGATTTTATCATCCAAAACGTCAAAACCTACACAAAATCGAGAAGTCAAGATGTCGAAGAAGTTACCTCTTGAATATTCAAGCGCTATGATCCAAGGAATACGCGATAGATCGACTATCCGGGCTTCCCAACCGAGTGAAAGTGGTAAATCTTCAACACACAAGTGATAGATATGAAAAGAACTCCTCCCTCAAACTCTCTCTCTCGCGATGGAAGAAGGAAATGGAGGAAAATGGCTGAAATCTCGCTTAAAAAGCCGAATTATGCAGTTGACCGCATTGTGTGCCGCGGCTCAGCATAGGTGTGCCGCGGCACAGGCCTAAAAATTGTTCCTGTGTTTCGGCGGTGCCGCGGCTCGGCTCAGTGTGCCGCGCACCGGTATAGCGGGTTTTGGCTGAGAATGCCACACCAGTGTGCCGCAGCTCAGCGTAGGTGTGCCGCGGCAATGACTCGGCAGTGTGCCGCGGCACTGCCGGAGTGTGCCGCGGCACCCGGTACAGCCCGCTCGACCAAATTTAGGAAATGTGTGTGCCGCGGCCCACACTCCTTGTGCCGCGGCTCACACCCCCTTCGGGTCCTGAAATGAAGGAAAATGACCCGGAAATAGAATAAAAGTAATAGGATTCAATGTCCGGGCAGCAATAACACGAAAATAGAAGTACGGAAACCCCAAAACGGTGGTTCCAAGCAATGATTACAAGGGTTCGCTCAACAAATCACGATTCGAAGAATATGAAAAGGTTTGAAATGACATGACTTTCGACCGGGTATTACATTCTCCCCCTCTAAAAAGAAGTTTCGTCCCGAAACTTAAGAAATAAATAGGTCGGGATATTCCACCCGCATCTTCTCTTCCGTCTCCCAAGTCGCCTCTTCGACTCCATGCCTCGACCATTGTACTTTAACCAGTGGAATGGTCTTATGCCGAAGCTATTTCTCGCGACGCTCGAGGATCTTCACGGGTCTCTCCGAAAAGGTAATATCCTCGGCTACGTCAATCTCACTGTAGTCGATAATGTGGCTCGGATCCGGTACGTACTTCCTCAATTGGGACATATGAAAAACACTATGGACGTGACTCAAAGCTGGAGGCAACGCCAAGCGATAAGCTAGGTCTCCAACTCTGTCCAAAATCTCGAAAGGTCCGATATACCTTGAACTGAGTTTTCCCTTTTTACCAAAGCGGAAAACTCCTCTGGTCGGCGATACTTTGAGTAAGACGTGATCCCCCACTTCAAACTCCAAGGGTCGACGACGAGTATCGGCGTAAGGTTTCTGACGACTCTGGGCAGTCAGTAATCGATCTCGGATGATAGAAATCTTTTCCTTGGTCTCCAACAACATATCTGGTTCCGTCCCAACTAGCTCAGAAGCCTCGTCCCAACATAATGGCGACCTACATCGCCTACCATAGAGAGCCTCGAAGGGTGCCATTTTGATCGACGCATGCCAACTATTATTGTAAGCAAACTCGATCAACGGCAAGTGAAGCTCCCAATCATTACTCCAGTCTAAGGCACAAGCCCGCAACATATCCTCCAACGTCTAAATCGTCCTCTCTGTCTGACCGTCCGACTGAGGATGAAAGGAGGTGCTCAATCTCAACTCAGTACCCAGAGCCTGATGAACGGCCTGCCAAAAATGCGATACGAAACGGCCGTCTCGATCAGAAACAATGGTCTTGGGGGTACCGTGTAACCTCATGATCTCAGCGATAAAGGTTCGAGCCAATCTATCCGGTCCCCAAGTATCCTTAATACCCAAAAAGTGTGCAGACTTGGTCAATCGATCAACAATTACCCAAATCATATTCATTCCAGTCCGAGTTCTCGGCATGCCAGTGATAAAATCCATTGAGATATCTTCCCACTTCCACTCGGGAATGGGAAGTGGTTTCAACAACCCCGCCGGTCGTTGATGTTCGATCTTGACTTGTTGACATGTCAAGCACCGTAATACAAACTCCGTAACATCCTTCTTCATGTTATTCCACCAAAAATTTCGCTTCAAGTCCTTGTACATCTTACTTGTCCCGGGGTGGATTGAGTAAGGCGTAGCGTGGGCTTCTCGGAGGATTCTCTGTCTCAACTCTAAATTGTTCGGAACGCAAAGTCTGCCCTGAAATCTCAGAATACTATCCTCGTGTACAATAAAGCCAGGAGCTTTTCCTTTAATCACATCTTCCTTCAGTTGAGAAATCATCGGGTCACTCCACTGCTTCCCTTTGATGTCGTCAACTAAGGACGAAGTAATTTCGAGAGTACACAACTGTCCCTGTACTCGTTGAAACCAAATTTCTATCCCTTGCTCAATTAGATCTTGACGAATTTTCGTCTGGGACGTAAGAACTTCGAGCATTAGAAGAGATGCTGATTTGCGGCTCAGAGCATCCGCAACGACATTGGCTTTCCCGGGGTGGTAAAGAATTTCCAGATCATAATCCTTTATCAACTCTAACCAACGCCGCTGTCTCATATTCAGCTCCTTCTGACTGAAAATATACTTCAGGCTCTTGTGATCGGTATAAATCCGGCACGGTGAACCATACAAATAATGCCGCCAAATCTTGAGTGCGAAGACAATTGCGGCCAATTCTAAATCGTGAGTAGGATAATTCATCTCATAAGGCGACGCAAAAGCTATCGTCTTATCATGCTGCATAAGCACACAGCCCAGGCCTTGACCCGAAGCGTCACTGTAAACTGCAAAGCCTTCGCTACCATGTGGTAAAGTTAGAATCGGCGCTGAAGTCAATCGTTTATTTAGTTCATCGAAGCTCTGTTGTCTCTCATCCGTCCAAACAAACTTTTCGGTCTTCTGGAGTAATTTCGTAAGCGGTCGAGCGAGTTTCGAGAACCCCTCGACAAACCGACGGTAATACCCAGCAAGGCCCAAAAAGCTACGAACCTCTTTAAAATTTTTAGGCGGTGCCCAATCTAGCACTGCCTCGATCTTCTGCGGGTCTACACGAACCCCTTCGGCCGAAATCACATGGCCGAGAAATATAACTTCTTCCAACTAAAACTCACATTTCGAGAATTTTGCATAGAGGTGCTCGGTTCTCAAAATGTCTAAGACCAAACGCAAGTGCCGGGCATGTTCCTCCTTATCTCGAGAATAGATCAAGATGTCGTCAATAAAGACGACTACACACCTGTCGAGGTACTCGATGAATATTTTATTCATTAGCTGCATGAATACTGCCGGCGCATTTGTCAACCCAAAAGGCATAACTACAAATTCATAATGCCCATATCTCGTCCGGAACGCCGACTTCGGAATGTCGGTCTCCCTCACCCTGAGTTGATAATACCCGGATCTTAAATCAATTTTCGAGAAAACTGCAGCCCCTTGCAATTGATCAAATAAGTCGTCTATACGAGGCAAGGGATACTTGTTTTTGATGGTTACTTTATTCAGCTCACGGTAGTCGATGCATAAACGTAGTGAACCATCTTTCTTCCTCACGAAGAGAACAGGCGCGCCCCAAGGCGAAGCGCTCGGTCTGATGTACCCTTTTTCCAAAAGCTCTCCCAACTGAGTCTTCAATTCCTGCATCTCGGAAGGTGCCATCCGGTAAGGTGCTTTAGAGATCGGAGCCGCATCTGGCTCTAAGTCTACGGTAAATTCTATCTCTCGATCTGGCGGTAATCCCGGAAGATCGTCCGGAAAAATATCGGGATACTCATTAACAACTGGAATTGAAGAGAAATCGACTTCGCTTCCTTCCGTTTTCAAAGCATAGCACCAATAGCCCGTACAACCTTTATTTAAAAGTCTTACGGCCTTCATGGAACTGATAAGTAACTTGGATTGGCCCGACTTACGTCCCAAAAATGAGTACTCAGATCCGTCCTTAGTCATCATAGTGATAACTTTGGTACGGTAATTCATAATCGCCTGGTGATTATTAAGCCAATCCTCGCCGAGGATTACGTCCTAGCCTTCCATATCAACTAAAATTAAATTTGATAACCATTCCATACCGGATATAACCACCGGAAATTCTCTAATCTCCCGATTCCCCACAATCCTATCCCCGCTAGGCAGTCTCACGATAAAGGGATCGCAAGCAGTTAAACAAGTTATATTCAAACGGCGTACACACTCCAAAGAAATAAAAGAATGTGTAGCACCCGAATCAAAAAGTACACGGACTGGATAGGATAGAATATGGATGGTACCTGAAGCCACCGCCGCATCGGGTTCGTCTGTTCGACGCATCTCATAAACCCGTGGTTGCACCGAACCGACGCTAGAGTTCCCCCCTCCAGCGTTCTGACCCCGACCCCTGCCAAAATTCTGCTGAGGTTGACCGAAAGATTGCCGCTGATTAACACCTTGATCAAGGGGTGTTGGGGCAGAAGCCCGAGTGTCCAAAGTCTGGTTCGGCTCGGAACAATAAACCGCTCTATGCCCCATCTGACCACACGTGTGACACTTTAATAGTGGGAAGTAGCATTCCGAACTAAAGTGGCCTGGACGACCACAATTATAGCAAGTCACTGTACGATTTGAGGTACCCGGAGTGGGATGGTAACCCCTCTTTCCTTTATTAGAACGTGACGACTGTCCGGCAAAACGGTTAGTCGTCTGTGACTTCTGAAAGTTGCCACCCTTAGAGCCAGAAAAATTTCCCCCGACTTTCTGCTTTTTCGGTTCTTCAATGGTATCATTGTCGGGGCTCAACATATCATGGGCTAAAGCTCTGTCCTCATACTCTTTCAGTGTGGTACAAGCAAATCCGGCCATATACCGCCGTAAGTCTAAATTCATCCGCATAACAAAATAACGGATCTTATCACGCTCGTTACGTACTTGATCCTTCACATGGATCAATTGTTGGTTATACTCTACGATCGCCTGTGAAACGGGAATATCTTGTGGTTTAGCCTCGAAGAAGGCTCGAATTCGGCTCTCTCGTACCGGCCAAGGACAAAACTCGGCCTCCAAGAGCTCCTTAAATTCATCCCACGAGGCAATACGATCCTGTGGCTTGATGACCTTCCACCAAGTAGCGGCCTCCTTAGTGAGGAAATACTGAGCAATTGGTACTTTCCTCACCTCGGGGAAATCAACCGCCTCGAAAATCTTCTCTAATTCCGCTAGCCAGTCTTCCCAGCCTAACGGATCTGTGACACCGCCAAATTGTGGAGGGTGCATACGGATTACATTCTGAAACAAGGCATCCGTGTTTGGGTTCGGGTTATTCAGTTGAACAGTTTGGGCTAAAATGGTCATCTGAGTAGCCAATTGTTGAAGTGCATTCGCCACTCCAACGTCTGCGTTGTTCCCCTGACCGTCTGACTGATCGTGCTGACTCTCGGTGTCGGGATGCACCGAGTTCGACAAACTGGGGTTGGTCGACCCCGCAACTGAACTGATGGAAACGGCCGCGCCACGACCCCTTCCTCGTCCACGGCCACGACCACGGCCACGGCCCCTACCAGCTGACATACTGAAGAACACATAAGTCACGTAAGCACAATTCAATCAGGCATCAACAAAGTGTCCGGTTCTCAAGAATACCGATAAAAAGGAAGCAAAACGAATAAGGAAACACCAGAAGAGTGAGAGGTCTTACAAGTACCGGCCGCACTGTGATGATGGCAGAGTAGTGATACTGTGGACAATTAGCGACTCGACCGACCCAAAAGACCGACAGCCTAGGTATCCATAGACCTAATCTCTGATACCACATTCTGTAACACCCCCAAGTTATTCAGGGATATTACAGCGCCGTAAGCCCCGCCGTGGGACCCACAAGGCTAACATACGTGGAACCATAAAATTTGACCGATAAGGTCTACACACAATAGAATGAAAAACAATACAAAGGTATTGTTTACATAACCAATGTATTCATAAACATCACAACTCGAATCAATACTTCGGCAAACACAGGCCGGAACATCAAGGAAAAGAGAAAACAATACTCGAGTATTCTAAAGCTAATCCAGTATAACAACACTGAACGGGAACTCCAAACATAACTGGAAGAAAGACACAGTATCACACTTGCCCACCATCTTCGTGCCGACCCGATACCTGCCTGTCCGACCTCCTGGAACCTGAAATACATGAAACGTATTTCCCCCATAAAGGGGTTAGCCGTCGAATAGCTAGTGCAAGTATATCTATATGAAACACAATACTCCTCGACAATAAAGTAAATGTAACCGTCAATTCATCAATTCAAGACTAGTATTTCGGAATAACTAAAATCTCATAAGACGTATGTGAATGTCGTAGAAACGGTTCGTTCACCTCATACGCCGTTACGTATGTGAATGCCGTAGAAACGGTTCGTTCACCTCATACGCCGATACATGTAGGAATGCCGTCAAAACGGTTCGTTCATTACATGCCAACAATATATCTATGAATGCCGTAAAAACGGTTCGTTCATGATATGCCATCAATATTTCTTACTTTCAAAGTCGAGAACGTACAATCATAAATGTATACTTGCCTTTGAGACATCGAGAAATCGAACGGAGGAAAGGTATGAGTTCGGTAGGTCCGAGAACGCGCTTCCGGCACCTAAACGATTCGCAAGGAATATTACAATTAATTATCCATACTCAAATTATACGAAGAGACTCCCGAAACTCGTCTACGATTCAAGAAAATATACGGGTGGATAACTAAAGGTTGGGAAATCGCCCAAACTCCCCACAAGTCCGAAAACGGCATAATCCAACCCGTAAAATCGGAAGAAAACACTCATACGGTATAGATATATCAAAATCTCAAGGTTCTCAAGCTTCAATCGTATAAAACGGACGAATCTACGAAAACCCCCAAAAACCAACACAAAATCAAAGTGTTCTTGAATAATCTTTCAATAATCCGATGAATACCCAATCATGTCCAAAATCACGCATATATCACATCATACACCATGATTTTATCATCCAAAACATCAAAACCCACACAAAATCGAGAAGTCAAGATGTCGAAGAAGTTACCTCTTGAATATTCAAGCGCTATGATCCAAGGAATACGCGATAGATCGACTATCCGGGCTTCCCAACCGAGTGAAAGTGGTAAATCTTCAACACACAAGTGATAGATATGAAAAGAACTCCTCCCTCAAACTCTCTCTCTCTCGCGATGGAAGAAGGAAATGGAGGAAAATGGTTGAAATCTCGCTTAAAAAGCCGAATTATGCAGTTGACCGCATTGTGTGCCGCGGCTCAGCATAGGTGTGCCGCGGCATAGGCCTAAAAATTGTTCCTGTGTTTCGCAGCAGCCGCTCAGCTCAGTGCCGCGCACCGGGTACAGCGGTTTTGGTGAGAATGCCACACCGGTGCCGCGGCTCAGCGTAGGTGTGCCGCGGCAATGACTCGGCAGTGTGCCGCGGCACTGCCGGAGTGTGCCGCGGCACCCGGTACAGCCCGCTCGGCCAAATTTAGGAAATGTGTGTGCCGCGGCGCACACTCCTTGTGCCGCGGCTCACACCCCCTTCGGGTCCTGAAATGATGGAAAATGACCCGGAAAGAGAATAAAAGTAATAGGATTCAATGTCCGGGCAGCAATAACACGAAAATAGAAGTACGGAAACCCCAAAACGGTGGTTCCAAGCAATGATTACAAGGGTTCGCTCAACAAATCACGATTCGAAGAATATGAAAAGGTTTGAAATGACATGACTTTCGACCGGGTATTACAAAGGTATGTAATATTTTGTCATTATTTATGTGTTGCTTTAGTCAAGAGTTGTTTGTTCAAATTTATTGCCCTTTTCCGAGTTGTGGAAATATAGATACTAGAAATATGAAAAGAAAATAACTATTGATATATTTGGTACGAGCTAATAGTAAAATGTAATCACTGCGGGAAACAACGTAAGTTCATTATCTTTGATAATTACGAAAAATCACCATGAATCTCCATATATATATTTGTGTGCTGTGAGTGCCATAGAATGAATGTGGAAAATGCTCAAGGCATCTCTACAAGCGATATTGTTATTTGGCATCTGTAAGGATAGAAGAGAGGAAGCACAAAAGAGGAAGCTAATTCTATTGATCTTTTCTCTTCTGTTTTAGTGCTTTGTCTATTAGTTGAAAGAAACAAAAGGTATAAATCATCGCGCTTTTGCTGATAACCATTGGATCCAAGTAAGATGTATGAATATTTCTCCAAGCATATATATATATATATATATTGTCAAAAGAAACCATGTTATGGTAGTTACTTTATCCTCTATATTTCTTGGATTTTTTATTTTACTGCTTGATTAATCTCTTTATCCTTTGATTGTTCTTAGATTCTCTAAGCTGGTTGTTCTGTTTGACTTTATTTGATTTCGATCACCAGTCAAACAAAATTTCTGCTCGCTTAGGAACTTACTAAACCTATTTAGTTGTTCTTAGAAAAATAATTTAAAGTAAGGGAAATGAAAATCCTGAAGTATTTCATATATTAAGTAGTCTCTATAGGTGGGTCTGGATTTTACCATTGAGTGTCTTCTTTTTCTAGAAAAGAAACTTTAGGGGTAATTACAAAATACTACTATGTTAGCCTAATTACAAAGAAGTCCATTTATCTTTTAGCATACCAACAATACCCCTTTGATGCATTGCATATTTGAGCTTTGATGTTTGTATTACGAAAGAAAACTAAGTTTTGGTAGTCGAAATAATCATGAAAATGTTGATCTGCAGAAATGCCTTTTGAAGAGTTGAAGGACATCTCTATAGACTTCCAGGTCACAAATAACTTCGTTATGTGTCTAAAATTCTCGTCGGATCATGAACGTCTTCATACCGTATTTTCACCCTATATTATGGTTTTCGTGGAGTTCACCTGAGAATTTGTTTATATGTTTCTTCCCTTCTATTATGTTTTTCCTTGATTTCTATGAATTGCTTTATACCTATTTTGCATGTATTTTTTAATTTTCTTCGAAGTGATACTATTTTGCTTATCAAGGAGATTGTTGGCCTTATATTCTTCTTTATCAATAGAATATAAATACAATTTTTTGTGCAAATGTGTTTGAATAAGTTGTTTTAGTGAATATCATACAGATGACAAAGTTAAGTCTGGTTTACGAATTAGTTTAAGTGAGTACCTGAGTGAGTATGCAAAATGTGTTGGTTTGACTTTGAGTCGTGTATTCTTGGTCACTATTTCTTTTTTGCTTATTGTTGTTCTTTCATATATGAAGCTGAACAAAATTGATACTAACATATATTATTTTGTAATAGTTTTTTTTTTCCCACACACGCACACGAGGGGGATTGTCCCTGTCCTGAGTACCCCCCAAAGAGGCTCGAGCTTACCCCCGATCTAGAGGTAAGTTTGCCAGCATGACCTGATCGCCTCATTGTCCCCCACTTGGGTTACAGGCCCGCGCTTACTGGGCCGGGGCAGGGTTAATGGTTTCATTCCCGGACATTGCCTAAGGGCTCCAGCCGTTCCCCCATATTATTTCGTAATAGTTATTTTAATTCAACGTGGATTTATCGTGTTAGAGATGGGTGGGATGGTCATGGACTAGGATATGATGCATAGACATGTATCCGTTCTTCAAAAATTGAAGATATTTTATTTTATTTATCTATGTTATGCATTATTTGTATTCATGAAATGAATAAAAAATATTATTATGAAATGTGATGTTATGTTGGATTTTTTTTGAAATTTTGAAATTTTGTAGGTGTAAACAGTTACACATATCTTCCCGTGCAACAAACGAGTGAAAAGACTAGTAATAATAATAGAAAAATGAATTTTTGTTTTTCATCTGACGAATACGCTTAACCAGGTTAGGAGTGCAGCATATAAAATTGTTGAAATCTATTTATTTGGTATGTAGGTTAAATAATAGCAATTCGTAATTTATAATTGATTTAATTAATTAGATTTTTTTTAAGATGAAGTTGGTATGATATTTTTAAAACTTATTTTATATTTATATTTTGTCATGACGAAACTTAATATTATGTGCACGTATATGTAACTTTTAATATTAAATTTACCAGCTTTTAAGCTATACAAAGGATATATATTATTAATTTGACCAAAAAAAAAATATGTCTTGATTTGAATATAAAAAATGAAAAAAAAAAATTCCAAAAAAAAAAAAAACTTGCTAGATTGTAGAATCAGTCAAACCGGCTCATATTCCTATTTTATAACCGGCTCATATACTACCTCCGTTCTCTTATAACTGCAACATTTGGACTTTCACGCTTGTCAATGCACAAATTTAATTATTAATATTTTTAATTCTTTATTTTTAAAAATTATAAGAAGTTGATATTTTGAAAGTATATATCGAGATGAATCTAACAAGATCTCACATAACTATATATATATATATATAAATTACAAGAGATGGTCAAAAGAGAGTATGCGAATAGTGTAATAGTCAACACGTTGCAATAATAACAGAACGGATGAAGTATATTTTTCTTAACTACTACTGTAGACATAGGTGGATTGAGGCTGAGCACACTGGTGCACGTGCACCATCAAAATGTTATACCAGTCCAAACGACATCGTTTTTTGTAACTAAAACGCCATCGATTTTGATTAAAACAGTATTGTTTTGGTGTTGATCTACTAAAAATATAAAAAGTAAATTCCGCCTACATATCTTTTGGGAGATTTAGATTTCAAGTTGTGTTCTAAGTATAAATTTAGAAATTAGAGTTCTAAAATTGTTTTTTTAAACAAGTGGTGGTTTTTTCCTCAACTTTCGATTTAGAAATTATTTTTGTTTAAGCTTCAGTTTTTTCAAATTACTAGCATTAGAGATTTTTAATTCCCTTACACAAACAATATGAAATAATGCTTCTTAGTTCTTACTAGCGCACATCCAATTTTAAGTCGATAATTAATAATTTAGTATACTCATTCATTTCAGATTTTAGAACTCTAATTTCAGTTTTATTTTACTTACAATTTCAGTTCAAATATTTGAAACACACCTTCTTACTGGAAACATAGAATTTTACTCATTTCAACTTCAAAATTGCAATTTCAGTATAAATATTTTGATGTTTATAGGTTTTTGTTACTTGTTTGTTGTTTACATATTACTTTATTTACCGTTGAATTTGTTTTGTTAATTTTGTGTATAGAGTGAAAAGATTCTCGAAAATGCATTCTATATTCAATCCGGACATCGTAGTTTTCGGTGCACGAGTGGTTTTTGAATTCTGAATCCGCCTATGACTGTACAGAGGAGTTCTGAATTGTGATGTATCAGTATACTCTTTTGTCAGATCAGGGTAATTGTAATTTCTCTTTGGAAAATTTGTTTCTATATTTTCACTTTTTAATCTATTAAAATTGGACGAAATTTTTTTCGACAACTACCGACGGACTTTTTTCTGTAGCTAATTTTAGTTGGTATTACCAAATTTTCATGTAATATTGTTTTCAAACCTACATTAAAATTTATTTTTATTTATAAAATACAAAATACAATTAATAAAATTATGATTAAAACGGACCAATTGGATAATGCTAGTGGTATTAGATGGTAGATGAAGAAGTTGATGCGTCACGATTAGAAAGAATACGTAGCATTTCTCATAATTAATTACTAGTATTACCTTTGTCGTTTGGTTGCTGTAATCTCAGCCTAAACCTAGACACATGATGCTTATATTAATTTCAGCTGATCGTTGAGCTTCCTCACACTTTAGAACCAATAAAAATTAAAAAGTAAATATTTTAATATAGTAATAATTTCCTATAAAAATAATTATATTGAAATAGGACGTGTATGTAATTTTGATGTATTTAATTAATACCATTATTTTTTCTAATATAAGAGTGGTCAACTAATATAGTCCACCTCACAATGATGAGTCAACTCACTAGGAGCGAAAAGAATGCAAAGCTAAACATTTTACACAGATACCAAAATTCTAATAATGTATGAATATACTTCAAAATTTTAATTAATAATAATAATAGGTTTATAATTGATCAGAAATAACTACAGCAGTAAAAATAAAAATAAAAATATGATCAGATATACAAAAATAAATAGTACAGTTTGAGTTTCAAGTCATTTGTTTTATAAAACTTATAAAGATATTGAGGAAGAAAAATATGTTACTCATTGCCACGGATGTGTAATAAACTTTCATTAAATATAATCTTATATTAACAAATAAATCTTAAAAAGATATTTTATTTTATTTTTATCAATTTATAAATTATATATAAATACAAAAATAAATAAGGTTAAGATGAACTAAACAGACCTAAATCAAATGGAAGAGGTGGTATGCAGGTGGATGCCATATCACAATTGTTTAACAATCATTTCGGAAAACGTAACGTTTTCATTATATATATATATATATAAATATATATATATATATACATATGATCATATGAGAATGATTCTTATTCTGCGAATTGCGAATATGCATGAGTTTTGTACTAATTATGCATGAAATATATGCATTTCGTGTATCAAAATTGCAATGCACACTACTATGAAAACGGGATACGACATCGGTTTTTTTAGTTGATTCACATCGGTTTTATAACCGATGTCAATTTTTCACATCGGTTTTAAAACCGATGTGAAAAAATCTTATTCACATCGGTTTCTTATTCACATCGGTTGAAAACCGATGTTGGTTCACATCGATTTTCAACCGATGTGAAAATTTTTATTCACATCGGTTTCTAATTGAACCAATGTGAATGGTTCCCAGAATTTAACATCGGTTTCTAATTGAACCGAAGTGAATTTGCTTTATTTTTTCATCCAGGTAGGTGTGCCAGCCCAGCCAATTCCACCTGTATAAAATTAGGCCAACCTACACCAACATATTTTTCTGAATCACAAACATTTTAATCAGTAACATCTCAAACGAAAACCATCCCAACATAATTTTTAAGCAACGAATGTATTATCAACTATGAAGCAAAGACTCTTTTCCGAAGCAGCCAAAAAAAATATGAAGCAAAGACATAGTGACTATCTCAACTGTTTACAACAAGCATTATCAACTAACTACAAAATAAAAATACACATCCTTATAAAAGTCCCGAAAGCTTTAGCTTCATGAACTTACCGGTTCGAGAATAACAAAAACCAGCCGTTTGTATGTCATAGAAAAAATCTAAACAAATTTGGTAAGAAATAATTTCGCCCATTGCGTTCGAATTTCTTTAATGCTCTCTTCAGGCAGCGCTTGAGTATCACTAAATATCTGTCATATAATTTATAAAAATACTTTTCAGTACAAAAACAGAAAAAAAATATGATTAGTTTGACTCGATAAAATTACCTCCATCCAATTTTCTGCAATACCAGCCTGAACTATGGTCCGCATCCAGTTCATGACATAATATCCACACTCCCAACCACCATCTTGTTTATTACAGTAAAAAAAGAAATATTAAAAATTACAATCGGTAAAAGAATATTTGTCAAGCAAGATAAAATCACACAAAATTATACGTAGGTTTTGGGATAGAAATTTTACTTACTTTGTGATATATCCATTGAATGACCTGCTTGGATTTACTCGTGTGTGCACCATCCAACACTCTCAATGAGGTTATAATACTGGAAGTAAGAAAAACATAATTGTGTTATGATTAGTACAAGAGGTCACAGGATTATAAGAATTTTTTTTTTGTTAAAGTAAGAAAATAGTATATATATTTTATGAAGTATTCAACAAACTATGAAACTAATCTCAAGAACATGAATATAAGCTTATCAGAACCTTAGCTCAGTCAAATTAGAAAATGATGCATGTTGTTTAGAATCTCTACCTAAAATCTACTACAAATAAGCTGCTGCATCAAACAAACCAAACAGGGACCAAACAAATAAGTACCAATTTGTTAGTATTTCTAATTTTATTTGAACGACCGAAATTTTGTGGTTCAATAATTATTAACAACTAAATATTGCGATAAACTAAAAAAACAATAGAATCGAGAGTCCGATAAAAGGAGATCAAATAGGAGAAGAATCTAGGATTGAGAATTCGACTCGATTAATCCAAATTAATCTTGATTAATATAATTTATGTAATTTCCCAATTATTTGAAAGCGAAGATTTTAAGTTAATCTAATGCCTCTCCCGAGGTCAGTAGAATTTTCCAAAGCGAATAATTCACTCTATTCCTAGGTGATTTAACTCGACATTAGCCAAAAAGTTCTAAAATCTTCAAAACGAGCTTCACAATTCTTATGAGTATGTTCCTATCTCACAAGACAAAAGGGTTTTCTCCCAATTTTCACTACTTACTCTCCTCTTCCGATTCGAGTTACGTAGTTATAACAATTCAATCATAGGCCACACAATTGAAAGCATTAAGAACAATTGGGGAAAACTCAATAGAAAAGGGAAAGATATCAATAACATAAAATCAAGAATTAATCCATCATAATCTCGCTTTCATCTCAATCTTAGAATAAAGGGGTATAACCCGACATGCTAGAAAATAATATACAAATATTTGAATTAAACATAAGGAAGAAACTCAAACACAATTGATGAACTTGTCTTCTTCCGTTCTCTGGCCTTAGCTCTCTGCTGCTAGGTATTCTCCTCCTCTTCTTTTCGATGATTTCTTTTTTGACATTCACTGCGCTTTTATAACCTTTTTCCATTCCAAAACGCGTCCGACGATTAGGTCAAATCCCGCCTCCAAAACAGTCAGAATCGCGCGGTCAAAACAACGGCCCTAGTTGCCCCGCTGCCCACGCCTGGGCATAAAATCATTACGGGCCGCGGCACGTAGAGAGTGTGCCGCGGCCCCCAGTACAGTTTGTGCTGGTTTGCTCTGTGTTGTGCCTGTGATGCGGCCCAGCTTCGGTGCGACGCGGCTCTCGACCAAAAATTATCGTTTTTGGCCCGTTTTTCCACATTCGAGCTTCAGGACTCTAATTTCCTTCAAAATGTACAAATGTCATGTATTAGGAGCTCATTTTCACAGAATTAGACCAAAATAAAGATAGAATAAAGCGCACAAAATAACATGTAACAAATACCCCCAAACTTAAGCCTTTGCTTGTCCTCAAGCAAAAAAATCAATTTCAAATAAGAATACAAGTATCGTGGACAATCGTGCAAATCCATAGTGCTCAACTAATTAATACTACCCTGAAATCTCAAAGGATAATACTAATATCGTACTAGTGAGTCACATTACGGACAATAATTCCTCAAGGTAACCATTTTTAGTGCTAATCTTAGCTCATGAAGAAAGTCAAGGCTCAAAGATCAACAAACGTGAAATGAGTTGACCGACAATATGAATGTTTTGGTTATAACAAGCAAACTCGTCCAGTCCCACAGCCTCATGGCAAAAACATAAGAATTTCAGCATAAATGATATTCCCTGGATAGCACTCCCTTTTATTTAATAACCATTATGATTCGAGTTAACCACTAGGTTTTGACTCCCGGGATGTTTCATCGGAAGAACCCTAGGGCGGATTTCCATTCTCATGTATTGGGGAACCGTTTGACGTAAAAGACACTCGTGGGGCTCATGAATGCTTCTAGTTACTAAGTCTCCCTCTACAGCAGAGAAAAACTCGAATAACTACACTCGCACGTCCGATTCAAGGTTGCTGTTTTACGCGAATGTAAACGACAGGTCATGTGAATACATCCGATTACTTGGCTTTCTATCATCGGAGATGCGATTTTTCTGAACACTAATTCAACCTCCTATGCATGTATATTCAAGGTCGTCGTTTTACGCGAATGTAAACTGCGGGTTACGTGAATACACCCAATTACTAGACTTCCAATCCTAGAACATGTTAGGATGTATATATTTTTGGGAATTAATACTGTCTGACCCAATGCCTAACCGTAGGTACTTAATTGAATGCCTACACGACTAATGTTACTGGACGACTAGCTAAGTGAATAGCGCCACAAAATATGTAGATGATGGCTTGTGTAATGCGGACACTACAAACACATATGTCTCATTTCTTAAATGCCAAGACTACCACAATGACGCAAAAAATTAGACTGAAATGAATAATCGAGGGAAAGAAATATCGCATAATGTGAACTCGACTAATACTCGTCCGTTTCTTCAAATAGAAATCAAAATCATATATTCAGTCTTACACAAGGTTGCACGACATACTCACGAATGTAAACAATATCCATCATACCATAGAAGACAAGCAAGGCAAACTAAATAAATAACAACTAAAAATAAATAACAACTAAAAAGTGACCCCCCCCAAACTTGAGAAGTACATTGACCCCAATGGACGACAAATAAATATAAGTAAAGGACAGGTCAAGTACTCCCCTGAATGAAAGTAAGCTCAGGAACTGGCATCATCCTCGTCAGGTGAACTCGGTGGTGAAGGTGGCCTGGTCGGAGGGATGAATGGTCCGTCTGGGTGGAGAATATGGCCCGTCCACACAGCTAAGTAATCCCGATGGTAAGCGTCCCTCGCATCTAAGCGCCTCTCAGCACGCCGATTGGCCCGGCGAACCTGCTCATACATCTCATGTCGAACGACAGTGATCACGCTGTCTCGCTCTGCTTGCATCTCCTCCCTCAAACCGTCAAACATCGCCTGAAGGAGGTGATCTCTCGCTGGCGGTGGAGTGGACTCGGTCTGATCCTCAATATCTGCCGCCGGGTCATGAGTCAGAAGAAGTGGCTCTGGGGAGTGCTTATGTGGCTTATATAGAAGAAATCCGCGTCCTCGCGGGTGTGCCCGCTCGCCACCCCACTGGTCGAAATGAGAGATAATACGATGGTCGATCGGACCCTGGGGTGCTATAGTAGGCTCGTCATCCGATCTCCCAACATCTGTCCTCCCTGGATATGGAGTAGCAAATCACTGGCGTAGAATTCATGTATTATAGAGATGACGGCCGGATCGGGCTGTGCGAAAAATCTTGTCCACCCCATTTCGGTGATCATGGTTAATAGTTCGCCGTCTTGGGGGGCGGGAGTGAATCCCCTCTCAGGAATTATGGATGAATTCTTTCATTAAAGATTCGATGGATCTCTGGGTCGGAGAATTGCTAGGATTGCCCATCCATCTGGTTTGGCGAGGTTTCCCCTCTCGGGGGGGTGATCGAGTCCTAGTCCTAGTAGAGCTCAACTTTCTCTTTTGGGCCATTGCGATTTCCTGGAAAATAAACGCAGGATATCAGATGACAAAATGTTATATGAAAGAACCACCCACAACGAATGTAACATTAAAAGCTTCTCACTTTCGTATGAGGGACATAATGCGAAAATTTAACTCAAAATAAGCATTAAGGCAGGGGGATACACTATTCAGAAAATCATGTTCGCTTCCAAAGATTGATGATTTTTAGTTCAAGAGTTTGACTGGGGCATTATATCGAACACATGGTATGCATGATTTCAAATCAAGAGAAAAAAGAGTTAGTTGTGAGTTTAATCACCAACAACAAATACTTTCAAGTTAATTCATGTCAACACACGAAGCATAATCAGAAAAATCGATATTCTTAATATAATTCGATTGAAATCTTGCTAGAAATCGGAAAAATACGAATTCATCAAACAATGGAAACAAGTCCACCCACTCCGTAATTCTTGAATTAATTTCGGAAAAGAAACTGAAAGATTAATGATTACCTGGGCATGATCAAAGATGATGATAAGAGAAGAGTTGATTGAAAGGAAAACACCTACGCCGAGCGGAAGAAGAAGGGTTTAGGGAGTGATACCTTATCTCGGCTGAATGACTCTAGTTCATGCGCTGCCCTTTTAAAAACTACCAGTAGGGGCCGCGACACGTAGCAAGTGGGCCGCGGACCACGGTACAACAGGTTTTGATGTACTGGGTGTTTTGCAGCGTGCTGTGGCTCATTGTACGGGTGCCACGGCTTCCAAAGTAAGTGTGCTGCGGCTCAGCACTTGCGTGCCGCGGCACATAGTACAATTCGCTGGGCAAATTTTTTGGGCCATTGGCGAGCCGCGGCCTGTCCTCAGCATGCCGCGGCTCTTGGGCGAGTGTGCCGCGGCCCAAAACTAGCACGCCGTGGCCCTCAGTACAGGAGGTTGCGCCAAAATTTGACTCCTTTGCATGTCGTGTCCCACTCTTGGTGTGCCGCGGCCCTAACTGAAAATTGGCCCTGGAGAGAGTCCTGCTAAGGTTTTTCAAGTGAAAACACATAAAACATGAGAGAGAAGCACATAAAAGCAAAAATACCAAAAAAAATAGACTCCTAAAATGGGAAAACAACGAAAACTAAAATCTACTACTAATACTCGGGTTGCCTCCCGATAAGCGCTAAATTTATAGTCTTCGGCCGGACTTTGCTAGAATTCACTCCGCGGCGGATAGGACAACTGTTGACTTCTGCGCGTCCATTGCGTCACCCGAGTAGATTTTCAACTGCTGCCCATTTACTTTAAATTTTCGATTCTCACATTGTACTTCCATTGCTCCGTGTGGAAATACTTGAACTACAGTGAACGGTCCTGACCATCGTGAATGTAATTTCCTAGGAAACAACCGCAAGCGTGAATTGAATAATAAAACCTTTTGACCCGGAACGAACTCTCGATGTATAATGTGCTTATCATGCCACTCCTTGGTTCGCTCCTTATAAAGTTAGCATTCTCATAGGCATCATGACGTATCTCTTCCAACTCATTCAACTGCAAGCAGCGCTTTTCACCGGCCAATTTAAGATCAAAATTGAGTTTCTTTATTGCCCAATATGCACGATGCTCCATCTTTACCGGCAAATGACAACCCTTCCCCAAAACCAATCTATACGGTGACATGCCAATAGGTGTCTTATACGCTGTACGGTAAGCCCAAAGTGCATCATCGAGTTTAAGGGACCAATATTTTCGAGACGAGTTGACTGTTTTTTCTAAGATCCACTTTAGCTCTCGATTGGATATTTCGACTTGATCACTCGTTTGGGGATGGTAGGCTGTAGCAACATGATGAGTGACTCCGTATTTCATTTAGACCGCATCAAGGAACTTGTTGTCAAAATGTGAGCCACCATCACTGACAATTGCACGTGGAGTCCCAAAACGCGTGAAAATGTATTTTTTTTATGAACTTGATCACGATGTTGGACCCATTAGTTGGTAGTGCAACCGCTTCGACCCATTTCGAGACGTAGTCCACTGCTACTAGAATATATAGGTTCTTATTTGATGAAGGGAATGGACCCATAAAGTCAATGCCACATACGTCGAACAATTCAACCTCAAGAATAGTGTTCAACGGCATTTCATGTCATTTGGAGATGTTTCCCATCCGTTGACACCGGTCACATATGGACACAAAGGAATGAGCATCCTTGAATAACGATGGCCAGTAAAAACCCGACTACAAGATCTTTGCCGCTGTCCTATTGCCACTAAAATTCCCTCCGTAGGGTGATGCATGGCAATGATTCAACATACTGTGAATTTCCTCGTCTGTAATACATCTGCGAATGATTCGGTCGGGACATCTTTTAAAAAGAAAAGGGTCGTCCCATAAGTAGTACTTTACGTCTGAAATTAGCTTCTTCTTTTGATGACGAGAGAAATCATTTGGAATTATGTTGCTTGCAAGATAGTTCACTAGATCAGCGTACCAAGGTGCTTGTTGCGAATCCATCTTGTAGAGCTGTTCATCGGAGAAATTTTCCACAATTGGTGGATGACTCTCCGCCTTCTCGAGGGGATTTCTAAGCGTGAAAGGTGATTTGCAATGACATTTTCGGTCCCTTTCTTGTATCGAATATGCAAATTGAATTCTTGTATGAGAAGCACCCACCTAATCAACCTTGGCTTAGCATCTTTCTTTTCTAAAAGGTATTTGATAGCCGAATGGTCAGTCCACACGAGCACTTTTGTCCCCAACAAATAAGCTCGGAATTTATCAAAAGCAAAAATCACGGCCAATAGCTCTTTCTCTGTCGTGGCGTAATTTCTTTGGGCGTCGTCAAGGGTTCGGCTTGCATAATATATGACATGAAACACTTTTCCCCGTCCCTGTCCCAAAACTGCCCCAATGGCAAAATCACTAGCATCGCACATCAATTCAAATGGCATGTAACGCCCCCGTGATTTACAGAGATATTACAGTGTCGTAGATTCTTTTTGGAGAACCTACCAGGCTGAAACCAATATAAATCCACACATGCATTGACAGTACTCAACTTCAAACCATATACATTTCAGCACTCAACAATCCACTGTCCTGTGGGACTCCAACTGACACAATAACATCATCAAAATGACTGAACCACAAACAACCCACATTACCCGACAGTACACGCGCGAGCACAAGACAAAACACAACTCAGTTCTCAACAGTACGACCACATACTCAAATAGTGCATGATATCAGTGTTGCTCGCCATCCTCGTGTCCTTCCTGCGCTGGTTCGCCATTAAGACCTGCACCTGAATACACAACAAGTATATTCAGCCCCGAAGGGGTCAGCAAAACAGCCGGTGCAAGTACAACGATTCATGAATATGTACCACAAGTGAATAAACAACCACATCACATTGCCATCATATATATTCTGAAATACAATACCACAATCATCATTATTTTATGTGCAATGCAATGCAATTCCCATGCATGCCATGACTCACGCACACGGGCCCATTTCGCTCGGCTCTTTTGGCCAACCCAAGTCGCTTACTTGGATTTTTCGCTTTTCGCTTCGCAATGCATGTTTATGACATATTATTTCATGTCAATGCACCATGATGCTGAGTATTTACAAATTCACTTTTCAGCTAATCACACATGTCAAAAACCACAGAAATTACCACTTTTCACAGCAACCATACTTTTCACATATTCATTATTTTCCGCTCCGCAGCGCATGTTTATGACATTATTTCATGTCAATGCGCAATGATACTGAATATCCGCAAATTCACATTTCCGCTGATTACACATGACACACACCACAGAAATCACCACTTTCTGTAATCACATTTTCTGATATTCCCACATTTCACAGAAAGCACATTTTTCACATATTCATTCACACGAAGTACATCAAACGTAATCAAAGTACTTGCCTGGCATTCCAGCTAATGGAAAAGTTTCGATTGACAAGGCAAATAGACTGAGCGATTATCCAGACCTTCAACCTAAAACGAATCATATTATATGATTAACGGATTAAGATTTATATAACCGTTAGAACTCTACATTCTAATTTAGCCGAGTCTAGGTGAGACGTAATTACGGACACACTCTGCGCGTTATTGGGGTGTAAGAATGTTGTGTTTCGAATTAGGAGCCATTTGGCAGTCGTTTGACCCATTTTGGATTGAAACCAAGAAGGTTATACAATTTTCCAAGAAAATATTAAAGTTCAGGGTCAAATTGAAGATTTAGAATACTTCAATCAAGTCCAACTTTATTTCTAATTCTCAAATGACATAGCCCTGGGTTTTCAAAATTTATGTTTTCCACCCCAAAACTTGCTACGGCCATATAATCCTCGTTTAAACTTCTCCCGTCTATCATAAACTCACTGGGAACTTCTTTAACATCGACTAACGCTATTTTTACACGTAAAAATACACTGACATCCCTAGTCGTCAAGGCCCGAAATTTGAATACACCCTTACACAAACACACACACCCGCGTACAAACACACACACCAGCATACAAACACACACACACACACACACCAACACACACACACACACACATACACTCACACACAGTAACACATAAACACACACATACCTGCGCACACAATAACACACACACACCCGCGCACACACCACACGCACGCCATAATACTCGACCGAACCCAGAAACTACAACTAGAACGATGAAGCTCATCAAGAGGGCTTCCTAACGGTGTAAACGGTTTCAAGTTCCGACAGCCCGAACGCCGTACGGGGACCCGACGTCAAGCGGCGGTTTCGGCCCGTTCCAGCTATTCCGAACTCAGTTTGAAAAACTCGGTGGATGCTTGTGACCTACTCGCTGAGACGATCATAACGATATAAAGTTTGCAAAGTTCCGACAACCGGAGAGTCCGTACGGGCAAGTCGACGGCAATACCGTTTTTTGCCCCGTCCGGATAAATCCGACATCGGTTTGAAAATCTAAATATATATTCACGATCTACTCGTCAATACGAACAAATCGATATATAGATTGTGAAGTTTTACCGGAGAAATCTCCTTGGCGGCGGAACTCTTCTTGGGTATCTCTCTACTGCTCCTTCTCTCTTTCTCTTTCTCCTTTCTTTTCCTGTTTTTTTTTTTTTTACATTTCGTCGTTTTCTTTTTTTTTTTCTTTTTTCTCTTCCTCTCTTTCTCCTTTCTTCTTGTTTCTCTGTTATCTTCGTTCGCGACCTTCTTTCCTTCTTATCTCTTCTCCTCTTTTCTCTTCTTATCCCTTTATATATATATATATATATTATCTCTATTTCATCTCAATGAGTATTGACACGGCGATGACATATAGAACATTATATATACAATATATAGTACCACTCCGCAATTAAAAATTCAAGTTTGTTATTCTAAACAACACGGGTGCTATAATTTTCAAATCCGACACGATGACCGAATTTCTGCGACATTTTACAAAATATAAAATCACCCGGTTTATTTGCTACGGGGTATCACACCCTTCCCCCCTACAAAGAAGTTTCGTCCTCGAAACTTGAAGCAAGGAGAAGATTGATGAAATATATCCGGGTTATAGATCACCTTCATGAATAATTTTATCCTTAAATCGTAAACATTACATCAGTACATATTTATAAGAAAACATCGGTACACAGCATGCCCAATTACGCATAGCTCATGGTTTAACGACGAGAGAGTTGTCTTCGACCTCTTCTTCCGGGTCCTACTCAGGATCTTCCTCGGGATCCTCTTCAACTTCTGCAACCGGAATTGGGGCCGCTGGGAAGATAGCAAGGATCTCCTCAACGTTGGCCCGTATCATCGCCCTCTCTTGCTGGACTTGATCCTGGAGGGCCTCTCTCGCCTGGGTGTACTGTGCGTCCCTCTCTCGAAGAGTACGCCGTACTGCAGCCAACTGAGCTTCTAATTGTGCAGCATGCTCACGTTCTCGTGCAGCTGCCTCCTGCGCAGTCTGACTCGCGTCCCGATGAAATTGTGCTACGGCCTCTAGATAATTGATATGCTCTAAGCAACGGGTATGCTTAGTAGGATCCATACTTAAAAGATCATTCAACTGCTTCTTCTCGGTTAGCGTCTTAAGTTTACTATGGGAATAACCCTCAGGGCCTTATATACATATCAAACCGATCTTAAGTTGGCGGCACTAGCGGTGCTACAGTTGTTTCTAGTAGCCACTATTATGGCGCCGCCGTCATCCAGTGTTAATTATCTCTTGCCGCCATAACAATGATAATATAAAAAAATAATATCTTAGTGATAGACTCGCAAGGATACGTGATAAGGATCGAGCTAATCCATGGTACGAATACGACCAAAATATTGGTCAAGCCAAAAGATGCATTCACGGACTCTCGGTACTCCCACTTGATGTCAAGACATGATGACCATCTCTCGTATGTTGATCGCCGAGACTAGCGCACCGAAGAAATGAAAATAGATCAACAGAAAAGGAATTAACACGGAAATAAAATTATTACGTCTGCTCCTTTTGAAATAAGTTTCGTCCCAAAACTTAAGACATGAAATAATCAAGGCAAAGCAAACTTTAGATGCCACACTTATCTGCAGCCAACGGCGAACACAAAACTCCATGTCATCCAAATAATACAATAATCAAATGCGATCTTAACTCTGCACAAGTATATAATTCTAACAACCTCGAAGGTTTGGAAGATGACTTACTGGGACGAGTACCCGATTCTTAAGGAAATCAGCCGCTCGATAATCACGATGCGGGATCGAGTAACAACAGTCGAGCCACAATGATCGAACAACATCGATCAAACAATAACGATTGGACAACGATAATCGACCAGCCCCAAAGTTCCCGCCTCAACTCAAGACATTAAATGGGTTGGTAAGAATTACAAGATATTCGCTTTGCATAGGACTCACAAGGGTTGTACCAGCCTTGGTAAAAGTCACAACTATAAAGGGAATAGTCCGAAACAATGTCACAACTCGTTCGAACGGAAAAGACCGCAGAACAGAACACATTCAGCAGGTATCGACGAGCATAAGTGAGTCGATAGGATGGAAACATATAGAAGCCCAAATGATGTAGTAATATGACAGGCAACTTCATAAGGTCGAATGACCAAATCTCTAAGCATTCTGACGAATGCGGAATGACCACTAACATCACGAGAATTTCTCGGTAGTGATGCGATTTAGTTAAAGGCACAGGTTTAAATCAAAGCAATGCACAACACGATCAGATATAGTCCACTCGGGTGGGATCATATGTTGCCTAGGGAATATGATTCAATATTCAACGAAAATGGGATTATACAACGAGATCTTGAAACTAATACATGACGGACACCATAATTACAATAGGCTCAGTCATCAAGCCAATCATCGCAGTACAACCGAACTCGCAAGTTCCGCAGTGCAACAATAGAGTCAAACATAAGGGTCGAAGGCCCTACATTGTACAAGCGCAAGAATCCCGATTATTATACTCTTCTCCCCCTCAAAGGAGTTTTGTCCTCGAAACGTAGAACTACCAAGTTAGAGATGGAAAGCAAGACAATAAAGAGAATCAAAGCCACAATTGTCGGAAGCATCAACAATTCCGATGTATTATGAAAGCATCACCTGCCATCATCTGGGATACGTGACACCCTTGGTCGTTTGCTTTGTTCACCGATAGTTTACGGACATTTGATCGAACATTAATTGTTCATGGTTCCTCAACATCTTTAGAATCGTCAACCGAGTTGAACAAGTCAGAGTTGTGGATATACCATTTATATGACATGACCAACAACAACATTTAACATCAATTGATTCATCAGAATCAGGTTGAAAATGAGATCAAGAACAAAATCTTCAAAATGGTTAGCTCAAGAAAGATCAATGAATTGCCGCGATCCGACGACGAGCAATAGATTAGATAATGATATACTCCAAAAAACCTTTAAACGGAACAAAATCGGCCAAGATCACGAACCCTAGTCGCCTTCGATTCACACCGTGGTGCCACCCGCGGAGAAAAGGAAAAGAGTGGAAATGATACATCACGATTGTTGTCCGGTTTATATGCCGGACAGATTAGCGTGCGCTATCCACAAGGTAGCGTGCGCCAATTCTGTACAATAGCGCGCGCCATACCTATACCAACCAAAATTCACCATCACAACCATAGCCCCACTAAGACAACAACCACGCAACGATCTGAATCGCCACCAAACGCGTGTCCACACATGACACACGATCCCACAACTTACGACTGTGGTACCAACACTTTATGAAAACAATTCTTTTGAAAATAAGAGGGCGAGCTATGTTTCGCCAATACTTGTAGTTACTTTACTCTTATTGGAAGAGGAGGCTTTATTTTACACGTCGATTTTGAAATCATTTTTTTTTTTTAAATGATGCACCCACAATCTATATTTTTAACATTTTCGAAGATGTCTATACTCCGAAATGTTTCCAAAAACTTCTTGGAACTTAAATAAAATGAAGATCCTTCTTCTTCTACTATTTATTTAATCGAAAAGAAAAGATTCTCCACCGAGTACATACTCGTTTGATATAATGATATCACACCGTAGTTTTTCTCCATTTGAAAGAGTTTCAAACCCTACTTTAAACATACTCCCTCAGCGGATAAAATTGATATTTAAAAATCTCATTCTTAAAAGAATATAGGAATCGATAATATTCCTAATTTTCCAAAATACACTGTATAACTATTTTCACCCAGACCGCATACGCAATGTACATCTCAAAACCCTAGCACCACCAACAGGTTCTAGCCCATCGGCCAAGGTTGATTGAATCAACGCCACACAATCACCGCACAACTAAGAGAGACTTATAATCGAGAGACTTATAATCAAGAGTATGCTCGTAGGCTCAAGTTAGACAAATATATACACGAAGGAAAAATAATGGACACAGTTCGAAGAATTACAAATAGATTACTCTGGTTTCCCGCAGAGTTCTGATAAGATCAGAAGCAAATGAACACAGCCCCCAACAAAATACGGCTCACAAGGACTTAAAATACATATACTCGGAACTAAAATAATTTTAAAAAAAATTTGGGGATCAGAGGAACTTACAGCGCAGGTCGCACGAGGTAGCAGCAACCCAGTGATATCATAAACAGACGACCGACTCAACTTTGACCGACACAAAACACCAACAGCCTAGGTATCCATAAACCTACACTCCGATACCACAATCTGTAATGCCCCCGTGATTTAAAGAGATATTACAGTGCCGTAGATTCTTTTTGGAGAACCTACCAGGCTGAAACCAATATAAATCCACACATGCATTGACAGTACTCAACTTCAAACCATATACATTTCAGCACTCAACAATCCACTGTCCTGTGGGACTCCAACTGACACAATAACATCATCAAAATGACTGAACCACAAACAACCCACATTACCCGACAGTACTCGCGCGAGCACAAGGCAAAACACAACTCAGTTCTCAACAGTACGACCACATACTCAAATAGTGCTTGATATCAGTGTTGCTCGCCATCCTCGTGTCCTTCCTGCGCTGGTTCGCCATTAAGACCTGCACCTGAATACACAACAAGTATATTCACCCCCGAAGGGGTCAGCAAAACAGCCGGTGCAAGTACAACGATTCATGAATATGTACCACAAGTGAATAAACAACCACATCACAGTGCCATCATATATATTCTGGAATACAATACCACAATCATCATTATTTTATGTGCAATGCAATGCAATTCCCATGCATGCCATGACTCACGCACACGGGCCCATTTCGCTCGGCTCTTTTGGCCAACCCAAGTCGCTTACTTGGATTTTTCGCTTTTCGCTTCGCAATGCATGTTTATGACATATTATTTCATGTCAATGCACCATGATGCTGAGTATTCACAAATTCACTTTTCAGCTAATCACACATGTCAAAAACCACAGAAATTACCACTTTTCACAACAACCATACTTTTCACATATTCATTATTTTCCGCTCCGCAGCACATGTTTATGACATTATTTCATGTCAATGCACAATGATACTGAATATCCGCAAATTCACATTTCCGCTGATTACACATGACACACACCACAGAAATCACCACTTTCTGTAATCACGTTTTCTGATATTCCCACATTTCACAGAAAGCACATTTTTCACATATTCATTCACACGAAGTACATCAAACGTAATCAAAGTACTTGCCTGGCATTCCAGCTAATGGAAAAGTTTCGATTGACAAGGCAAATAGACTGAGCGATTATCCAGACCTTCAACCTAAAACGAATCATATTATATGATTAACGGATTAAGATTTATATAACCGTTAGAACTCTACATTCTAATTTAGCCGAGTCTAGGTGAGACGTAATTACGGACACACTCTGCGCGTTATTGGGGTGTAAGAATGTTGTGTTTCGAATTAGGAGCCATTTGGCAGTCGTTTGACCCATTTTGGATTGAAACCAAGAAGGTTATACAATTTTCCAACAAAATATTAAAGTTCAGGGTCAAATTGAAGATTTAGAAAACTTCAATCAAGTCCAAATTTATTTCTAATTTTCAAATGACATAGCCCTGGGTTTTCAAAATTTATGTTTTCCACCCCAAAACTTGCTACGGCCATATAATCCTCGTTTAAACTTCTCCCGTCTATCATAAACTCACCGGGAACTTCTTTAACATCGACTAACGCTATTTTTACACGTAAAAATGCCGACATCCCTAGTCGTCAAGGCCCGAAATTTGAATACACCCTTACACAAACACACGCCCGCGTACAAACACACACAAGCATACAAACACACACACACACACACCAGCACACACACACACACATACACTCACACACAGTAACACATAAACACACACATACCTGCGCACACAATAACACACACACCCGCGCACACACACCACACGCACGCCATAATACTCGACCGAACCCAGAAACTACAACTAGAACGATGAAGCTCATCAAGAGGGCTTCCTAACGGTGTAAACGGTTTCAAGTTCCGACAGCCCGAACGGCCGTACGGGGACCCGACGTCAAGCGGCGGTTTCGGCCCCGTTCCAGCTATTCCGAACTCAGTTTGAAAAACTCGGCGGATGCTTGTGACCTACTCGCTGAGACGATCATAACGATATAAAGTTTGCAAAGTTCCGACAATCGGAGAGTCCGTACGGGCAAGTCGACGGCAATACCGTTTTTTGCCCCGTCCGGATAAATCCGACATCGGTAATCTAAATATATATTCACGATCTACTCGTCAATACGAACAAATCGATATATAGATTGTGAAGTTTTACCGTTGGCGGCGGAACTCTTCTTGGGTATCTCTCTCCTGCTCCTTCTCTCTTTCTCTTTCTCCTTTCTCCTTTCTTTTCCTGTTTTTTTTTATTCATTTCGTCGTTTTTCTTTTTTTTTTTCATTCTTCTCTTCCTCTCTTTCTCCTTTCTTCTTGTTTCTCTGTTATCTTCCAGGTCGTTCGCGACCTTCTTTCCTTCTTATCTCTTCTCCTCTTTTCTCTTCTTATCCATTTATATATATATATATATATATTATCTCTATCTCATCTCAATGAGTATTGACACGGCGATGACGTATAGAACATTATATATACAATATATAGTACCATTCCGCAATTAAAAATTCAAGTTTGTTATTCTAAACAACACGGGTGCTATAATTTTCAACTCCGACACGATGACCGAATTTCTGCGACATTTTACAAAATATAAAATCACCCGGTTTATTTGCTATGGGGTATCACACAACCAAATTGTCACATCCCGGGACCCCTCCGCCGTAGCATGATATTGTCCGCTCTGGGCGCTTTCCTCTGAGCTGGCCCTCACGGTTTTGTTCTTGGGAGCCCAGCGAGCAGCTTCCCAGGAGGTCACCCATCCTGAGACTGCTCCTCGCACCAGCACGCTTAACTTCGGAGTTCTCATCACCCTGAAGCCAATGGTCTCCCAAAAGGCCTCATGCTATAAGGTGTCACGATACGCTCAAATAAGGCACTTCGCCCCGCTCTCTGCTAGTCGGTGTGGGATATCACAATCTGCCCCTCCTCAAAGGACCCGACGCCCTCGTCGGCACACTTGCACGACACGGCAGAGTGGCTCTGATACCAAATTGTCACATCCCGGGATCCCTCCGCCGTAGCATGATATTGTCCGCTCTGGGCGCTCTCCTCTGAGCTGGCCCTCACGGTTTTGTTCTTGGGAGCCCAGCGAGCAGCTTCCCAGGAGGTCACCCATCCTGAGATTGCTCCTCGCACCAGCACGTTTAACTTCGGAGTTCTCATCACCCCGAAGCCAATGGACTCCCAAAAGGCCTCATGCTATAAGGTGTCACGACACGCTCAAATAAGGCACTTCGCCCCGCTCTCTGCTAGTCGGTGTGGGATATCACATGGCAGGCTCCAGTCTGGGGTGACTATAACAGGAGCGGTGCTTAGAGCCTTCTTTAGGAGATCGAAGCTTTCTTTACACACCTCATTAAAATCGAATAAGACATCTTTCATGACCAAATTACACAAAGGTTTTATGATCTTCGAAAAATCTTTAATAAAACGGCGGTAGAACCCGGCGCGTCCCAAAAAACTCCTCACCCCCTTCACGGAAGTACGCGGAGGCATCTTCTCAATCGTTTCAATTTTTGCACGGCCGACTTCAATCCCATGGGCGGATATGTGATGGCATGGCACAATGCCTTCCTGGACCATAAAATGGCACTTCTCCCAATTTAACATAAGATTCGTCTCTTCGCATCTCTTCAGGACCTTCTGTAAGTTCTGCAAACATAAATCAAACAAATCACCGAAAACAGAAAAGTCATTCATAAAAATTTCAATACAATGCTCTACCATGTCAGAAAAAATGGCCATCATAAACCTTTGAAAAGTGGCCGGCGCATTATATAAACCAAAAGACATGCGCCTATAAGCAAAAATACCGTAAGGACATGTAAACATCGTCTTTTCTTGGTCTTCTGGGGCTATATAAATTTAGTTATACCTAGAATAACCATCAAGACTGTAAAAATCATGTCCGGCCAATCTATCCAACATTTGATCAATAAACGGTAAAGGAAAATGGTCTTTTCTAGTGGCTTTATTTAATGTTCTGTAATCTATGCACATACGCCACCCCATAACAATTCTAGTGGGAATTAATTCATTATTATCATTTTGAATAACCGTTATCCCACCTTTCTTTGACACAACTTGAACAGGACTTACCCACTTACTGTCAGAAATAGGAAAGATCATACCTGTGTCGAGGAGTTTTAAAACCTCGACTTTTACCACCTCTTTCATATTCAGATTTAACCGACGTTGATGCTCCACAGAAGGTTTGTAGTCCTCCTCCATCAAAATCCTATGCATACAAATGGACGGGCTGATTCCTTTGATATCCGCAATAGACCATCCCAGGGCAGGTTTGTACTCCCTCAATACTCTCAACAACTTCTCCTCTTGATCAGCCGCCAAAGCGGCAGAAAGAATGACAGGTAGGGAATCGTCGGGACCCAAAAATGCATATTTCAAATGATTAGGCAGCTGCTTAAGTTCTAGATTCGGGGGCTTCTCAATTGAAGGGATGGGTCGTGTCGGTGAACTTCCGAGCTCCTCACATGGTCTTTGAGTGAAAAATGGTGGTGACGCATCCATGTGTCGTAAATAGGCTACATGCTCTGAATTTAATTCGGTAGAGGATCCGACTAAAACGGACTCCGGTGGATCTGATGGATATCTCTCCCGAAAAGATCTTCTTACACACGAGTTAATGACATCAATTTGAAAGCAATTTTCGACATCACTAGAATGTTGCATAGATCGAAATATATTAATAGTGACTTGCTCCTCTTGAACTCGTAAACTGAGCTTCCCCTTTTCCACATCAATTAAAGTTCGGTCGGTCGCTAAAAATGGTCTTCCCAATATAATTGGGATGTCATGATCTTCTTCCATATCGAGCACAATGAAATCAGCAGGAAAAATGAATTTTTCTGTAACACCCTCAAGATATTCGAGGTATATTACAGCGCCGTGAATCCCTATATGGGACCCACCAGGCTGAACAACATCATACTCATCGACTCACATAAACGACAAACCAACACCATGTCATAAAGACGCAAAACAGAATAATCCACCCGGTTTCCGGTCAAACATAACATCATCAATCAACACAAACATATAGGCAACAATACAATCCGGACGGACAAGAACTCTTAAGTACTCGAGTACAACCATTAGTTCAAAAGCCACAAAAGATGAAAAGACAAAAAGACATTAAGACGTCACTTAGGCACAATCATCACGCTCGGCCATCATCCATCTTGGTCCAGCGGCCGTTTCGTTCCAAGCCTGCTCGCCTCGATGAACTGAACTGAAATTCATAAAACGAATTTCCCCAAAACGGGTCCCCAGAGGGGTTAGCAATTACGCTAGTACAAGTAACGGATGAACAACTTACATCTTACACATATAGTAATGCATGCAATAAAGAAAACCGTTTGAAAGCACTCATTTCCGGAAATGCCAATATCAAATTACATTTAAAAAATTCACCACAATTAACCGTCGATCCACACCTCCGTGGACCCCTACCGAGACCCCGTCGGATCTAACCCGTAGTGGTTAAAAGCAAAGCTCGTCGATCCACACCTCCGTGGACCCCTACCGAGACCCCGTCGAGTCTAACCCGTAGTGAGCATACACACACACACACAATTTCTCATACAAAACTACTATGCCAAGATTGTAAGTTCATAAGGATACTTGCCTCGATTAATTAGACGATGACACGAACGGAACGGAAGAGTTGAACACGACCGCAAGGAACGGCGGAAATGAACCTAACGATTTGAATAGCACAATCACAACCACTTCTAAACGATTATGGAAATGGAATACTCCCGGAAACCCGCCTACGATTCATGTATATTCGTATATAAACAACAACGAGGGCGGACCACAACCGAACCCTCTCGATTCCGTAAAAATCACGAAATATACCATGAATCCGTAGGGAAACTAAGAATACCAACAAGAATAATCATATTCATCATGAATCCATCAACGAAGCGGATCGGAAGAAAATCCCAAAACCCCCAAATTACCCAAAAGTAGGGTTCTAAGAGATTTACCGTGGATTAGGACGAATGATTCGTGTTGATGTTGATATAATACTCCAAGAACTGAAGAAGGATGATGGATGAGATGATTGGAGGAAGAAATCGCCAAGAAAACGCCTCGGAATCGCCTTCGCCGCGGAGAGAGGAAGAAAAGAGGAATTATGATTATCTCGGTCAACTCCTGGTTTATATAGCGGGAGTGTTAGCGCACGCTAAGACCTCAAGGTTAGCGTGCGCTAACGGGATAGGTTACAAACCCTCTGTTAGCGTCGATCCGAGCCGAGGTTTTGGCCGTTAGCGTGCGCTACCATACATGCGTAGCGTGCGCTAATAACCTCTCGGTAGCGCGCGCTATCGACCAATAGCGTGCGCTACCGAACATCAGCCGAGTCCAAGAGCCCAAACCTCACGACCCGTTAGCGTGCGCTACCATACCGGCGTAGCGTGCGCTAACTAGCATCCGATTGAGTTCAGTAGTAAACCCGATCATGAGAGTCCCACACACACTAGCGCCATCGAACAATTTAACGTGCGCTAGTCTCCCGACATTAGCGTGCGCTAGACGAGATAGCGTGCGCTAATCCGATAGTCCAGGAGGGTGGAGCCGAACCGCCACTCCTGGGGCTAAATCGTTAGCGTGCGCTAATTAAACGTAGCGTGCGCTACCAATGGATTTCTAGCGTGCGCTATACAGAAATTTAGCGCGCTAGATACGTAATATAAACGACCCAAAATACCGGATTATGAACAAAACGTCAAACGGAACACCTCAAAACGCATCATAGCATAGAATGAATCAACAACCCGAAAACGGCGGTTCCGCACAACAATTATGAGAATCGATCAAAAGATAACGGAAAAGTTACCTTTGAAGGATACTCGAGGGTCACTAAAATCGAGAATTACAGGAAATACAATTACAAGGGAAAGAAAAATGCGGATATTACATTCTACCCCTCTAAAAATAAGTTTCGTCCGAAACTTAAGGAACAAACAACTCGGGGTACCTAGCACGCATGCTATCCTCGGTTCCCAAGTTGCCTCCTCGACACCGTGTCTCGACCACCGCACCTTGACCAAAGGTATGGTCTTATGCCTCAATCGTTTCTCACGATGCTCCAAAATCTTCAAAGGGCGCTCTTGAAAGTAACATCTTCGACATCAATCTCTCCATAATCGATGATGTGACTAGGATCCGGACATATTTCCTCAATCGGGAAACAAGGAAAACGCTAAGAACAAGACTCAAGGCCGGAGGAAACGCCAAACGGTATGCCAACCCACCTATTCGCTCGAGGAACTCGAAGGGGCCGATAAATCTCGGACTCAACTTCCCTTTCTTCCGAAACGAAAAACTCCCTTGTCGGTGACACCTTTAGCAAAACATGGTCTCCCACCTCGAATTCCAAAGGACGACGACGGATGTCATCATCGATACGACTGACCGACGGGCGCCAACATCCGTTCCCGAATTAACTCTATCTTCCGCCTCGTCTCTAAAACGACATCCGCTCGGTCCCGACCAAATCGGATGCCTCATTCCAACAAATCGGTGATCGACATGCCGCCCGTAAAGTGCCTCATACGGTGCCATCCGAATCGACGCGTGCCAACTATTGTTATACGTGAATTGATCGCGGCAAATGTTCCTCCTGGCCACTACTCCAATCGAGAGCACAGCACGCAACAAGTCCTCGAACGCTCTGGGATAGTGCGCCCGACCCCCCATCATGCTGGGATGAAAAGAGGTACTCAAACGCAACCGGGTACCCAACGCCTTATGCACCGCCTAGGCGCGATACAAAACGGCCGTCACGATCCAAACAATAGACTTAGTAGCCGTGAAGTCTCACGATCTGCGCAATAAACACACGAGCTATTTCTCCCGGGCCCCAAGTGTCCTTGATGCCCGTAAATGTGCCGACTTGGTCGCGATCAACAATCACCCATACCATATTCATGCCCGACCTCGATCTCGGCAAACTTAACGAAATCCATCGATATATCTTCCCATTTCCATTCGGAGCGGGAAGTGGTAAATAAAATAACCTGGGGGCCGATGCTCGATCTTGACCTGCCGACAAGTCAAACATCTCGCTACAAAGCATGCGACCTCATCCTTCATATCATTCCACGAAATTTCTCCTCGTGTCCTTGTACATCTTACTCGAACCAGATGAACGGAATAAGGTGTAGCATGAGCCTCCGTAAAATACTAAGATCGTTCGGCGCTCAACTCTCGAGTCGTCGGCACACAAAGCCGACTGGAATCTCAAAACACCATCTCGTGAATCACAAATCCAGAGACTTTCCTTTAAGAACATTCTCTCGGATTTGAGAAATCATCGGATCCTCATTGCTTGACTTAATCTCATCGATCAAAGCGCATTTAAATTTCCAAAGCACGAAATTGTCCGACACTTCCGGCAAATGTAACCTCAACATCTAACTCGATTAAAGCTCTTGCGCCTCTGACCGAGATGTAAGGATCTCAAGCGATCGCAATGCAATCTCCGACTCAAGCGTCGGCCACGACGTTCGCTTTGCCGGATGATAAAGGATTTCGAGGTCATAATCCTTAATCAACTCTAACCACCTCCTGCCTCATATTCAACTCCCATTGAGTAAATATGTATTTGAGACTTTTATGATCGGAAAATCTGACATGCAGAGCCGAAAAGATAGTGACGCCAAATCTTTAGCGCAAAAACAAGCGCCGCCAACTCCAAATCATGAGTAGGGTAGTTAAGCTCGTGACCCTCTCAATCGCCGACGATAAGCAATGGTCTTGCCGTGCCGCATCAACACGCACCCAAGACCTCGACCAAGCATCGCTATAAACGGCGAAACCCTCATTGCCACATGGCAACGCAAAACCGGGCTGAAGTCAAACGCTTCTTGATTCCTCAAACTCTCGCGCCTCTCGTCATTCCGCATTTAGACGAACTTCTCGGATTTACGGAGCAATAAGTGGTCGAGCTAGTTTCGAGAAACCTCGACGAACCTACGATAGTAGCGACTAAACCCAAGAAACTACGGAGCTCCTTCACATTCTTGGGCGGTGCCCAATCCAATACGGCCTCAATCTTCTGCGGATCCACACGAACCCCCTGGGTGAAATCACGTGACCTAAAAATATCACTTCCTTCGACGGAACTCACATTTCGAGAACTTTGCATAGAGTTGCTCGGTCCTTAAAATGTCTAATACTATCCGCAAATGATGGGCATGCTCTTCCTCATTCCTCGAATAAACAAGAATATCACATAAAGACAACGACGCACTTATCCAAATACTCGATAAAAACTTTGTTCATCAATTGCATGAACACCGCCGCGCATTAGTTAACCCGAAAGGCATGACTACGAACTCATAATGTCCGCTCGTCCGTCCAAAAGTCAAGCTGCACATCGGACTCTCTCACCGGAGCCGATAGTATCCCGATTTCAAATCAATTTTCGAGAATACCGCTCCTCCAGAACCGATCGAACAAGTCATCAATTCTCGGCAAAGGATACTTGTTCTTGATGGTCACCTTGTTTAGTTCTCGATAGTCGATACACAAACGTAGTGAACCATCCTTCTTCCGCACAAACAGACCGGCAGGACCGGCGCCCCAAGGCGAGGCGCTCGGTCGAACATACCCCGACTCAAGAAGCTCACTCAATTGCTTCTTCAACTCGCCATCTCTGAAGGTGCCATGCGCGGCGAAAAATAGAGCCGCACCCGGCTCTAACTCTATAGTGAACTCGACCTCACGATATGGAGGCAATCCGTAAACTCGTAGGAAAAACATCAGAAACTCATTAACGATTGGAATCGACGAAAGCTCGACTCCACCACTCTCCGCCTTCAAGGCGTAGCACCAAATAGCACACCCCCTTCGCGGGAGTCTCATCGCCTTGAGGCGTTAATAGCAATTCTGGTTCCCCTCTTTCGCGGCAAAAGAGTGCTCGGTGCCATCCTCGGCTAACATGGTGATGATCCTCGTGCGGTAGTTCATGATTGCACCATGCCGCTCGAGCCAATCATCCCCGAGAATCAAATCCTCACCCTCAATATTCACAACAATAAGGTTAGAGGGCCAAGTCCTTTCACAAATAACTATAAGCAGCCTCGAACCTCCCGATCACCAACGATCCTATCACCGCTAGGAAGCTTAACGATGAAGGGTTCACAAGGCATCAAGCAAATGAGACTCAAGCGGCGTACACAATCCAAAGATATGAACGAATGCGTAGCATCGAAAAGCACACCGACAAGATGAGAAAGAATATAATGGTGTACTGCCGCCCACGGTAGCCGCCGCGGTACGCCGCCACACGTGTCATTTGGATCAACGGCTTTCCGCATCTCATAGACACGCGGGTGGCCGCGGCCGACACCGAAGCTCCCTTAGAGGGCTGACCCGACCTCTCCCGACTAGCACTCGGCGGAGACCGAGGAGCAAACGATCCTCGATTCACACTTGGTTCCCAGGCGCTGGAATGGAAGCCCGGCACCAAGAATTTTCTCCTCTCGGCCACGGACGACCTTGTGGGTGGCCCCCCTGATTACACGTCGGCCAAAGAGTGCCTTTGGCTGGGGCCACACACACTGACACACGCCAAGAAAGGGCTCAAACAACTGTCGATCGATGTGGCCCGTACGACCACAATTGAAACACTTCACATCACGGAAAGGAGCACCGGTAGTTCCACGAGGACCCAGTAGGCAAATGAGCCGACCACCGCCGGGGAAGTTAGCGATTGGGATCTCTGACCCCCCCACTCTGTGGCCGAAAAGTTCCAAGCGGACTTACTCTCGCGGGCCGCCTCACTCGTCTGAGACATATCATAAGCAAGGGCCCTACTCGATAATCCTTCAATGTAGTGCATACGAGCCCCGACATATAGTCCCGGCAACTTCATCCGTCTCGGAGAAATGGAAAATCTTGTCACTCTCTCGACAACTTGGGTCTTCACATAACCCAACTCTTTGTTAAAATCGGCAATAGCTTGAGCTACGGGATATCCCGTGGTTGAGCATCATAAAAGCATGTACCCGATCTGTCGGGGCACGGGCAATATTGATCTCCATCAACTCTTGAAACTCAGCCCACTGAATAAAGATGGTCTTTGGGCCCCAGGCCCTCCCACCCCCAATGGGCGTCCCGGTGAGAAAATATTGAGCAATAGGGACTTTACGGTCTTCGGGACGATTAGTGGCAACGAAGACTTTAGATATCTCCTTGATCCACCCTTCCCGGCCAATCGGGTCCCAAGCTCCCGAGGAGGATGCATCTTGATGACATCTTGAGCCATCGGTCCGCTCCGCCCGATTAGCATGGGCTCTCAACCGCCCGAGCTATTGCCGCCATTTGGTTCACCATCATTGCATAACGGCCGCAATACCAAGATCGGCACGCCTCGAGAAGAAGCATGGCTATGACGGCCGCCGCCTCGCCGAATCGGACTGTGCGTGGCGGGCGCCGCCGCCCGCCCCTGGGCCCGGGGCCAACGACCACGACCACGACCACGACCTCTTCCAAAGATCCATACCGGAGTTAAATAAGTAGCAAAAGCCATACGAGGATCAAGACAAGAAAAGAACAATCACAAGTCGAGAATCAAGGGTACGATACAAGGAATTAATGAACAGAGGAAAGAAAACTTACTTGATCGGGGTAGATAGGAATCATGGCGGCATGACGATGATGTGCAAAACAAAACACCACAAGACCCAATAAACCAACAAGCCTAGGTATCCATAAACCTAGAGCTCTGAAACCATTTTCTGTAACACCCTCAAGATATTCGAGGTATATTACAGCGCCGTGAATCCCTATATGGGACCCACCAGCCGAACAAAGATCATACTCATCGACTCACATAAACGACAAACCAACACCATGTCATAAAGACGCAAAATGGAATAATCCACCCGTTTTGGCCAAACATAACATCATCAATCAACACAAACATATAGGCAACAATACAATCCGGACGGACAAGAACTCTTAAGTACTCGAGTACAACCATTAGTTCAAAAGCCACAAAAGATGAAAAGACAAAAAGACATTAAGACGTCACTTAGGCACAATCATCACTCTCGGCCATCATCCGCACCGGGTCTAGCGCCTGCTCGTCTCGATGACGACTCAAATTCATAAAACGAATTTCCACAAAACGGGTCCCCAGAGGGGTTAGCATTTACGCTAGTACAAGTAACCCGGATGAACAACTTACATCTTACACATATAGTAATGCATGCAATAAAGAAAACCGTTTGAAAGCACTCATTTCCGAAATGCCAATATAAAATAAAATTTGTAAAATGCACCAAAAATAACCGTCTATCCACACCTAAGAGGACCCCTACCGAGACCCCGTCGGATCTAACCCGTAGTGGTTAAAAGAAAAGCTCGTCGATCCACACCTCCGTGGACCCCTACCGAGACCCCGTCGAGTCTAACCCGTAGTGAGCATACACACACACACAATTTCTCATACAAAACTACTATGCCAAGATTGTAAGTTCATAAGGATACTTGCCTCGATTAATTAGACGATGACACGAACGGAACGGAAGAGTTGAACACGACCGCAAGGAACCGGCGGAAATGAACCTAACGATTTGAATAGCACATTCACAACCACTTCTAAACGATTATGGAAATGGAATACTCCCGGAAACCCGCCTACGATTCATGTATATTCGTATATAAACAACAACGAGGGCGGACCACAACCGAACCCTCTCGATTCCGTAAAAATCACGAAATATACCATGAATCCGTAGGGAAACTAAGAATACCAACAAGAATAATCATATTCATCATGAATCCATCAACGAAACGGAACGGATCGGAAGAAAATCCCCAAACCCCCAAATTACCCAAAAGTAGGGTTCTAAGAGATTTACCGTGGATTAGGACGAATGATTCGTGTTGATGTTGATATAATACTCCAAGAACTCAAGAAGGATGATGGATGAGATGACTGGAGGAAGAAATCGCCAAGAAAACGCCTCGGAATCGCCTTCGCCGTGGAGAGAGGAAGAAAAGAGGAATTATGATTATCTCGGTCAACTCCCTGGTTTATATAGCCAGGGAGTGTTAGCGCACGCTAAGACCTCAAGGTTAGCGTGCTCTAACGGGATAGGGTTACAAACCCTCCTGTTAGCGTCGATCCCGAAGGCCCCACCATAATCCGAGTTTTTGCCGTTAGCGTGCGCTACCATACATGCGTAGCGTGCGCTAATAACCTCGGGTAGCGCGCTTATCGACCAATAGCGTGCGCTACCCGAACATCGGCCGAGTCCGGAGCTAACCGCCCAAACCTCACGACCCGTTAGCGTGCGCTACCATACCGGCGTAGCGTGCGCTAACTAGCATCCGATTGAGTTCGGCAGTAAACGCCCCAAGATCGACAAATACACTAGCGCCATCTTGAACAATTTAACGTGCGCTAGTCTCCCGACATTAGCGTGCGCTAGACGAGATAGCGTGCGCTAATCCGATAGGGCCGAGCCGAATCGCCACTCCTGTGGCTAAATCGTTAGCGTGCCATTTAATTAAACGTAGCGTGCGCTACCAATGGATTTCTAGCGTGCGCTATACAGGAAATTTAGCGTGCGCTAGATACAGAATATAAACGACCCAAAATACCGGATTATGAACGAAACATCAAACGGAACACCTCAAAACGCATCATAGCATAGAATGAATCCACGGCAACCCCAAAACGGCGGTTCCGCACAACAATTACGAGAATCAGATCAAAAGATAACGGAAAAGTTACACTGAAGGATACTCGAGGGTCACTAAAATCGAGAATTACACCGGAAATACAATTACAAGGGAAAGAAAAATGCGGATATTACATTATCGACCATGACCAAGACGTCTTCTATTACCCCTCTCGGATACTTGATGGATCTATCGGCTAGTTGCAAAGAGATTATAGTAGGCTTGGCCTCCCCAATGCCTAGTTTCTTGAAAATAGAAAGAGGCATAAGATTTATACTGGCGCCTAGATCACATAAAGCTCTATCAAAAGACGAGTTTCCAATAGTGCACGGTATAGTGAAGCTTCCTGGATCCTTCAATTTAGGCAGGAGATTTTTCTGCAAAATAGCGCTGTACTCTTCAGTCAGTGCCACCATTTCATATTCTTCGAGCTTCCTTTTGTTGGATAAAATATCATTCATAAATTTCACATAGCTCGGCATTTGTTCCAAAGCGTCGGCAAATGGGACATTAATGTGTAATTTCTTGAAGACATCAAGAAACTTGGAAAACTGCTTGTCCAACTTTTGTTTTGCAGACGTTGTGGAAACGGGACTGGTGGTACATAAGCGGGATGAGTGGTCGAGACTTATTTTGACTTGGGTTCTTTGTCATTCACTTTCTCAATGGGGCTGCTCTTTTCTTTGCTACTCTTGGGCTGCTCGTGTAGCTCCTTTCCACTTTGTAGATCGATAGCTTGCACATTTTCCTTGGGATTCATCTCGGTAGTACTTGGTAATACACCTTGAGGTCGAGAAGATAATAGATTTGCAATCTACCCCATTTGGACCTCCAAATTATGAATAGAAGCGGAATGATTTTGTAGAGTAGTTTCCGTGAGAGTCATGAATTGGCTCATGTTAGCCGCCATTTGAGCAAGTGCATCTTCCAAAGAGACCTTCGGTGGTTGAGGGGGCTGCTGTTGTGGCTGAGTGAATTGAGCTTGTGGAGGTTTATTCAAAGCTTGCCCGTTCCTCCATGAAAGATTTGGATGATTTCGCCACCCTTGGTTGTAAGTGTTAGAATACGGGTTATTCTGACGATTTCCATTCCCTACAAATTGAGCTTGTTCCATATGAGATTGCTCAAAAGGATTTCTGACTTGAAATTCAGCACTAGGATGAGACCCGTTGCACCAATTACATGTTTCCATGGTACCGGTAGAAGAGGTGTGTGACAAGACTTGGAGTTGTTGAGTTAGAGATGCAACTTGAGCTGATAGCATAGATATTGGATCATTGTCGGAAATTTCCATGACTCGTTTCAGATTCACACGCTCAGAAGGCTACTGATAAGCATTTGCAGCCATAGCTTCTAATAATGAATAAGCTTCGGCCATAGTTTTTCCCATTAACACGCCCCCACCTGCTGCATCCACTAGAGTGCGTGTAGAAGCACTCAACCCGTTATAAAATGTTTGAATCTGCAGCCAATCCGGAAGGCCATGATGAGGGCATCTCCTTAGCAAATCTTTATATCGTTCCCATGCCTCATGTAGGGACTCCATATCATATTGTCCGGAAGTGGTTATCTCATTTCTGAGTCTTGCTGTCTTCACCAGTGGAAAGAACTTAGCTAGAAATGCTTGTGCTAACTCCACCCAAGTTGTGATAGAGCCAGGCGGGAGTGAATTCAACCAGAACTTGGGCTTGTCCCTCAGAGAGAATGGGAAAAGCCATAGACGAATGGCAACATCGGTAACACCGTTGTTTTTTAATGTGTCACAAATCTCGAGAAATGAAGCAATGTGAGCATTGAGGTCGTCATTATCCAATCCACATAATTGGCTTGCTTGCACCATTTGAATGATAGCTGGCTTGATTTCAAAATTATTTGCTTGAATGGTCGGGTGCCGAATCCCCGAAAAGTTTGCATTGATTTGTAGAAGTGCATAATCACTGAGAGCCAATGCTGGTTGAACTTGCTGAATAGGGTTGTCAATCCCTTGATTTCCAGTGTTGTCTCCCATGATATCCGTAATTAATAGCTCACGTATTTTGTTCCTGTTTTTCCGCAGAGTGCGTTCGAGTTCGGTATCCAAAGGAAATAAACCTTCGTTACCAAATTTTCTCATGCACTAAACGAACTCATGAAAGGAAAATAAATAAAAACAAATTTACACAAAAAATAAAATAATGTTCAAATTAAGACTAAAAATACTGAAATTGATATTAAAAAAACAATCAGTCCCCGGCAACGGCGCCAAAAAATTGATATGTATTTCTGTGAACGCAAGTGCACGTTGTCGTAATCAAGTAATAAAGTGATAAGTAAAGTATCGTTCCCTCGAGGACTGATGCACTAAGTACCAATTTGTTAGTATTTATAATTTTATTTGAACGACCGAAATTTTGTGGTTGAATAATTATTAACAACTAAATATTGCGATCAACTAAAAAAATAATAGAATCAATAGTCTAATAAAAGGAGATCAAATAGGAGAAGAATCTAGGATCGAGAATACGCCTCGATTAATCCAAATTAATCTTGATTAATATAATTTATGTAATTTCCCAATTTATTGAAAGCGAAGATTTTAAGTTAATCTAATGCCTCTCCCGAGGTCAGTAGAATTTTCCAAAGCAAATAATTCACTTGATTCCTAGGTGAGTTAATTCGACATTAGCCAAAAAGTTCTAAAATCTTCAAAACAAGCTTCATAATTCTTATGAGTATATTCCTATCTCACAAGACAAAATGGTTTTCTCCCAATTTTCACTACTTACTCTCCTCTTCCGATTCAAGTTATGCAGTTATAACAATTCATTCATAGACCACACAATTAAAAGCATTAAGAACAATTGGGGAAAACTCAATAGAAAAGGGAAAGATATCAATAACGTAAAATCAAGAATTAATCCATCATAATCTCGGTTTCATCTCAATCCTAGAATAATAGGGTATAGCCCGACATGCTAGAAAATAGTATACAAATATTTGAATTAAACATAAGAAAGAAACTCAAACACAATTGATGAACTTGTCTTCTTCCGTTCTCTGGCCTTAGCTCTCTGCTGCTAGGTATTCTCCTCCTCTTCTTTTCAATGATTTCTTTTCTGACATTCACTGCGCTTTTATAACCTTTTTCCCTTTCAAAACGCGTCCGAGGATTAGATCTAATTCGCCTCCAAACAGCCAGAATCGCACGGTCAAAACAGGAATCCTGCCGCTGCGGGCCGCGGCCCGGCTTAAGTGTGCCGCGGCCCTAGTTGTCCCGCTGCCCAGGCCTGGGCATAAAATCATTACCCGCGGCACGTAGAGAGTGTTCTGCGGCCCCCGGTACAGTTTTTGCCGGTTTGCTCTGTGTTGTGCCTGTGACGCGGCGCAGCTTCGGTGCGACGTGGCCCTCGACCAAAAATTGTCGTTTTTGGCCCGTTTTTCCACGTTCGAGGTTCAAGACTCTAATTTCCTTCAAACTGTGTAAATGTCATGCATTAGGAGCTCATTTTCACAGAATTAGACTAAAATAAAGATATAATAATGATAATAAAGCTCACAAAAATAACATGTAACGGCTGCGGCATCAAACTCATATACCAGGGACACTTTATTCAACCTCATTGCCAAACCAACCAAAAGCATCAACTAAAATCAAGGTCTGCAGGTACTATAATTCTGATCTCCTACATGACCATAAATATTTTACACATAAGAAAGACATATCCGAATAGAAAAACATAATCCAACCGAAGTAAAATGTATAAATTATTCTATCTTTATTCATTTCACTTCTTTAGAAGCTTACATCTGCACTATGAATTTGATATCCTGATTAGGCTTACGATGTAATGAACAAAACCACACGGCAGTCCCTTGCTTATGTAAAATTACCAGGAGTTGCCAATGTCGCCTGTATTTTGAAAACAAACAAGCTAATTTTGATAAACAAGTTATAAAATTTCTTATTTAACCAAAAGTGTTGCATTGTTCAAAATCTGACGCTAATTGTTAGGTCGTTGTACTTACTCGTGGTGATAAGCTCCTAGAAAAATCTATTTTTTCGAATCTCGGATATGTCGTAGAATGTACGATGTGGCTTCAGACTTCATATTCCCCATACTTTGTATGGACTGAGGCTCAAGGAATCCATACAAATTATCATTCACCGTGTCTACGATTAGTGATTTTAGGTACCTAATAATCAATAAAAAGAAGTTTAACTTTTGATAACTGTAAATTAAATGTAGATTATTATCAGAGTTGCATAACCGATTCACAGTATAAAATCACAATTTGTTCACTGACTTTAGCAAAAGTGTTTAATGTATGTAATAATCATCAACAACATTGAATCGCAATTAACATTTTCATCATGATAAAGCTACGTTTCACACAAAAACGATATAACAACAAACAGACATAACACAAACATAAACTCATATTATTAAAAATTAGTTATAAAATTTACTTACATGATCCACAATTGCATAACTGAGATGCTAAGCCAATCATTCCCCTGAAAGATTTCTAAACCATCGATGTGGCATACGTACAATGGCACATCAGTATCAACCAGGCCAAATAAATCACCCAACGGCACCCGCAAAAGACTATCATAAAGGGATGGGGAAAATTTAAGCAATTCCAAAATGGGATTTTGTACGGATTCTGAATCATCAACCGGTCAAAATTGTTTCTTTTTTGGTCGCGCAATATCCTTAAAAAATATGAAATAACTATCTTAGTGAAGACTATTATTAGTTATTCTATTTCTATTTAATAAAATGTATACTTTTTCTAATAAAGATAAAAGGAAGAAATACCTGTGCTAAAATTTGTATCTTGTTGAAGGCAAAATAACTGAGACAATAAAGTAGGATAAAAGTTATTGTATTATTCCATTGATGACATCCCTTTAAATAGGGAGAAATACATACAACCAGGCCTTAGCCAAACCCTAACTAGGAAAGCCTGTAAACTAACAAACTTAGGCATACAATGGGTATTATTCCTTTAACACTCCCCCTTGTGCCTAGTCTACAAGCACATGTCATGTTGTCTCGTTAAAACCTCGTCAAGCAAAAACCCATTGGGAAAATGTCTTGATCATAGGGAAAAGAGTACATCATCTAGTCACATCAAGTTTAGACTTCATCCTTTGAATCTATCCTCTCATATGATTGTTACATTTGATCATAGCACTACTAAGGTGACCATTCCATCGATCCCTAAAATCGTACATCTTGTTACCTTGTTAAAAACCTTTCCAAGTGATAAAAACCCTGTGGGAAAAATGATCCTTGGAAGGAAAAGAGTATAATGTACGGTGTGGATGTAAGACTACCCCTCAAGTCTACATCTCCCCCCTGATTTGTACATCAATCAAGTAGGCGTTGCCTCATTAAAAACTTCACCAAGTAACAAAACCCAATGGGAGAAAATGAACCTTGGTCAAAGAAACGAGTACAACACATGTGATTAAGTTTCTTTATAAATCACAATTTCCTTGTGATCTTTACATCGATCTCGAGAGTTGGAAAAGTCTACATCTCCCCCTAATGCTTACATTCATATACCATTGCCTCGTTAAAAACCTTGCCAAGTAACAAAACCCAGTGGGAAAAATAAACCTTGGTCAAGAGTGCAACATATGTAAGTATGTTCCATTATATCTCACATATTTTCCGTTATGATCATTCCATAAATCAAGGGGTTTTACAAGTTACATCATGTTCATAAATGTAAGTATGTTCATCAGTGGCAGTACTTAACCGCTAGTTCCTCACAAATGCAGAATGATAGTTCTTAATCATGTACACTCACGGACTGATTCATGCAAATAAATAATCATGTCGTGAAGAATGTAGCCAAAAGGGGTTTTGCATAGTCGATTTCCAAAACATAAGCAAGTCATACCAACACATACTTTATGGTAGTTGCTTCGGCACCAGCATTTACTTTAGCATTTTCCTTTTCGTAAGCAGCTTCCTTTGCCTGCTTGTAGGGAAAGAATTGTCCCAAGTCAATGGTTTCTTTTAAGTATCAAAAGATATTCTTGATACCATTCTATTGATATTGCGTCGATGCTGAACTAAATCTAGTCAGCGAATTAACTGAGAAGTGATATCAGGTCGTGTACATTGAGCCAAGTACAATAATGCGCTATTGCACTCAAGTAGGGAATTTCAGCTCCCAAGGATCTTCTTCACTTTCCTTTAGACGAAAGGGATCTTTCCTTTGCATCCAAATCTTCAACCTACCATGGGTGCTAGTCGGGTTTACCTTGTCCATGTTAAAGTGCCTGAGAATCTTCTGTACATAGGTAGACCGGTGGAATGAATTCCACAAACGCGATGTTCTATGTCAATGCTTCGATAGAACCGAGTTTCCCCAAGATCTTTCATCTCAAACTCAGATTTCCACTGTCCGGTGGTTTCTCTTATTTCATCAAGACCGATTATGTTCATGTCATCGGCATACATTGCGATGATCGTGAATCCGAAACTTATTTGTGAAGACGCATAAACACAGCTCATCGTTCTTATATCCCTTCCCAATCAAGTAGTCACTTAGACGGTTAAACCACATCCTTAAGGATTGCTTCAAAACCGTAAAATTGAGCGTTTAAATCAAATTGAAAATGCACTCCGTGGTCTAGAGTCACTTGATTTGGGTAATGAAATGCCATCGGGCACTTCTATATATATCTCCGTATCTAGATCCCCATAGAGATACGTAGTAACCACATCCATTTAGCTGCATTTCCAGTCCCTCGGAAATTACTACACTAATCAAATAGCGGAACGTATACGTGGGAGTACATTTCCTAGTAATCAATTCCAGGGCATCGTGAGAAGCATTACTTCATGAACATTGTACATTAGGACTATATTATTCTCACCTAAGCTTTACGACAAAGACTCGTTTATGTCCTACAGGATTTACACTTGGTTAGGTTAGCACTACCTACACCAAATACCTGTCTCTTTGTCAGATAATCTAGTTCTACCTGAAATATTTTTCTTATAGGCCAATCAACTCTATGTTGATTTCATCCAACTGAGCGAGGTTCGACATCATCGTACTTTATGATTCATGACATGTCATCAAAGTGGGTGGTTGATCAGGCCACACTCTCATAATTTCATCGAGATTCTTGATTTTCTAAATCATATCTTCAGGGCGTCCCCCTCGTCATGACTCATGGACATAATAAAATCAAGCATAATCTCATGAAACGAGTTCATTGATGGTTAACATGTGAATTTGTGCCATACTCTACCTCTTTCTTGGTTGAGTATTTAGTCGAACCATGAGGCTTCCACCCCTTCCTTCGCAGGGAGCCACGACCTCAACCACATCTCCACCAAGTGCGGTTGCATCACCCGGTTCATTGGTGATGTTCCCCTTACAGGGGACTTCTAACCTTACAGGCACATTTGCAGCTGTAATGTGATATCTTGTCACTTAAACGATATCAGTAAATGCATCAGGCATCGAATCTGCTACATCTTGAAGATCGAGTGTTCTTTATGCTTCATGGTAACATTATGAAGTTCGGGGATCATAACGAGACAAAATGGAGACACCATGAAAATTCCTATCGTTCCCCGAGAAATTACATTTCCTCTCCTCCCCCTAACGACGGGAAGGTTGTCTCATTAAAGTGACAATCGGAAAATCGTGCGGTAAAGAGATCACTGTGAAGGTTCCAAATAGCGGATAAATGTCTGGAGATTTTTATCCAACGTGAATACTTAATCGTTTCTAAAGACCGATACACTGTAGGGCGCATAAGGCACATATAATGCGCAACCAAATATGCGCAATTGTCACTAAAGTCCGTCTGGGTCCAAAATATAAAAATCAGGCTATCCAGTTACCAATTGGTACGCATAAACTAATTGGTTAGCAATGTAACACCCCAAATCCTATTGGGTTATTACAGTGCCGTGGACCCCACGCCAGGAGATCCACCAGGCGAACATGACTAAATTACATCAAATTAGCTAACAAGGGAGATCACACCCTACTATGATATCCGAAACAATATTCTGATGGGGAATTTCAACGACAACGATGGGCCTACATGGCCAAAAATAAAATACAACAACATCCACGAGCATTTGCTCGGGTAATATATAATGACAATGACTGAAAAACTGGAGAACACTCCAACTGACTGACGAACATGAACAACTCGGACTAGTATCGCCCGAATGCCTCGTCGCCATCATCATGCCCCTGTGTCTCAACTCTCTCCTTGCAAGCACCTAAAACATGAAAACATATTCCGCCCCCACAGGGCCAGTCATCCAGATAATGAACATCAAATACATGTATAACATGATATGCATCCAAAGGCAGAATGAAACGGTACAATGATAATAATAATACGAGATGCTCACAAACCAAGGTAAGAACTGAGCATTCGTGAAATACTATGCCCACGGCATACTATTAATATCTGTTCAACAGGTTAGATACGGCGAATCATAATCACAGAGTACCACTATGAATTACACGACATGAACCAAACCAGAACTGAATTAAATATGAATCACAATGAATCACATGAAGATGAACCAAACCAGAACTGAATTAAATATGAATCACAATGAATTACATGAAGATGAACCAAACCAGAATTGAATTAAGTATTAGAGTTGAATGACGAATATCACAGTATGCCCGAATGAAATGTGTGAGTGCACAAGTAGCCGAGTGTCCGGAACCCCGCATATACACCCGCAACTTGGCCTAATTAGTCTCACGGAGGTACTTTACCGTCTGCACAGTCTAAATGTGTCTGGAGTCCCGCATATACACATGACCATAGTGGAATATCATAGTATGCCCGAATGAAATGTGTGAGTGCACAAGTAGCCGAGTGTCCGGAGCCCCGCATATACACCCGCAACTTGGACTAATTAGTCTCACGGAGGTACTTTACCGTGTGCACAGTCTAAATGTGTCCGGAGTCCCGCATATACACATGACCATAGTGGAATATCATAGTATGCCCGAATGGAATGTGTGAATGCACAAGTATCCGAGTGTCCGGAACCCCGCATATACACCCGCAACTTGGTTTAATTAGTCACACGGAGGTACTTTACCGTGTGCACAGTCTAAATATGTCCGGAGTCCCGCATATACACACGACCATAGTGTGCCTGACTAAAAATTCCACACATACGCCACCCGGACACGAAACACAATCCCGGAAGGTCACAAAAACAAAAGCCACCAAAATTCAAAGATTTCCGAATTCACCAGAATGATAGTGTGCTGCCTTGAGTCGGCCAACACGATAATGATGACTCACGTATAGGCACCGTCCTCGGCGGTCCCAATTCAATACCTCGATTACCTTAGAATGATTAATCGATAACAACGACACAATAGATGGGAACTATCCTCAACAGCCCCAATTCAATACCTCGATTGCCTTAGAATGGCTAACTGATAACAATGATGCAGCGGATGATTCAATACCTCGATTGCCTTAGAAGGGCAATTGATAACAATGATACAACGAATGATTGAGTACCTCGATTGCCTTAGAACGGCCAATCGATAACAATGATACAATGAATGATTGAGCACCTCGATTGCCTTAGAACGGCCAATCGATAATAATGATACAATGAATGATTAAGTACCTTGATTGCCTTAGAACGGCAAATCGATAACAATGATACAATGAATGCCTCAACACCTTTAATCGGTTACCGACGACGAAGATGAGAAATGAATACGTCAATGCCTTCAATCGGACAAAACAACATCAAGGACAAAACTCCAAAATTAATAACAATAATTACAACGACGTCTTAGATCGACATCAATATTAACAACAACAATCGATACATCGATACCGCGAACCGGCGATCGACAATAACATTAACAACGAGTATCCCAATGCCTTGAACCGGCCATTAATGAATGATAATAAATATTTGGCATAATTGCCGAAGAGTATCGTATCGAACAATCCCCTAATATCAATGAACTTATGAAGAGACTAAGTATCGGAATGATACAACACATTCATACACATATATGATAACATTAATCTCATTGACTAGTACAAGTATAAAACTTGCCTCAACCGAAGGCGATGAAATCCTTCCACGAACAACGAACGGCGTCCTCCTATAAACACAAGTACTCGAACAACCTTGAATGAAATACAATTCATTCAATAATACAATATCAATCGAAATCAACACAATGACCGAAAGAAACTCTTTGAGGTATTTAATCGAACACTAAATGTTCAAAGTTCCTCAAGAACCTAAGAATCATCAATCGGGTTGAACGAAGCGAAGATATGGATATACAATCCATAGAGCACGATTAATAATGTTTACTAACATCAACCGATTCATCAAATTCGGACGAACAATGAAAATCAAGAAGAAATCCCGAAAATCAAATTCTAGGAGATTTCAAGAAATTACCTCGATCCGACGAAAAACAAGGATTTGATGTTGATATAATCGACAAGAATCCTCAAAAACGCTTAGAAATCGAGTGGAATAGACCAAAAACTCCACTCCCTGATTTTCCCGTCGCCAGCCGCCACCCAAGTGAAGAAATGGGGCGAAATGAAGTCTGGCCCGTCGCCCAGGATTTATATGGCCGACAGAGTTATGAACATAACCGGAAAGGCCTTACGGCCGTAACTCGGCACTTACGACCGCATTGGCAGTCCTTACGGCCAGAATCGCATTCGTCCGAGCCGCTGCACCCGTACGGCTGTAACTCTCGGCCCTTACGTCTATAACCGGCATTCATCAGGCCATGCCTGCTGATCACTTACGGCCGTAACCGGCACCTTACGGCCGTAACTCGGCCAGGCCAGTACCTGCTCGAGACTGTGCGGCTGTGACTCGGCCGTGGCCACTTCCGACGGCCCGGACAACGTCGAAACCCGAACCTGAATATGAATCTAAGATACGGTTACGAAGTACTCGCAAAGACGAATCCAAGCACTAAGAGAACACACGATTCCGACCACCCGAAGGCTTGAAATTCGACAACGGGAAGTAATTACCCCAAACTTTGGGAAATTACGAAAATGGCCCAAAACGTCCGAAATACACTATACACGATCGAAACACCAAGCCAAAACTTGAAACATGAATAATAACATTAAATGAACTTACGAGAAACTCGAAACAACATCTTCGGACGAGATTCGCAAGAATCAAACTCAAGTGTGGAAAAGCCGTTTAAGAACACAGAACTCAACAAAACGATACCGAAACAAACTCGGATGACAAAAAGTGCAGAACTAAATATTCTCAGAATGACGAGACGGTCACAATAGAGTCGCTAAGATGGACTTCCGCTAAAAAAAATTACCGAAAAATCGAAATTGCGGATATTACAAGCAGAGGGTCTAAGAATGACCGATTTAAGTAAAGTTGCGTGCAATATTGCATAGTCCCAGGCAAAAATATGCTAATTGGTGCACATAACCAATGACATAATCACCATACATATATTTTTCGATGGTGGTTTATGTGAGACTGTTTGCATATGCACATGGGACGAGATACTATTCATTAATCTCTATCATGCAATAAACATCAAATACTTTTTGATGTGAACTCTCCAACATCATCGAGTACTTTAGATGTGATAAGGGAGGTGAGTCCTTATAAATTATTTTGGAAGTTCTGCAGCAGTTTGAGTGGACAGGAGAGCGACATGTGACCAACATGTCGGAAAATCCATCAAAACCATCAATACATAAATGGTCCGCATATTAGGTGGATGGATCCACAAATATATCCTTATATTCAGCGTAAGAATGGAATGCTTGCTTTTGTTTCTTCAGCGTAGGAAGGTCTCGCTCCTACTTTGGCTAAGAAGTAGGCTTTGCAAAAATGAGTGGTACGCATTTGATATGCATCTGGTTCTTTGGATGACATAATACGATTAACATCAACATTGTCTTTATGTTGAGTTGTTGCCACATTTTCGCTCTAAAAGTAATGATGTACGTACAAGTTCTTTAGTATATGGATCATTATACTTCGACCAGGGTGACCTAGTCTATCGTGCCAAAGCCTATATGAGTCTATGTCCCAAAGTACATTGTTGGTGACAACATAGGATTTTAAAAAACCTAATAGTAGTGAGGTACAATCCACTAAAATGACTCATGAGTTGTTCTAAAATGCGTTTACCTCCACATTCATTAGAATAATAAAAGAAACTCTATTCCATTCTCACATTGGGTTTCAATCTGGAAACAATTGCTACGTATATTGTTGAAGCTAAGTAAGGTTCGAAGGGCTCTAGGTGCATACAGAGTATCGGTAACTTGGAAGACTGCCGTTTAGGCATCAAAATTGGGCATTACCTCGCCATTTGATGAGTTGGGAGGACCCAATCATCGTAGTTACCGAGGTTTAGCAGGCGACTAATTCGATGAATAGAAGCATAATTCTAAGAACATTCAAGTTCTACTCGATTCATTCCTTAGAAGAGAGAGAAATTTCGAACCATAAGCATTCAAGCAATATTCAGTACTTCGAAATAAAGCTAATAATCTAACGTAAGCAATATTAAATATCTTGTTCGTGAAATAACATTGCATCATGCCATTATTGAAAGGAAAACACCAACACAATCGTCTTGAGGCAACTATACCAAATGTAAACGAGAAAGTAAACATACTACTAAGATTCAGTCTATAGATTGTGGATCGTATGACTCAATTTGACGATTGGTGATTGTGAAACTGATATAGGGGGACTTGTCTAAATCATATTCTTCCATATAGTGAGTTCTCCTTTCTTTGGACACTCTATATTTCTTCTAGTGAGATGCAACTTGCTTGCTTGCATGGCAGTTATTGTACCATGTCCAACATCTCCATAATGATAGCACGGTTCATTACTAACTCGAGCCTTAGAGGCAGTAGGATGGGTAGGTGATTTTTGGTTCCCTTGGCTAGTAGAGCCGGGAGCACCAAGTCTTCGCATTACATTGGAAGAACCCCCACGTCCTTGACCACGAAGCCTATCATGTCCAGTTCCCTATTCATTCGGGTAGTTTTCATCCTTCACTTTGCCATAATTGGCCTCGGGAATTTTCTTTGTCCCAACCAACCTAGCATTATTGCTTACTAACATTTCGTTATGCCTCTCAGCCACTTGCAGTAGGTTGGTTAGCTTACTGAAGGTAGTGATGCATTTATTATCATACTTCAACCTATACTGGTTCGTTAGTATAAGAGCGGAAGTAGGGAAGGTGAAAAAAGTTTGCTGGATCATGTCATCTTCTGTGATGTCCTTCCCACGGAAATTTAGGCGTGCCTTGAGACGGAGCATACCTTTGTTGAAATCGTTGATCCGTTTATAGTCGAGCAAGCGGATTCCATTCCACTGCATGGTCAACTTTGGGAGCAAAGTGTCGTGAATGTTCCAAAAATAGCCCTTACGGGCATTCCACAGTTCTTTGCGGGATTTTCAACTATAGATATTTCCATCTCAAGCTGGGTTCTATGTGTCACCTAAGGAATATAAGTGCACTTGCTTTTATCTTATTAGACGGTACTTGGTCTGTGGTGTTAAGGAGCGTACCACTATATTCTTTAGTGATAAATGTGGTCTCGACGTAGGAGACTTGTCTATGGTACTCAAGCTCTTTTGAGTCCAAGATATCAAATTTGAGGCGAGTTAGATAAGCTATCTTAATACAAGAAAAAGGAAAATGATTTTTTATAGTTTACCATGAGTACTTTCCATGATAAAATTTTCAATAATGGGAGCGTTGTTATTTTTTGGAACCGAGATATGATTAAAATTACTTTCGATACTATTGAGGATTACCAATGATATTACTTTATCATGGTTCTATTTAATATAGGCATTAGAAATAAGTCCTCTAAAATCTACTAATATGAAGACTAATCGCATGTAATATCTATATATGCATGCAAATATATATGTATCTTATAGATATGGACATATAATCTGAGAAATGTATCTATACACATATTATGCAGTCAAGTATGTTTCTTATGCCGCAATATAATTATAATTCAACGTGAATTTACTTTAATTCAAGTTGGTTTAAGTAATTTGCTTTGATTTAACTAAAGTTATTAATGTATCATGCTTTAATTGGTTTAATTAAGCATAAACAAATTTATGAAATATAAATATGCAATTAAGTAACTAAAGCATGTAAAATTGCACGTTGCAGATAGTAGGGTTCGTATTTGTGTACCTTACAGGAAAGATACGATTCTCTCCTATCATATATCGTCAATTTATTTTTGGTTCCAATTGTCCGCTTGAATCGTCAGTAAACATCCTCAATTCCTCTCCAAGATGAAATTTAAGTTGTTACCCCAGATCTCGAACCAGGAAACTGTTTCGCCGAAAAATATAGAGGGGTAAGCGATCTCCTCGTCGGATTTTATGGTTGAATAGGGAAATGGCACTAGAATTCGGTGGGCTTCCGTTGCGATCGAGCAACGCCCGCTTTAGATCTGTACATATGATGATCTGTTTCTTCTATCCCAAAAAAGGCAGATGGTCGGTCCAAGGCTCCCTCTGCTGCTCGGAAGAGATGGCGAGCCTCATCCTTCTCTTCTTTTTGGAAGTATAATAATTATAAAATAAAAATACATGAATAAGAGTCTGACTGTTCCGCAGATCAAACACATATCATCTTGTCTATAATAAGGTGGCGAAAAGAGCTTTGGGTATTTGTTCGTAGATCCCGTGGTACTGCAAGTTTTGGCCGGCACAGCCTTTGAACACCAGGTTTGACGGAGGCGTAGGAGGATGAGTAGAGATGGATGTTTCAGTTGGGGTTTCGGCCGTGGGTTCCTATGCAGCAGACGGTTGCGGGGGATTAGGTTTCGGTGTCGGTCAATGAAGAAGATAACCGGTCGGGGAAGGAGATGCAGGTGGCGGCTAGGGTTTCAGGGAAAATACGATTTTTCCTTTTTTTTCGGAATTTTGCAGAAAATTTTGCAGAAAATCGGGATAGATTTTTTCTTTGCTCAGTTGGGAACTACGTGTTGATAACGTGTTGAAGGAAAAATAACTTAGACAACAAAGTAGGGTAAAAGTTGTTGTATTATTCCATTGATGACATCCCTTTAAATAGGGAGAAATACATACAAACAGGCCTTAGCCAAACCCTAACTAAAAAAGCCCGTAAACTAACAGACTTAGGCACACAATGGGTATTATTCCTTTATCTTTTGGAAAATTTGTTTCTACATTTTCACTTTTTAATCTATTAAAATTGGACGAAATTTTTTTCGACAACTATCGACGGACTTTTTTCTGTAGTTAATTTTAGTTGGTATTACCAAATTTTCATGTAATATTGTTTTCAAACCTACATTAATTTTTTTTATTTATAAATTACAAAATAAAATTAATAAAATTATGATTAAAACGGACCAATTGGATAATGCTAGCGGTATTAGATGGTAGATGGAGAAGATGATGCGTCACGATTAGAAAGAATACGTAGTATTTCTCATAATTAATTACTAGTATCACCTTTGTCGTTTAATCTCAACCTAAACCTAGACACATGATGCTTATATTAATTTCAGCTGACCGTTGAGCTTCCTCACAATTTAGAACCAATAAAAATTAAAAAGTAAATATTTTAATATAGTAATAATTTCCTATAAAAATAATTATATTGAAATAGGACGTGTATGTAATTTTGATGTATTTAATTAGTACCATTCTTTTTTCTAATATAAGAGTGGTCAACTAATATAGTCTACCTCACACTGATGAGTCAACTCAGTAGGAGCCAAAAGAATGCAAAGCTAAGGCCCTGTTCTCTTTGCTGTTTTGAGGTCATTTTCTGTTTTTATTTTCGAAAACACTAAAAATGTGTTCTTTTTATCATTTTCGAAAATGCATTTTGGAAAACAAAAAAAAATATTTGTACACAAAACGCAAAACGCCCAAAACCTCATTTTAAGCGTTTTGTGTGTATTTCAACAAAAAATCTTCAAAATGCTCAAAATGCATTTTGCGTTTTTTTTTTTTTGGATTATCCTAATTTTAAACTATGTCTAAAATAAAGATTTATGAATTTAATATTAATATTACAAACAAAATATTTTGCAAAATAAATTTAACAGAACGCGTTTTGAGCAATTTTGAAAACAAAAATGAAAATAGAAAAGTACAAAACATTTTTCAAAATAAAAATACAAAATGAAATACAAACAGAACGCACCCTAAACATTTTGCACAGATACCAAAATTCTAATAATCTATCTATACTATATAATACTTATCCCCCTTAATTTAATATGGAAGGGGGATTTAATTGTAACTTTAATTGTAAATATATGAAGAGACTATTTTAATTGTAACTTTTAATGTAAATAAACTAATTTAATTATAAAAGTTATGATAAACATCACAATGCAAATACACCTTCTAATACACAAGGTGATTAAAATAATCTTTTAAATGATAGTATAAATTACAAGATGGTTAAATTTTAGCTATGAAATCTTAGATACAATCGGTGCATCGCACGGGTTGAATAAACCAAAAATAACCCCGGAGCAACATACGGGTTAGTAAAGCCTCATTTCATATAACTAATTACATAGACTAAAATAAAAGGACAATAACAATAAAAAAACATATAAACTTCTCTAAAATGCATTTAAATTCTGTCACTGCTCATTCAACCGTCTCCCCCAACATTACGTACAAAACACGTGCACCTTCTAATACACAAGGTGATTAAAATGAACTTTTAAATGATAGTATAAACTACAAGATGGTTAAATTTTAGCTATGAAATCTTAGATACCATCGGTGCATCGCACGGGTTGAATAAACCAAAAACAACCCCGGAGCAACTTACGGGTTAGTAAAGCCTCATTTCATATAACTAATTACATAGACTAAAATAAAAGGACAATAACAATAAAAAAATATATAAACTGCTCTAAAAGGCATTTAAATTCTGTCATCTACTCATTCAACCGTCTGCCCCAACATTACGTACAAAACACGTAGATATTCAACAAAAGACCGTGCATCGCACGGGTTGTATAATACCTCGTTATATATAAAACTTATCCCCCTTAATTTAATGTGCAAGGGGGATAAAAGATGTTAAAAAAGAAATTCAATGTTACAATTAACTATGGACGTATGAAGTACAATTTGAAAAATTAATGAGTAAGAATTTTTTTTCCATCCTCAACGGTTACAGTTACTTGATTCATATATGAAACCAAAAAAAAAATCCTATTTTAGTAAAACAAGACTGAAAAATCGATTTTCACAGCTTTGATTTTTAATTTTAAATTCAGCTTTGGATAGTGCAAAACCATCCCCGATGAACCGTTGTCATATATATAAAGCTTATCCCCCTTAATTTAATGTGCCAGGGGGTAAAGAAAAATGTTAAAAAAGAAATTAAATAAACCAGAAGCCAAGAATCGAAACTGAGCTGCAACGCGTGGATCAAAGCGGTGGAGTGGCATCTGAAAGGAAATTCACAATAGTGGTTCACTTTTCTTTTGTTTCGGGAATAAAAGAAAAGTTTCACTTTTCTTCTCTCCCTCCCTCTCTCTCTCTCTCCTTTTTCAATATTCTGGGTTTAAAATTTTCCACTTTTTTATATCCGTTGGACGAAAAGCTGCGAGCTTGAGGCAATGTGGGAGCAGGAAAGACGACTTCGTTTCAAACATGAAAATCCCATACAACGACATTTCAGGACTTACATACAGCTAATACCAACATCTATCTATTATATATAAAGCTTATCCCCCTTAATTTAATGTGCAAGGGGGGTTGTGCACAAAAATTAGTACTGTACAACTAATGCATTGCACACCAAAAATAATTTCGTTTTTTTATAAACTCACGAATTTACATCTACATATTAAACTCCAAGGAATACAAACAATCGTGTTAAAAACGAAATCATATCGTAGTTTCAAGATTGCATAAAATTGTAGAATGTTAAAACAAAAGCTGTTAGTATTTAAAGATTACATGTGAAGAGACTCTTTTAAATGTAACGTCTTAGAAAAAGTCCTTTTACATGTACTCTTTTAATGTGAATAAACTATTTTATGTATTAGAAACCTAATTAGTACCGACCATTACACTATGAACATTTAAATGCAATGGGTGCAATGCACGGGTTAATAAAACATTACACTATGAACATTTAAACTAAATACAATACATTATATATAACTAATTACATAGACTAAAAGAATTCTACACGGAAAAAGCGTTACAGATGAGTCCTTATTCATATTAAAAGCCTATATGTGAAAAGACCATTTTAATTGTAACTCTAAATGTAAATAAACTAATTTAAATACAAAAGTTATGATAACATCACAATTAAATCCTTTAAAATAAATACAATACAAAATCTCTAATAGGCATCTAACTACCGTCATATGCTCATTCAAGCATCTGCAACCAATGCTCATTCAAGCGTCTGCAACCAAAGACCGTGCATCGCACGGGTTGGATCAAGCCTCGTGTATGAATATACTTCAAAATTTCTAATTAATAATAATATGTTTATAATTGATTAGAAATAACTACAACAGTAAAAATAAAAATATGATCAGATATATAAAAATAAATAGTACAGTTTGAGTTTCAAGTCATTTGTTTTATAAAACTTATAAAGATATTGAGGAAGAAAAATATGTTACTCGTTTGCCACGTATGTGTAATAAATTTTCATTAAATATAATCTTATATTAACAAAATCAAACCAAACCAAACCAAACCAACCATACCCAGTATATCCCGCACAGAGCAGAGTCTAGGAATGGTAAGATGTACGCAGGCCATTCCCCTACTTTTTACGGTAGGGATGCTATTTCCGTGAAGACCCCCAGCTTAGTGCACAAATAAGTGATATATACAAAAAAGCATAAGATTCGAAAAAGCTCAAAACCATACCTGAGCCCATATTCACATGAGACTTACCTAAGGGGACTTTGGCAACTACACTCTCGATTAACGCGTCTCTAACAGAAGAGAGATGGACTCTGCGCACAACTCCCTGTAAAAAATACACCACACGCAAAAGGCCAATAGGATAAAATATGAAATAAGAGTAAAAGTAAAACATGCAATGCTCTGGGCCAAAGCTAACCGAGACAACCCAACCCTGAGGCTCTCTACTACAATACCGCTCCCTACCAAAGAATCCACAACTCTGATCTGGCGCCTCCACGAGCACCTATCCACATTCATGGTCTCGGAAAGGTTTAAGGCCCTCAAATCTAATCTCACTTGCTCCTCCCACGTCCTCTTCGGTCTGCCTCTCCTCCTCCCCCGACATCTAATAAACTCTCGACCCTCCTCACCGGAGCAGATGTCTGCCTCCTGCGGACGTGGCCAAACCATCTCAATCTCCCTTCTCTAACTTTCGCAGAAATTGGCGCCACTTCTAGTGCGTTCCTGAAAACCCCGTTCGGGATTCTATCCAACATTGTGTGACCACACGACCAACGTAACATCCTCATTTCAGCAGCTTCCAACTTGATCTCAAGCGACTTCTTCATCGCCCAATATTCAGATCCATACAACATTGCAGGTTTGATTGCCGCTCTATAGAATTTACCCTTCAACTTTAGAGGGACTTTTTTGTCGCACAGGACCCCTGTCGCTGCTCTCCACCTTAGCCACCCCTCCTTGATACGATGAGTAACATCATCTTTACATTTACCTTTCTTCTGAATGATCAAACCCAAATAATTGAACTTATCCGTGCGGGGTACGATCTGATCCGCAATCATTACCTCTACTTCTTCCTCGTTGGTCTCACCACTAAAGTTACACCAGAGATACTCGGTCTTAGACCGACTCACACGCAAGCCCTGGGATTCTAACTTAGACCTCCATAGTTCCAACTTCGAGTTCATCTCCCTTCTCGACTCCGCCACTAACACAATGTCGTCAGCAAAAAGCATGCACCACGGGACGCCATCCTGAATCCCCCGCGAAATGACGCCACATAAGGTTAGCATCGCCCCCCGCAAAAAACCTCCTTCACGGGTCAGAGACTCCCTAAATTATGTCGCCTTCTCAACCTTCAGATACTTCCAGAGAATCCTAGGTCTAGCTTCTCTAGCCCTGCTAACAACATGACCTCCCATGGATAAATCTATATCCAGCAGTCGGTGTTGAGAAGCACAAGCTTCGTTCCGGAACACCTTGCAGTCCACGCACGTCCTAGCCTCACGACTGCGCAAAATAAGGTAGTCTATTTGCGTGTTGTGCCCCCCACTACCGAAGGTGATGAGGTGCTCAACTCTCTTCTGAAAAACAGAGTTTGCAATTACCAACTCATGCGCAGTGGCAAACTCCAACAGTGCGGATCCTCCTGTATTCCTAACTCTGAAGCCGAAACTCCCATGCGCACTATGGTAACCATCCACCCCCTCACCAATGTGACCATTGAAATCGCCCCCCAAAACAATAAATTGATCGTCCAGAATACTGTAATATTCGTAATTTTTTTCTTTTTCCGGTATCCTCATTTTGGTGTATTTTTTGTTTTTTTAGCAACTCGTTCGTAACCGTATTGACATTTCGAGGATATTTAATATTGGACTTATTGTTGTCCGAGCTTGTTTCGGACTCGTTTTACTCGGTTTGGTGTTTTATGTCATTTTCGTCGCTATTTCATATATTCTCGTAAATCCTTTTTCGGAACCGCCGTTTCGGGGTTGCCGCAAGTCCATTTATGTCCTTATGGATGTTGTGAATTTTTGCTTGGTGATTCGATGGTGTATTGTATTATGTTATCGTATTGTTCCTTAGAGAGCGTCGTGAACTCTTGATGTCTTTCCCTTTTGAGTTGGTTACGTTCTGGATGTTTTCGGAGTCATGTCGGGCTAGATGTTAGCCTTTGGTTCTTACACTCGAGCAGGCCACAAGAGTTGTCGATTGTGTTTTGGCGCTCGTGCGTAGTCGTATCCTAGGCAGAGGACTCCATGGACGCACGAGCAGGAAGCACGAGCTAGTACTCGTGCGCTGTGCTCGTGCGTGAGGACACGAGCTGGGCAGTGGCCTAGCACACGACCAAGCACCCGAAAAATTGGTCGTGCCCTCTGCTCGTGCGCAATCAATGTTCGGAAGTAACTCCCAGGGACGCACGAGCAGGAAGCACGAGCTAGTGCTCGTGCGCTGTGCTCGTGCGTGAGGACAGAAGTTAGGCAGTGGCCTGGCGCACGACCAGACGCACGAGCACTTGGTCGTGCGTCTCTGAGGTATTTAAGGGGACAGTCGCGTTTTTCAGCGTCATTTTTCATTCCTCCTTCTTCTTCTCCGAGGATTAGGCGACTTGGACGATTTGAAGGCTGAAGTTGGATCGTGTATCATCATCCATCCAAGAGTTTGAGTCTCTAACTCCAAGTTATCATCATTTAATCATCTTCTACCTCTTGAATCAAGATAAATCTTCTAAAACCCTATTTTAGGGGAGATTTGGGGGTTTTCGCGATTTCGTCCGATTCGTTCCATTTTGTTGGTTAATTCTTGATGAATATGATTAATCTTGTTGATATCATTAGTCTTCCTACGGATTCATGGTATATTTTCGTGGTTTTTGTGAAATCGAGAGGGTTTGGTTGTGGTCCACCCTCGTTGTCATCTTTATTCGATTATACATGAATCGTAGGTGAGTTTTCGGGAGTATTCCTTTTCCGTAATCGTTTAGAAGTGTTTATGATTGTGTTCTTCGAATCGTTAGGTTCGTTTCTGTTGGTTCCTCGCGGTCGTGTTCGATTCTTCCTTTCCGTTCGTGTCACCGTCTATTAATCGAGGCAAGTACCCTTATGAACTTACAATCTTAACGTAGTAGTATTGCATGAGAATTGTGTGTGTATGCTCACTATGGGTTAGACGCGACGGGGTCTCGGTAGGGGTCCACGGAGGGGTGAATCCGCGAGCTTGCTTTTAACCACTATGGGTTAGATCCGACGGAGTCTCGGTAGGGGTCCACGGAGGGGTGGATCCATGGTTAATTGTGGTGTATTTCACAAATGCGTTTTGATATTGGCGTTTCCGGAAATGTGTGTTTCAACCGAAGTTTTTCATTATTGCATGATTTGACTATATGTGTAAGATGTAAGTTGTTCATTTGGTTACTTGTACTAGCGTAATTGCTAACCCCTTTGGGGACCCGTTTTGGGGGAATTCGCTTTATGAATTTCAGGTCCGGTTCATCGAGACGAGCGGGTGCTGGACCAGCAGGTGGATGATGGCCGTGCGTGATGATTGTGCACGAGTGGTGTCTTATTGTCTTCTATCTTTTACTTTTGTGGGCTTGTAAAACTAATAGAAGTACTCGAGTACTTAAGAGTTCTTGTTTGTCCAGATTGTTTTGTTGTTTATTGTGTTTGTGTCGGATTATGGTGTTATGTTTGACCGGTTGAACCGGGTGGATTATTTTGTTTTGCGTCTTTATGACGAGGTGTTATTTCGTTGTTTCCACGAGTCGTTGAGTATGATGGTTGTTCAGCCTGGTGGGTTCGATATAGGGATTCACGGCGCTGTAATATACTCGAATATCTTGGGGGTGTTACAAATACTCCCGACCAACTCATCTAAACAGACCCAAAAAGCTTCCTTAACAAGCACACCCAAACCAACATGTGGGGCATACGTACAAACGACGTTAACCGCCTTCTCCCCAACCACCACTCTAACGGACATAATCCTATCGTTACACCTCTTCACTTCCACGACGTTATCCTTTAGCTCCTTAGAAAAAAGAATACCCACACCATTACTCGAGGTAGCAAAGCCTAAATACCACAATTTATAACCGTTCGCCTCCCTGGACTGCGCCCCCTTCCACCTAGTCTCCTGAATACAAGCCACATCAACTCTTCTCTTACCCAAAACATCAACGAGCTCCAAAAGCTTACCCGTCAAGGTACTCCCTGGACTGGCCTAAATATTTTGATGTTTATAGTTTTTTTGTTACTTGTTTGTTGTTTACATATTACTTTATTTACCATTGAATTTGATTTGTTAATTTTGTGTATTGAGTAAAAAGATTCTCGAAAATGCATTCTATATTCAATGCGGACATCGTAGTTTCGGTGCACGAGTGGTTTTTGAATTTTGGATCCGCCTATGATTGTAGAGAGGAGTTCTGAATTGTGATGTAGTAGTAATACTCTTGTGTCAGATCAGGGTAATTGTAATTTATCTTCGGAAAATTTGTTTCTACATTTTTCACTTTTTATTCTATTAAAATTTGATGAAATTTGATAGAATACGTAGCATTTATCATAATTAATTACAAGTATTACCTTTGTCGTTTGGTTGATGTAATCCCAACGTAGAAATAAACCTAGACACATGATGCTTATATTTCAGCTAACCGTTGAGCTTCCTCACACTTTCGAACCAATAAAAATTAAAAAGTAAATATTTTAATATAGTAATAATTTTCTATAAAAATAATTATATTGAAATAGGACGTGTATGTAATTTTGATGTATTTAATTAGTACCATTCTTTTTTCTAATATAAGAGTGGTCAACTAATATAGTCCACCTCACAATGACGAGTCAACTCAGTAGAAGCGAAAAGAATGCAAAGCTAAGCATTTTACACAGATACCAAAATTCTAATAATGTATGAATATACTTCAAAATTTTAATTAATTATAATAATATGTTTATAATTGATCAGAAATAACTACACTAGTAAAAATAAAAATAAAAATATGATCAGATATACAAAAATAAATAGTACAGTTTGAGTTTCAAGTCATTTGTTTTATAAAACTTATAAAGATATTGAGGGAAAAAAATCTGTCACTCGTTTGCCACGTATGTGTAATAAATTTTCATTAAATATAATCTTGTATTAACAAATAAATCTTAAAAAGATATTTTATTTTATTTTTAACAATTTATAAATTATATATAAATACAAAAATAAATAAGGTTAAGATGAATTAAACAGACCTAAATCAAATGGAAGAAGTGGTATGCAGGTGGATGCCATATCACAATTGTTTAACAATCATTTCGGAAAACGTAACGTTTTCATTAATATATATATATATATATATATTAGTGTGGAAACACCTTTTTGTAATTGATGCATGTTTTGTGGCATGTTTTGTGGGCATGGCCCATTCTAGCACTATATATGTAGACACCTCTCTTTGTAATCGGGACAAGAATCAATAAAGTAATTTACAATATATATATATATATAAATATATATAATACCTTTGTCGTTTCAACTTATATATACAGCCATATTATGTCGTTTCAACTTATATATATATATATATAATACCTTTGTCGTTTCAACTTACATACAGGTCATGTAGATCCTTTACTTATAAATACACCTAGTCCTTGGACACATAAACACACGCATTGCTTATATTTGAGCTGACCATTGAGCTTCCCTCCCTACAATACATACGTATACAAACAAATTTTCCCCCATTTTTCTTCAAGCTCAATGGCAAGGTCCATCAGCGATTTACCAGGAGAAATGATTACCCAAATACTCATTCGTCTTCCAGTGAAATCATTGCTCCAATGCAAGCCCGTATGCAAGCCATGGCTATCCTTAATCTCAAGTCCTAAATTCATTAAATCTCACCTCCACCGTGCCATCGTCTCATCCAGTAATATTAAACCCACACTACTCACTACCCGATTTTCTCTGGAAGAAGCAGAAGAGCTGGACTTTGAAAACTTTCTGGAAATGCTGGAGCCTGATGAAGTTGAACCAGCTTATGATGCTCATCAACAAGAACAGGAACGACGTAGTCAACTTGTTAACCGGGCTCTTCTTAAACTCAACGGACAAGATTCGTCCAGCTCCCCCATACACTTTGATCGCATTCCTATGCTACAACATCTTTTCTACAGCCGTAAGCATCATGTTAATGGTTGTTGTCATGGCATCATATGTGTATCTGATTTTTTGTGTCCATTTGTTTATCTCTGGAATCCATCGATCGGCCAGTGTAAGGAACTACGCACACCTTTTGTAATTACATTTAAGGTAGGGTTTGGTTATGATTCTATCTCGGATGACTACAAGCTCTTTAGAATTGTTAATAAAGAAATATGTGATGTTATACCCACAGTGCAAGTTTATTCCACAAATGCTGATTCATGGAGAGAATTTCAGGCTCCTATTCTCAAAAACCAGAAGTTTTACCGTGGTGGTAATGTTGTTATAAACGGCACTGTACTGTATTTTGATGGTGGGAATAAGCTAGTCTCATTTGATTTGCATGAAGAGATTTTCCGACTAGTTCAGTATCCTAAATTGACACAAAGTAAAAGGTCGGATGTAATGGATTTCAAGGTTCTGTTGCTATGGTCATTGAATCCGGATCAGGAACTGATCTATGGACATTGGATGATGATGTTCCTGGCGGCCGGGAGTCTACTTGGACTAAAAGATTCGGTATTGTGTCTGATTCGGAGACGTGGACATTTCTATCTTGTTATTTGGGTGCAGGACAGTTTTATGGAGAGAAGGTAACAAAAGAAGATAGTATGAGTTTGTTTAAGATCTTGTATGACTATGAGAAGAAAGAGACTAAATTTTTTGGACAAGAGAAGGTTCATACAGTTCTCAACTACACACAGACACTTGTTTCACTCAACGGTTTTCAACCGGTGCAATCTCTAATTCAGGCTCATGCAAGAAATTTACACATGTTTGGATTTTAAGTGCAGTATTAGAATCAAAAGCAATCTTGAGGTAACTTACCGACCCATCTAGATATATCTGTTGTACAAGCAATCTTTTTATTCCAAAATTATGCTTTTCTTGAACATTTTGTTTGATTCCTTTTTGCACAATAGCATCCTTATTTCATCTGTATTGTGTTGCTTGAACATATTGGCTTTATTTGAGTTAATATGATTTCACAATTCATTTGTATACAGTATAATTTTGTGCTGATATTGATGTGAACCATTATTCCAAGATATTGATGTATCTTAACTTTTTATTTATCACTAATATATCATATATTGTCATGCTAATATTTCTGTTTCAGCTCTAGTAATTCAAGCCATATTATCAACAGCCGGTGTGAACAGTTTTTGAACAGTTCTGGTGATTATTACACCTCTATTTAATTAACTTTCTAGGCAATCTTTTAACAGTTGCAGTAATCAGTACAACTCTAATTAACTATCGACATAATTAGCAAATACAATTGGATCAAGTTAGTGTTTTAGCTACTCACATAATTTGAATCTTTGACTGATGTACATCTAATCTTTTGCAGGATAGCATACATTGATCAAGAGCTAAGTGCGTTTTGGGAGTAAAGTGTGATTTAATTGGAACAGAGTTGCTGCTGCAGTTTTTGCTTGTTTTATGATTCATATTTAATATGAAAAACCTAATATTTGAATATATATATACATATTCTTGCAATGGATTTTGTTGGTTGCTTATTAATATTTGCTTATGGTTGTGATCCTAAGTGTGACATTAGTAAAAAAGTATAAACGTCCGCATTTGCAATTTCAACCTGCCTCTCACAGATCACAACTAAAAAGTATAAACACTTAAACTTGACAGAGTTGTTGTCTCTTCATCATAAAAAGCAGATCGAATTAGAAATCAAAATTGATCGTTTTACATATATTTTTAAATAATGAAAATAACACATTACATTATGAAATACTAAATAAGTTTTAATGGATAAATGAAATACTGAATTATTTATATTTGTAAAAAATATTAGACTATAATATAATAAAAAGTAACAATACCAAAATATTAAATTTAAGTGATAACTTTTTCCAATTCAATGTTATACGGAGATAGGCCAATATACTACAAATTAGATGTATTCTCCGAAATAACCTGACAAATTGACTTTCCCATGCGTACGTGTAAACGCATCAAAAATCCTTCCCGAGCAAATGTACAAGAGAAAATATACATCATCTCTTCCCCATAAACTGTGCGATATATATTATAAACACATCTATATATCTATTATTATATTATGAAGTTCCTCAAGAGATATGAGGAGTACATGCATTAGGACAAGACCATCAAAAACTACCTGGTGTTGGTTTCAAGAAGCTCAAATAGATTTTGAAGAAGTGTCATAAAGATGAAGATCAACAATATCTATCATCGATTTCATTCCCAAAATCAATGCCTTCAAACTCGTGCCCCTTCTTCTTCTTCTTTCCATGATTCTTCCACTTGTTAAACAATCTTTTTATCTATTAATTATTTATCTGTTTTTTTGTTGTAAATAATAATTGTTTATTTTTTAATTTATTTGCTTTTTGTGCATTGTATATTTATGTAAATTAAACTTTATGTTTGGATCGGTTTTGTGATCTACGAAGGGCTAACAAAGCAATTTGTTGATTGTTTGTCTTTATTCTTGATCACATATTTTAACTTCAATATAATGAAAATATAATTTGTGCTAAAGGAGAGATACCTATTATTAAATTTAGCAAACAAAAAAAAAAGATACCTATCATTAATCTATTTCTAATCATTGTGAATTTTGTAGGCTTGTGTCCTGAATCTAGCTGTTGAGTCTTGAAATGGCTTTTGAATAAAACTTGTTGCAGGCTAGATTAAATTGACTGTTGCTTAGACTAAAGTAACTGTTGGTCTTGAGAATTGACTGTTGAACCCATCAACAATTACTTTCCTGAGAATTAGCTGTTGGAAGCTTTGACGGTAACTTTCTTGAAAACTAGTTGTATTTCTTTGACAGACACTTTCGCAAATTAGATATTAGCAATAAACTTGACAGCTACTTTGGCTAAAATGACTGTTGTCCTTTAACTAGACAGCAACTTTAACAAAAATGACTTTAGCAGCTAGTCTTCTCCAACCTTGTCCAACTCCTCATAACTTGACTTGACCAGATCTGCTCAAATTGTCTACCTGAGCTTTAATGGGGTACGAACATGTTAATGAACTTCTTCCACCACCAAGCTTCCTTATCATTGAGACTTCAACTTGAGCATATCTTCATTCTTCTTGAGATTGGCTTGATGAGAGTTGACTTCTTGACCTGCTTTAGATTTGCATCTTCATTTCATTGGTCTAGGTTGGTTACATGAGGACAATCACAATCACTTAGTTACAAACTAAGCTATATTATCTAATTAGGTTAAGGTTGTTTTGAGTTGGAGCTTGTAGATCTTCTCAGACTCAACATTTCTATTGGATCGGCCGTACCCTTAAACTCGGGTGGTCAAAGTTCTTTAAACGCTTTAAACGTCACCGTAGGTTGCGCTGGTTGAGGGGGGTTTTGCTAACCGGTTACGATAAAACTACTGTTATTTTATTATAACTCGAAAGGGTATTTAAACAAAGTTAATTTAAGAAAAATACTTCTACAAGTTTGTTTGACTTGAAACTTGAGATTTGACTCTATAATAATTAAAAAGAATTCTAGGCAAAAATTCATAATTTTCTGAGAAAGTTTTTCCGAATCGCATTGTCTACTACTTATTTTATTGTATCTTTTATTTATTTGGTTGACTTAGTCAACTCCCAAAATCTCCAAAGTTTTTCAGAAATCCTAAATATATTTTATATATCTTCCCTAAAATTTTCATAATTTTTGAGTATTTTGTTTTGCGCATAGAAATTGAGTTCTTTATTTGGGGTTACACCTACGCTATGTCCTTTCTACACATGCTAAAATGAACCTAGACACTTTTAGTCCAACACATCTAGAGGTGTTCGGCGGTTCAAAACCGTCGGTTTTTCGAACCGTCGGTTTTTCGAACCGTCGGTTTCGGTTTGTCAAACATCGGAACCGGAACCGAACCGCCTTATAGCGGTTCACGGTTACGGTTTTGAACCGTGAACCGCCGGTTCCGAACCGGAACCGAACCGGCGGTTCGGCGGTTCAATTTTTTTTTTTTTTGAAATGTTTAAATTTTAACTTTAAAAAAATATGGGGTAAAAATTGGACTTGAGCTTAATTCAAGTATTAAAGTTTAAACTTGAATTTTGTAATTTTAAATCTTTGAATTAAGAGCATACGTATTCGATATCCGTAACTTTAGAGTTTAGGAATCAAAATCAAAGTCCTCGTAGTTTATTTTTAAATTGGGGGGGGGGGGGGGAATAAAAATGGACTTGAGCTTAATTCAAATATTCAAAGTTAAAATTAAGAATTTCAACTTTGAATATTTGGATTAAGTTGACTATGTATCCCCTTACCTTAGGAATCAAAGTCCTCGTAGTTAACATACCTTATACTTACCTTAGGGAGTGGAGCGGAGGCGGAGAGGGGATGGTTCAATCACCCAAGTCAACTAAATCATTGCTAGATTCAATATCATATGTATCACTGTCTTATTGTTCATTATAATTTGGTTCTTGTTGGCGTAACTCGGCTTTCACCCAATCATTCAATAATACTTGGTCTTCAAGATTTTGAGGCGTCAATCGAGATCGTCGTTCATCCAAAATGTATCCTCCTACACTGAAGGCTTGTTCAACAGAAACTGTTGAGGCGGGGACAGCTAGTATTTCTTTCGGAATCGTGGCAACTACAAGAAAGATTGTAGACCTTTTTGCCCACCACTTAAAAAGATTGTTATTACCATCCGATAAATTTTTTGCATTTTGAACTAACTCGCTAGGGTTTGGAGGACTAAAATTAGCAATATGATTAGGAAATAAAGCATTATAGTAAAGTGTAAGTAATATTAGCTAAAATTAATTGTGTCTCGCTAGTAGTTTTTCAAACATCACGAGTTACGGTAGGCGTGAATTTTTTTTACTAGCGGGAGTAAAACTTAGTTGAGTAAAATTTTCATATATTTGGTCGTCGGCAAAGTTAAGAGGAAGAGATTTACCACAAACAAATCTAGCTAATTCTTTTCTAGCGGTAATAGGATTAAATTTAAATAAAGAACTATTACCTTGATTGTGGGCATTAGACGACGTCGCCGTGCCTCGAAGTTGGGTTTGATTAGTCTCGATGCTAACTTTGTCGGGATGTTGTCATTGTATATGGCCATTGAGTGTCCCGTAACCTCATCCTTTTTTAAACTTGTACATTTTATCGCAATAGTTGTACTTGGCCAAGAAATGACCGGGACCGGATGCAACGTCGTCCGTTTTTGTATAATGCAGCGCAAATAATGGAGATTTGAGCTCGGATGGTTTCCTTTGTTTTGGTTTTGTTGGTTGCTCATCATCTTCATGAATCGATTTTGAGACTTCAAACATTTCGTTGATTTGTTCCTCGGTTAATTCATCGGGAACATAATCTCCAAAATTCGGACTTGGAATGGAATTACAACTCAGAGTATGAATATGATGAGTAGGAGTACTACCACTAGCACCGCCTCTTCCTCGTCGAGGAATGTCGGTGATAGCCTTTCCCTTTCCCTGGTTGAATTGACCACTTGATATTTTTTTAAATTAAAAGTATAACACTATTAGAGAGAAAGTAGATAGATAGAAGATACTTGGTGTGAGAAAAATGAAGGGTGAGAGGGGGTATTTATAGGTGTAAAATTGTAAAAAAAAAATTGAAATTGTGACTGTTGTGAACCGCCGGTTCCGGTTTGAACCGCCGGTTAACAACGGTTCAAAATTTAAATTTTGAATTTTTTTTAAAAAACGGCGGTTGAATCGCCGGTTCGCGGTTCGTCAAAATGACGAACCGAAACCGAACCGTCTTAAAACGGTTGACGGTTCCGGTTTTGAACCGAACCGCGGTCAACGGTTCCGAACCGACGGTTCGGCAGTTCGAACTGGAACCGTGAACACCTCTAAACACATCCCTTAGAATATGGGTTGCTTGACACTTGGCATGATTTTATTGGTCCGTAAATTCTCCAAATAGCAAGCTCTCCCCATTCATTTTCAAGCCATTTTGAGCCAAATAATTGCGGCAAATTCATCTCTAGAATACTCTCCAAAATCAGTAGCCAAACATTTCAACAGATTCTAGCCATCAAGCCTTAATCCAACCAAAGATACACACCATATAGCTTGATATTCATACCAATTCTTACTCAAATCATCACACAATCAGATATCTTGGTCAGATACTTGTCCCATATTGGCCAAAAATCCCAGCCTTCAAATAGCCTAATTTGGTCCGTCATTTGCTCTTATTTCCTACCGAACCTCCGGCGAATTTTTGCGGCGATTTTTCCGTGTGTTTTGGATTCATTTAGCTCGTACCCTTGGTGTGTCTTTCCAAAGATAAGAAGGCCATAAGGTATCTTATTTTGTGTTATATATATTATTTGTGCCTGTCTTATCTATATATATTGCATTTTGTTTCACTTATACCATATATATATATATATATATAGGAAATAGATCATATGAAAACTAATTATCTTGTAAAATCTAGAAACTTTTGTAGGTCATTGATATTAGTGATCTAACGGCTGTAGATGAATAGAATTATATGCATTTATGTATTTTTTATTGCATTATTTGTTGCATATACTAGCGACCAGCTTTATGCCAACAAATAATAACAAATATGCAATGAAATTACTTAATAATGCAATTGGTTTCTAGATTTCACCATTAAAGGTGTTTCTAGATTACTTAATAGTGCTTATATATATATATATATGTATGGGTTATATGGGTTATTCTAAAAAGGGTCTTATAATAAAAAGTGTAGGAAGGATTGTGGGAGTGACATATGTCATCCCCATTCCACATCATATGACATGTGTCACCCCCACCCTCACCCCCCCCCACCCACCCACCCACCCCCCAACAACAACATCTAAGACTTAGTCCCAAAATAATTTGGGGTCGGCTAACATGAATCAAACTTTGAAACCGTCAATAATCGTTACATAAATAACATAAAAGGAAAAAAAAGGGAAAAAGTAGAGAAAAAAACAAATAAAAAAGAGAATGAATGTTAAAAAAATTGAAAAATCCAGAAAAATAAATTAAAAGATAACATGAAATAAAAGAAATAGGAATTAAAAAAGAAATCAGATTCCATCCACCATCCGTATTCTTTCCCGCCACATTTGCCTCTCCATCGCCATACTTTCTCCAATTCCAAGAAACCGCATATCATTTTCAATCATCTTTATCCAAGTTTTCTTGGGTCTTCCTCTACCTTTCACAACATTACTTGTTCCCCAACTTTCTAGCCTCCTCACTGGGGCATCAATAGGTCTTCTTCTCACATGACCAAACCATCGTAATCGATTCTCCATCATCTTGTCTTCTATAGACGCAACTCTTACCTTCTCTCTAATCACCTCATTTCTGAGCCGATCCTTTTTTGTATGATCACACATCCATCGTAGCATACGCATCTCTGCCACATTCATCTTTTGAACGTGACAATCGCTTTTCTGACCCAACATTCGGTGCCATATAACAAATGCAGCCTAATTGCCGTGCGGTAAAATTTACCCTTTAATCTATGAGGCATGCCAGGATCACATAAAACCCCTGTGGCACTCTTCCACTTCAACCACCCTGCCTTTATTCTGTGAGCCACATCGCCATCTAGCTCTCCATCCTTTTGGATAATAGATCAAAGATACCGAAAGAAAGTGGATCCATGAACAACTTTCCCATCAAATGTGATCATCCCCGCCTCTCTATCACTGTTTTCGCTAAAGCTACACTCCATATATTCAGTCTTACTTCTGCTCAGCCTAAAGCCTCGAGCTTCCAAAGTATCCCTCCAAAGTTCCAATTTCTGTTGCACTCCAACCTTCGTTTCATCAATTAATACAATATCATCTGCGAACATCATACACCACGGAACGTCATTTTGAATTTCTCTTGTCAATTCGTCCATGACTATGGCAAAGAGAAAATGACTAAGAGCAGATCCTTGATGCACCCCAATCGTAATAGGGAATTCTTCTATCCTCCCAATATTAGTACGTACACTTGTACTAGCTCCCGCGAAAAAAAAAACTTTCCTGCCAAAATTTTTTTTTTCCCGCCAAAAAAAATCCCGCCAAAATTTATAAGTGCACCAGATTTATAAAGTTACTGCATCACAGTTATAAAGTTACTGCATCACAATTATGATTTTAGTGCATTAAGGTTATAAGTTACTGCATCATAGTTGATGCACTTAACTATAAACTATGATGCAGTAACTTATAATAAAGACGCACCAAAACTTATTAGTGTGATGCACTAATGATATAAAAAAAGTGTAGTACTTGTATAAAAAAGAATCATATTTAATTTTGAAGCAATTACATACATATATGATGCAGAGAAACTTAGGATGATGCAGTTTCCTATAACTATAATGCAGTTACATACATGATTCACTTACTTATAACTATAATGCAGTTACATACATATATGATGCAGAGAAACTTAGGATGATGCAGTTTCTTATAACTATAATGCAGTTACATACATGATGCAGTTACTTATAACTTATAACTATACTGCAGTTACATATATATATGATGCAGAAAACTTAGGATGATGCAGTTTCTTATAACTATAATGCAGTAAACTTATAACTATGATGCATTAAAACCCAGGTGCATCACCGTTATGAAATTTGGTGCATCATAGTTATAACTAATTTTTATAACTGTGATGCACCAAAATAAAATGGTGCATCATAGTTATAAAATTTTGGCGGGAAAAAAAAATTTGGCCCCAAAAAAAAAAATTTTTGGCGGAAAAAAAAAAGACTTTGGGGGTGGGGGTGGGGGTGGGGTGGGGTGGAGTGGGGGTGGGGTGGGGGTGGGGGTGGGGGTGGGGTGGGGTGGGTGACACATGTCATATGATGTGTCATATGATGTGGAATGGGGATGACACATGTCACTCCCACAATCCTTCCTACACTTTTATTATATGACCCTTTTTAAAATAACCCCACCCTATATATATATATATATATATATATATATATATATAAAAGCACTTGCATTTTTATATATATACTTGTGAGCTTGAATTTCGGATTTTCATCCAAGTATATATATTGTGTGTGAAATAAGGAGTAATTATCACATACCCCTCCACTCCTTTGTTACAATCTTTTAACCCGATGAAATTATCTCAGGCGAAACTATCTTGGATTCAGATTTAATCGAGGTAAACTCTTGTGCTTATTAAAGATAAACGAGGCACTGGATCAGTATCCTTGGACAGGTTCAACTCGCTAAGGAAACTTTCAAGTGTATTTCCTTTTGTGGACCTCAAGATGATGAAGATAAACAAGAAGAATGGATGAAATTAGAAAGTCTAATTTTCTCCTCTCAAATATCCCAATTTGCCTCATTGGAGATTTCAATAGCATCCTTTATAAGGATGAAAATCTAAACTGCAAATACAGGAAGAAGGATATAACTCAATTCAAAAACTTCATTAATAACAATAGAGTCATACCCATCCCTAACTCCAACCAGGCTCATACCTGGCATGGACCAAATGGAAGGAAAAACACCCTGGATAGGGCATTCTCAATGTTGAATGACAATCCTCTGGGAATTAGACATCAGAGCTATGACACAGGAAAAACTCAGATCACAACCCCATTCTTCTCCTCCAAGACAAAAATGTCAACTGGGGTCCCAAGCCTTTTAGAGTATTTAATATATGACTAAAATAAGACTCACTCATCAAACAGCTTCAAAATCTCCCTAATCAAGAGGAAGGCAAATACATGAACATAACTCAGGCAACAAGGCAAATCGAATAAACAAGTCAACGGGCACATAGAAACCAAAATAAGACAAAAAGAGAAGGAACAATGGGAGAATGACAACAAAACATCTCCTCTTCAAAGTCGAACAAAGGAAATTAAAGCTCAATTACAACAATTGTATGATGAAAGAGCATCTATGATCTGGCAAAACTCCAGGGTTGCTTGGGATATGGGACAAGATAAAAACTCTAAGTTCTTTTATAGAATTGTTCTGAAGAGAAAAGCTAGGAATCAAATCAGAAGAACAATCAGTGAAGATGGATGGTCAGTAACTCCCCAACAAATAATACTCACATTCAAAAGACATTTTGAAAATGTGTATAGTCAACAAACACCTCATCCTCTTCTTCATTGGTAACCTAAATGTGAGGACTATTTCAGATGTCCAGGCATCCTCCCTAGTAGTGTAATATCCGCAATTTCGGATTTCCGGTAATTTTCTTTTTTCGGCGGAGGCCCGTTTAGATAACTCGCTTTTGACCGTTTCGTCATTCGGAGAATATTTAATTCTGCACTTTTTGTCATCCGAGTTCGTTTCGGTGCTGCTTTGTTGAGTTCCGTGCTTTTTAGCGACTTTTCCGCGCTTGAGTTCGGTTCTTGCGAATCTCGTTCGAAACTGTCGTTTGGGGTTTTTCGTAAGTTCATTTAACGTTTTTATACGTGTTGTGAGCTTCGGTTTGATTATTCGTTGTCGTATGGTGATTTTCGGGCATTTGGGCTATTTTCGTAATTTCCCAAAGTTTGGGGTAATTACCTTCCGTTGTCGAATTTCGAGCCTTCGGGTGGTCGGAATCGTGTGTTCTACTAGCTCTTAGATTCGTCTTTGTGAGTACTTCGTAACCGTATCTTCGGTTCGTATTCAGGTTCGGGTTTCGGTGTCGTTTTGTTGAGTTCAGGATTACTAAACGACTTTTCTAAGTATGAGTTCGGCTTTGTAAAAATCACCATAAATTCTTGGAAACTCCAAAAAAATTCTGAATCTTTGCAATATTATAAAGCATCAAGTTATCTTTCCAATGGTTCAAACGGTGAGTCAATCGGAGTCCGGACGAGAGAGTTATGGTCGTTTTAGCTCAGTCGCTCATTTTTTCAGTTATTGGCCGATCACTGCCGGCCGAACTCGGCCGTGTCGTCCGAAACGGCCCGTGCCGTACTCGTCCGGAAATGCCGAAGTCTCTGCCTCAGGACCCGACCGTGTCGTCTGGCACGGCCGAGTCGAACTCTTCCGGATAGAACAGAACCGACTGCCCAGACGCCCGACCGTGTTCCAGGACACGGTCGAGTCGTGCCGAGTCGCTGTCGGACGGGTCACTATCGGAAGGCCCCTCCGCGCCGCGACCATGTCTAGCAGGACACGGTCGAGTCCCTGCCGGCTGCGCGCCACGACCGTGTCAGGCGGACACGGTCGAGTCTGTCAGCCTATTTAAGGCCCAGCAGTCGTTTTTTTCGCCATTTTTTCTCCTTCTTCTACTTCTCTTCCGCGGCTGGGGTTGTTTTTATCATGGAGAGATGTTGTTGTTCAATAAATCCATGAAGTCTTGGAGTTCATATCATCAATCATCCATCCTATAACATCCTTTGATCGAGCGAATCAGGTCAGATTTTCTAGAAATCTAATTTTGGGGATTTTGGGTATTTTGTTCGATTTCGTCCGTTTAATCCGATTTAACTTAGGATTGTGATGGATTGATGATTATTTAGATGTATTGTATCATTTCCCTTGTTATCCCATGGTTGGATCTTATCGATTCGTTGTTTTGGTCGAGTTCTTGACCGACGCCTTGAAGGTGTCCGGTAAAATGTCATAGAGGGGTTTTCGGGCATTCTACGATTATTCTTCCTCGTATGATCGATGATTTATTGAATTTATGTTGTTAGGGTCGAATTCTTGTGAAGAACTCGAGTCGAAACCCTTCCGTTCATTGTCTTCTTCGGGGTCCGAGCTTCCCGGTCGAACCGTGTTCTTCGGAGCGTTTGGTAGCGGTTATTAAGGCAAGTATCTTACTATACGACTTGTATCTTGCGACTAGTAATTACGTATGAGATGTATAATGACTTTGCTTGCCTTCGTAAATATGTTCCGTTTGAGTTGGTTGTGTTATTTGCGTGCAATGTACGATTTTGTGGTGATCAAGGTGATTGATTTATGGTGCTCGTTGTTGTATGTAATGTGAATGTGAATATGTGTGTGACCGCTAAGTTCACTCGTGTTGGTTCGACGGGACCTACGAGGATTCGTGGCAGTGGACTACGGGATCAGAACTTAGTGAGGTACTGAGGTCCAATCGCGGCCGTCCGACGAGGCCTACGATAACGCATGGCGATGGACCATGAGTTTCGGACACGGCGGCCCAACCGGGTGAGCTCGACGGGGCTTACGGTGACACGTGGCAGTGGACTACAGTGTCAGGACTGTGTGTGTGATTGTTGTGATTGATATAGTCCGTGCGGGTTGTTATGCCTACGGAGACACGTGACAGTGGATCACGGTGTCGGAATTGGTTATGTTTGGTTAATAGTCCGTGTGGGTTGTTGAACCTACGGAGACACGTGACAGTGGATCACGGTGTAGGAATTAATTATGTTTGTTTAATTGTGCGTGATGTAGTCCGTGCGGGTTGTTGAACCTACGGAGACACGTGACAGTGGATCACGGTGTCATGAGCATGATACTTTTCAAATCAAAGTTTTTACAGGAAAAGTTTTAAGAAAGAATGTTGGGCCGAGCCCCACGAGATTTATGGAAATGTTTAGATTGTGAATCGTTGAATTATGAAACAAGTTTTGGGTTAAGGCCCTTAAGTTTTTCAAAGGTTTTGTGAATAAGGACTTGAGGTCTTAAGGTTTTGAAATTTAAAATTCGAGATGATAATCTTATTTTGAATGCTTCATAGATTATCTTCTCTTGTGAAAACCTCCGGAATATTTGATACTTGATTATTATATTTGATCATGATTATTAATTGCTTGTTACATTTCGTATGATTTGATACTTGCACTAGTAAAACAAGAGAGTTTTACTAACCCCGAGTAATCGGGGTGGATGTCTGCTTTTGGCCCTGTACATGCAGATTCAGTGGAGCAATCACAGGATTGGCACAAGAGGATGACGAGCTGCGATACTAATCATGAGTCGAGAGTTATTTTGATTTTTGTTGTGTTGTCGAGTTGATTTCGGTCTTCCGTCAGTATTGTATTTCACCCCTGTGTGGGTAATGTTATTTAAGCCGCTTTATCGATTGGGTTGTGTGACCTCATCGGTCTGTGTATTCACGTGTAAGTGACCATATCGGTCTGTATCATTTTATTGTTTGACCCTGGTCGGGCAAGCACTTGGTTGTTTATGGATGCTTAGCCTGGTAGATCCTTGTGGAAAGGGTCTACGGCGTGTAATATTCCCATACAGTTTTGGGGATGTTACAAGTAGCCCCCTTTTCCATTACATAAAGTGTGTTTGATGACACACTTATTTTCATTAATGAAGAGGAGAACTCAGTCAAAGGAATCAAGTGTCTTCTTAAATGCTTTCAGCATCTCTCATTCCATAAGAGTGAGATTTTCTCCACATCCCCTAATGAAGTGGACACTAAAAAATGGGCCCACATCCTGGGATGTAAACTGGGGAAATGGCCAATGAAGCATTTAGGTATTCCAATTGGCTTAAAGAGCAAGGATAATTCCATTTGGAAGCCTCTTCTTGAAAATTTAGACCAAAAACTAAATGGTTGGACAAACAGACACCTCTCTATGGCAGGAAGGCTTGTTCTCCTAAAGGCAACATTAGATAGCCTCCCAGTCTATTGGCAAAATTTCTATATTATAGCAAAGGGGGTTGCAAATAAAATAGATAAAATAAGGAGAGACTTCATATGGGGTATAGACAAAATGCATCTTCTGAACAGGAACTCTGTGTGCTCTCCAAAGAAAGTAGGTGGGTTGGGTCTACACGATCTTGATTAAAAGAACTTAGCCTCGCTAGGAAAATATACATGGAGGCTCCACAAAGATAGACATCAGTTATGGTTCATAGTAATGAAAGCCAAGTATGGCAATTTGTTACAAACCTCCACCTCCTCTTCTTTCTCTCCCTTTCTTAACAGAATAACCCCAATCCAAACACAACCATACTCTGCCAGCCACCTTAACCATCAAGCCTACAAATGGACATTAAAGAGTGGCACCAATATCAGATTCTAGGAGGACATTTGGAGGAATAACACATCATTAGCAGAAGATTTCCCTCACCTGGGATACAAGCGAGGAATTTAATTCACAGTAACCTGGTCAGAGACTGGCACCTCTTTCCGCCAACTGCCTTGAGAAGATCATATCAAGTGCAGGTTGTTTCTCATGAAGATTCAAATACTTATGTAGCATATGCAGATGGGTCATGGAAGAAATCCAATGCAGGAACTACCTCTACTGGCATTGGTGGCTTCCTCAAAAATCAGAATGGAGAAATAATCTACATATTTTCAGGACCCTCAGTTGCAACATCTCCTATAGAATTAATAAACCCAATTATTAATTAATCTTATTAATTAACAATTAAAACTCTTTTAATTATTAGTTCCTTTTCTAAACTCTTTAAAAAATGATTCTCTCATCAAATTTAATTTCCCAAATTAAATTCATAATTAATAATATTAAGAACTCTTTCTTAATTTATTTATAATAAATTAAATCATATTTAATTAATTATAAATAATTGCTAACTATTATTTATTTCATAAATAAAATAACTATTAGCCATTATTAATTAATTCTTCCTTTATCAAATAATTTTCTTTTATGTTGTGACCCTTTAAGTTCAATATTAAGCCGGTAGTAGACATAAATAATAACAAACTATTTATTATTATTTATATCAACCCCTAGAGGCCTCATCTGACCATCCCCGGGTGGAAGAACAACCACACACGCCCATATGCATTTGCACCAATAAACAAACATGCCTATTACGTATCATACATCGTCATAACATAATTCATAGTTATCCTGACATCGTGATAACAAGCCACGAACCTCGGAGTCTCCTCGAGACATACCCGGTTTGGATAACCCATGACAAGTATGCCACAAGTCCAACTCAAAATCATAAGTTATCCTGGCATCGTGCTAGCAAGCCACGAACCTCGGAGCCTCATCGATACATACCCAGTTTGGATAACCCTATGGTCAAACCCGACCCGTACTAGCAAGGACGGATCCCGGAGGCTCCAACAAACCCTACCCGGCGGAACATCACTTTACAACGATCACATACCAACAAGAAATTATACTTTTCCAATAACGCCGAACAGCACGACCTCCTAACATAGGAGTCACAACCAATAACACACAACATCACATATTCGTCAACAAGTACATGTATCCACACACACCTTGACAAAGAGATAGAGCTTTATGTCCACAAGTGACACAGTCGCACACAACGACACCACACGAAAATAAAGTATTCCAATATACAGCACTAATACACATATTCAGAACATCACATTTGTTCACATAACACACGAGTTGTCTTTACAGTAAACCTTTATTAAAAATATATTGATTCTTTTGAACGTTCATTATAAGCATTCAAGTAGCACACATAATCAATTACCAACTATTATATCTACAAAGCACGAAATGTATGGGCAAGAGACTTGCCTCGAAACCACGAGCGAACAAAACAACAAAAGGACGCAACCGAGCAATCAGGGAACTTCCAATTTCAGCGAACAAGTGGCAACTCCGGACACTATGAGAATAACTCCACAACGAACTAATATACTCTTCAAAACCCGACTCTAACTCGCTGCAAAACAATAATAATAATGAGGGTTCAAGGGTTTGTTTCAAGGAAACCAAATCATGTTCCATGTCACATAAAATCGATAAACGAGTTTCCAGAATAAGGATTACAATAAAAACAACAAGAATTACATAAATAATTTATCAACTTCGGATTAAATCAAGGAATCAAGGAAAAACCCCCAAAATTACTGAACTAGGGTTTTAAGAAAAATACCTCGATCTGAAAGGATTCCAAGTAAAATGATGTTGATAACGTGAAGAAAACTCACCAAGATGAAGCTTGATGATGAAGATCGCCCCAGATCGCCCTAGGAGACTCGTCCCGATGGATGGAAGTGAAAGGGGAAGGAAATGAAAGAAAACAGGAAAGAAAGGCCTGCTGTTCAATATTTATACTGGACACTTATTAACATGCTCTAGTACACTGGTTAGCACGTGCTATCGAAGCAACACAACAACACGGTCTTCCCAAACACACGGTTAGCGTGTGCTAATCACTAATATTGGCATGCGCTAACGAGTTCCGACTCTAATGCAGTAGCTTCTGGGCAGCTAACTGGAAGATAGCGTGCACTATCAATATACAAGTAGCGTGCGTTATGAGGCAACATAGCGTGCGATACACCTATTGCACAGGCAATATAATCACACCAAAACCCTACGCAACTACGATCCAAATGAAAACGAACAAATATTGAAGCACGACACACTATCACATAAACACAGGCACCACATATCCGCTTGAATCGGTAAATAATTCAAGATGTTCGGATGCCAAAATCCTGGGTATTAAACTCTACCCTACTAAAAATAAGTTTCGTCCCGAAACTTAAAACATGAAACAATCAAGGCAAGGCAGACTGAGATAACACACACTATCTGCTGCTGACAGCGTACAAAAGCTTCATGTGGTACAAAGCTGTTGCGGTGTGATTTGCTACACAAGAGTGTTTATGAAAACAACGAACACGAATCACTACGATTGATTAACCCAAGCAGTACAACAACCAAAACACGAGTCTAACACTAAACAAGTATGTAATTCTGACAACCCAAAGGTTTAGAAGATCAAATATGAAGACAATCTGTTGAAACTCTGGAAAATTATGAAGTGTCCCAGACGCTCGTTAATCATAATATGAGGTCGATCAACAACTATGAAGTACACAACATGACTCAAAACATCAAATGAACTCGTAGAAACTGCAAGAGGTTAATTTCGCACAAGGTTCACAAGAATTGAACCAAACTCGGAAAAGTCATCACGATAAATGGAATAATCCGAAATAATATCAAATCTCGTTCGAATGACGAAAAGCGAAGAACAAAACAAGTTCATAAGTATCAACGAACACAAACGAGTCGATAGAATCGAAACATACAGAAGCAAAAAAATACGGGTATTACATTCTTACCTCCTTTAAAAGAGGTTTCATCCCCGAAACTTAAACAACGAAAATGAGGTAACAAAATAGCAAGCATCTGACGGACAACATCTCTCAAGGACCTCTTATAATCGTTCGTGATACCTGTACTGGAGTCCGCCCCTCAGAAGACTCAACGATCAACTCGCAAAACTGAATTCTATGTCCCTCGAGTCCACACTTGTAACAAGTTACTGGCGGGGAAGGACAATGTGCACGTACATGCCCCAACACATTACAGTTGAAACACCTCGTGGCTTTACCAGGAGTCAAAGCTGACAACTTGGAACTCTTAGTCCCACTCATCGAGCGATGGAGCTTCACGGCAGAAAGGCCACAGTGTTGCAGTTTAGAAATTCTGACTCCTGTACTGACAGCAAAATCAACAGACTTCCTCTGTTTCTTGGACTCGGGCAAACGTTCAGTCGATAACGAAGCTATCTCGTAGGCTAATGCTCGATTTTGATACTCTCTCAACTTAATGCAAGTGAGTCCCGCCATATACTGGCAAATCTATGGCTTCATCCGCATGTTGAAATGACGGATCATATCATCTTCACTCTTCACTGATCCCGCACAAAGTTGAGTTGTTTGCTATAGTCGATGATAGCTTGCGACACCGATATATCCCGCAGTTTTGCCAAATAAATCTCATGAATCCTCTGCTCTATGGTCGGTTCCAGACAAAACTCATCCTTCATAAATTTCTGGAATTTTGCCCACGTGACGACACAATCCCGAGGTTTAACAGCTTCCCACCAATTAGCAGAATCTCTGTCAAGAAGGTACTGAGCGATAGGCACCTTCCGATTTTTGGGACAATCAACTGCCTCGAATATCTTTGCCAACCAAAAAAGCCAACCATCCCAGCCCAATGCATCTGCGCACTAGCGAATCGAGGGGGATTCATATGAATCACTTCTCGAAGATATTGGTTTTCACCGACATTCTGAGTCACATATGTATTACGTTGAACCGCCTGGGTCAACTATGTTATCTGTGTCGCTATTTGTTGCAATATAGTAGCAACACCAAGACCGACAACCTTCTCTTGGTCCCGCGTCTGATCCCCGTGGCCACCCGTACCATGGTTACGACCACGACCTCTGTCTCTCGGCATACTAACAAGTAATCACCTAGCACGATGAAAATCATAATACATAATCACACACAAAAATTATCATCACCTAGACAACACCGATAGAATAAAGTCCGAGATGATCAGTTTTACTACTGTAAAAAAAAATTAGACCTAATGGCTAAAATGAAGTCCCATAGCTTCTGCCCAGCCGAATTAGCACGCGCTACCACAGAGCTTAGCATGTGTTACCCATGCCGCAACAACGCGCGTTAGATGAATATTTAGCTTGCGCTAACTGCTACGATTCAAAAATATAATGGTGAACACACCCAAATGGTACTAGAATCGAAGGTTACAAATAAACAACAACATGCAATTGTTAGGATTATGCCCTCGAATGCCACTCAGTGAATGTATGAGTGAAGGCATTGTACTTGTTATTATATAATTCATTATCATAAGGCAAATGTATGTTTCTTTATTTACTGATAGTTACTGGCATTCCTAACTCGTAAATATATATATATATATATATATATATATAAACTAGTCCGTGTATTTGAGAGCATAACATTCCACTCCTTATTGGATAAGGGGGTCGGCACTGGAAAGGTTTATAGCTCAAATACTTAATCGTTCGCAAGTCGATGAAACTTGACTGGGCGTTAAGTTTATGTGAAGACTTGTATGACATGTTCTTTGACATGGAGAGTGCCTGTCGGACACTAATGGTTAGTGGGAGCACACGTTATAGGTATGCTAATTGGATTAGTATACTCGAACCGACTCACCCTCGATTCGTCATACGGTTTTCACTTCGGGACATTCAATGACGGAATCGAAAGGTTGTGATAGGTATTCGTGAACCTTCGACCTGAGGATTTAGTAGGGATGTGCTTGTGACGTCAAGATTTTCATTAGAGTAGTTCGATCCTATAAACTGGAAGGCGGGGGTCAACCTCGATGTGCATCTTGACGGGCAAGTAGCAGGTCCTACTGAATACCAAGATAGAATTCTTTCTCCTGTTAGTGAACGGATTTCATGTCTTATGCAGTTATTGGCAGATGAGATGCTAACTGAGACGAACCTACTGAGTCGCACAATAGGATTGACGACGGAATGAATCGAGCTTATTCTCTCATTATGAATATTAGATATTGGATATCTAATTAATTGGGGCATTGGATGTCTAAATTGATTTATTGGATAAATTAATTTACAGCCTAATGAATTAAATAAATTACTGGGTGATTAATTTAATCCATGAATATAATTATTTCTTGGAGAAATTAATTATGTTATTATGTATTCGATCTGATTAATTAATTGGATTAATTAATTGATATAAATACATCGGAACAGAATCAGAGTTTATCTGTTTGGATTCACGGGAGTCTGAAACGGACCGAACTCCTCCTACCCTTCTGGATGGCCGCCCCCCATTTGTCTTCCACCTAATATGGTGGAAGACTTCATGATTTAATATCATGAAGTGTTTTTCCTTAAGGGACATGGAATCACCTTTTTATATTGTAAAGGTGTTTTGATAATATTCCTTCAAGAATAAAATGAAGATCAACTCACTCTCACCACACACTTTGAGAATTCCATCCGTGAGTCAAGAGCAAGAGAGAGAGAGAATCTTTTTCTCAAGTCTTCTTCTTCATTTCATTTCTTCTTGTTTTTCTTGGAGAAAATTCAAGATATAAATTGAGAGATAGTGAGTTATACACTTAGAGTGTTATAATCACAATTGAAAGCTTCATCATCCTAGCTCTAGCCATATCCTTGGAGGATAGCAAGGTGATCTTCATTCCGATCTTTTCTCCGGCGCGTGGCAAGTAGAGACGCGGTACTTTCGGCGTTGGATCATCCAAGAGCTTGGAGTGGATTGGATCGTAGGGAAATCAACTAAAGCTTGGGGAATAGCTCAAGAGAAAGACACCATTTAAATCAACAGACTACAAGGGTATATTTCTCGTATCTCTTGTGTTTCGTATTATTTTCGTATATATGTAGCTCGATCGATCCTCGTAGGGATTCAGATCTAATTAATTTTTATTTTACCGCTTCCGTTGGGCCTTCATTTTAGGCACAGAATCCCAACAGTGGTATCGGAGCGTAGGTCATGCGGTCGTCTATACGATATTTAGCATTTGAAATGCTTGATTGAATGGTTTATGATTTGGAATCATAATCGTATTAATAGTTGATTTTCAATTGTTCATCTAAAAATTAATTTTTCATGATTTTATGTTACAATATAAATCTATTTTTCTTTTGAAAAACTGATTTAATTGTGTAATATAAAAATTAGAAAAATATTATTTTTGGATTCGGGATGAAAAGACGAGCGGAAAATGGCGGACCCGGCTCAGAAGTGCCGAGGGTCTGCCGGGGCCTGCCCGGCTGACAAGCGAGGGCTGGGTCAAGTAATGGCAGACAATTTCTTGGGCTAGGCAAGGCGGCCACTGTCGGTCATGCTTGGCCCGGGCCTCGTGTTTTTGGCTCCGTTTTTATATTTCGTTCAGAAAAATAATTTCTCTCAAATTAAATTGAATTGAATTTGACTAAAATATTATTATGGTGATTTTATTTTAAGGGAATTAATTTAATGAAATATTTATTTTATCCGAAACAAATTAAAATTAACGGATGTTTGAATTAATTTGATTAATTCGTTTGGATGGATTAATTTATATTGGTAGGATCAATATCTATACTATATAATACTTATCCCCCTTAATTTAATGTGGAAGGGAGATTTTTAATTGTAACTTTTAATTGTAAATATATGAAGAGACTATTTTAATTGTAACTTTTAATGTAAATAAACTAATTTAAATACAAAAGTTATGATAAACATCACAATGCAAATGCACCTTCTAATACACAATTGTGAATATTTATTCATATGGTATGAATGCAACAAACGCGCTTAAATGAATTAATGTGCAAAGTGTAACATTAATCGCGAAAATTCTCCCACGATAAATTAAGTTTAAAAGGTTTCAAGGTTTTCCTTCCCTCCATCGAGCTTTCGAAAATTGAAATCCAAACCGGATGTGCTATGCTTCCGAGTTATCGGGGTAGTCGTTCGGGGAGGATGAATAAATTGCTGGGAGCGCATTGGATGCCTTCGGTTGGAGCAAATTTCATCCCTAGAAACCTGTTCGGTTGCCGGATAAGATTAAATTGTGAAACTGATTTGCGTCGATGGTATAAACTAAACTTGTTCACGAACCATAGAAACCGTATAGGTTGAGGGGAGTGAGCAAGGGGAAAAAGAAGATCGACTCATCCATTGGATGGGTCGGTGTTGGACACCACTTTATAAAAACTAATAGACTAGAAACATGTTCGGTTGCCCTCTATTAAGATTTATAAAGAACTCGATCACCACTATGAAGTAGGGCGAACGATACTTTCGAATTTCACATGGGAGTGTGTTATTCCGATAAAAATAGTGGGAACTGGGTAACAAGAATAGAAAAGACCTTAGTTCTATACTCAGATCATAATTGAACGAGTCACTAATTAATATGTCGTACTTAATGCAGACATAACTCTCAATATGACAATGAACCCACTCGCAATTTTACTAGAAAAGAACACCCTAATCAGACCTAACTTTGTGGATTGGCTCCGCAATCTGATGATAGTCCTAAGTATAGAGGCACTAGGATACGTCTTAGAGACAGACATTCCGGCACCTCTAGTGCGGACAAGAGCCAATCAGGAAGATATTGAAAACCACGAAAAGTAGGTTAAGGATGACATAAAAGTCCGTGCTTACATGGTGGCTTCTATGTCTAATGAGCTTTAGAGATCTCATGACAAGATGACTTCTGCTAGGCAGATTCTATCTCACTTAACCGAGATTTATGGTGAGCACAGCCGAACTGCTATATATGAGATATCCAAGCAACTGTTCGGTGCTAGGATGAAGGAAGGTGAGAAGGTTGGTAACCACGTCCTCAAAATGATATGTATGATCAAGAGATTGGAGGCTCTTGATTTTAAGATGGATGCTTCTATTCAGGTCGACCTTATCCTACAGTCTCTCCATGATTCCTTCTCACAATTTGTTATGAATTACAACTGCAATGAAATTGCATGCAACTTAGCGGGGCTAATGAACAAACTAGTGACCGCTCAGTCTCAGATGAAGACTCCACGGATTAAGGAGTCTGCCCTTGTGATTTCTTCTGGATCTCGGAGGTCTAAGAATAAGAAGAAAAAGACCAAGAAGCGGAGGGGACCACAAGTCAAGGACCTTAAGGGTAAGGGCAAGGGCCCGATGGTTCCAAAGATCAAGAAAAAGGACGCTGGTCTCAAATGCGGGGAGCTGGGCCACTGGGCTAGAGACTGTCCAATTCTTCATGGCGCATCAGGTACAGAACTTTTAGTTTTAGAAACAAATTGTTCTGCTACTATATTTTCTACTTCTTGGATACTGTATTCGGGTGCTAGTTCTCAAATTTGTACCGTGAATCGGGATCTGGAACAAAGTAGGAAGCTTGGAGCTGGGGAAGTGATGATCACTATCGGAAGCGGGCATAGTGTCAAGATAACCGACATAGGATCACTTATTTTGGGTTTAGAATCCGATTTTGTTTTGAATTTAGAAGATGTACTTGTTTTGCCCAAGGGGCATAAAAAACATTGTATCCATTCTGGTCATGGAATGGAAAGACTTTTCATTTTTCATTGGTGATTGTTCCTGCAAAATTTATTTTAGAAATAAACTAGTGGGCACTGCTACATTGTTGAATGGACTGTATCATTTCTACCTCAGTAACAAAGTCGTTGTGAATTCTATGACTAGGAAGCGTGGTAGGGATGAAACTAATCAAGTTTTGAAATGGCATCTTAGACTTGGTCATGTTGGTCAGACCAAAGTTTACAAAATGGAAAAAGATGGACTTGTGGGTCCATTGGGATCGGATCCCTTTCCTACATGTGAATCTTGCCTTAAAGGCAAAATGACTAAGTCCCCCTTCACAGGGACTTTTGAAAGATCCGCTGATAAACTAGGATTAATCCATACCGACGTATGTGGTGCTTTGGAAGCAGCACGTGATGGATATCAGTACTTCATTATGTTTACAGATGATCATACTAGGTATGGTTACGTATACTTAATGAAACATAAATCCGAGGCCTTTGAGAAATTCCAGGAATTTAAGGCCCTAGTCGAAAATCAAACTGGTAATCATATCAAAGCACTTCGGTCGGACCGAGGTGGCGAGTATATGAGTGCGGAGTTTTACGAGTTCCTAAAGGAATATGGAATAGTATCACAACTAACATCTCCAGGTACTCCTCAGTTAAATTGTGTGTCAGAAATGAGGAATCGGACCTTGTTGAACATGTTCCGTTCCATGCTAGGCTATAATGACTTACCAATTTACCTGTGGGGGTATGCACTCCTGACTTCCGCTTATATCTTGAACAAATGTCCTTCCAAATATGTTCTTAAAACTCCACATGAGATGTGGGAGAGGAGGAAACAAAGTCTTAATCACATTAGGATTTGGGGATGTCCCGCCTATGTCAAGAAGACTAAGATGGAAAAGTTGGAAGCAAGGTCCGCGAAGGGACATTTCATTGGATTCCTATTCGGGACGATGGGTTATCTATTCTACAAGCCCGAAGATCGAAAGATCGTTGTTGCTTTACAAGCACACTTCCTGGAAGATGAGTTTATTCAGAAAGGCCGAGCAGGTAGAAGTATTTCTTTGGAAGAATACAATGAAACTCCTCAAGAGACACCTGTGCAAGAAACTGGAACCGAACCTTATGAAACACAAGTATAACCACCTAAGAGGGTGTCTCATTTACCTAAGAGGTATGGCCTTGTGCACTTGGAGGAGCTGGGTGTAATATCCGGAATTTCTACTACTATTGTTTAATATTATTTTATTCGAGTTATGTTGTACAGCGTGGAATCTGTACAGTATGGATAAAATAATTGTAGAACTGAGATATCTGTATTGGTATAATTGTCGTACTTGGTCGACAAAGGATATAGTGCGTCATGTATATGTATCTAGTATGTTGAGACGACGAGCAAGAATAGCTAAAAATGGCTAAGTGTAGCATTATTAGCGCACGCTAATAATCATGTATAGCGCACGCTATCATACTGGTTTAGCGCATGCTAAAGGTAAAAGGCAGCGCACGCTAGTGCAGAACAGATCATAAGGAATCTATGTGTGGACCAGGCCACTTTCGGCGCATGTTCTGATTAGTCAACTGATGTTTGTCGTAAAGTATTAGCGCACGCTAATGCCCGTTGTTAGCGCATGCTAATATCAGTCGGTCAAAAGGGAATCTTGGCTTTATTGGTTGCTTTCGGCATATGGGGTCACGAGCCTATTCGGGGTAGGTGCAGACTGGCAAGTCAACTATAATTAGCGCACGCTAAGATACAAGATTTTGCGTGCGCTAGACAGTGTAGTTTACGTAAGTTATTGCATGGGCATTACGTACGTAAGCTGATGTGTGGAGCAAGCCAGTAGCCTATGGACCGCGATAGTGCATGCTAACGAAAGAGAGTTAGCGCATTCTAAGCATGTAACGTACGTTAAATGAGGACGTTAGCGTACGTTAATAATATACAGTGTATATATATGTGTAGTTGGGCATTATCCTTCATTCCGTTCATTCCTTCCTTGCAACCGAGAGAGAGAGTTTTTAGAGAGAAGTTTGAGGTTCCAAACACTGAGAGATGATGATCTTTAACAAAGATTAAGCTGAGGAACATGGATTAAAGTCTTGTTCTTGAAATTATTGATGATTCTTGGAATGAAGTTGATTGTTCTCCTTCATGGGTAAATGATTGACGTTGCGAGTCATATATGGAAAAGGAGTTTTTATCGGAGTCTATATATTGAGGTTTTGGAACTCGATCGTGTGGTTTCCGTTGGAATGTCAATGGATTTGGTGACAAGCCGAAGTGGTATACAGGAGTATGGATATGGACAAGCATTTGCATAAATTCCATTTTATTTAATCGTGTGTATTCGAAAAGAATTTTTATCGAGAACTTGGCACCAGCGAGCCGATTTAATTTTTAAAATTGATTTCGTGGTCTTTCGAAAATTTATGTTTTGATTTTTGAAATTTTTGAAAGAATTTTCGAAAATTTGTCTTTTGACAAGACTATATGATTTCAAACTAGTTTTGAAAATGTGATTGATACCCATACGCATTTAGTGTATATTACATATCATGGTGAAGTTGTGAGTGTGATTCACGAACTGGATAATATATCAATGTGGAACGATGAATAGGGATCCGAACTTTGGTATGGTCGTTTGGTTATGCAAGGATGATCGATTGATTTATCGGATAAGAGAAATATGCTGCGTGTTGTAGATTCATGCACAAGATGTAATTTTGGAACTTTGGATTTTGCGAAATCGGTGCATATGTGCTATGTAATTCCATTGGTATGGTAGTAGCGCGATTTTTACCATAGTGATTTCTGAATGATTTCTTTTGTAGATTTGGGGATGGTGACCCCATGTTGGTTGTTTTAGATGTTGAGCAGTCGTCTCCACTCCAGGTATGATTGGTTATTTTCGTCGGCTTGATTGGGTGTTCGTCTGCCGAGGGGTATGTTCACCAACCGGATGTGTTTCGTTGAGATCCACTGTATGTGATTTGTTTAGCGTTTCGAGAATTTTTCTCTTCTGTATATCTGTCTATGTGGTTCTGTGTTTATCGTGTTGGAATTTACCGTGTGAAGGTATTCCCGATTATTGTTGCTCCTTCGTTGGTAATAATAGAGATTGTCATGTTGATGATATTCTTGACTGTGTTTTGACCTCTGGTTGGTCATATTGGAGTTTATCATGTTGATGATATTCTCAGTTGTGTTTTGACCATTGGATTAATCGTATTGGAGATATCTTATCGATGATCTTCTCGGTTAGTTAGTTGGTTGATCATTGTTAATGATTGTATAAGCGTTCAGATTTTGTGTTGATGTTTCGGGATTCGTGTCATTATTTTCGGCAGTTATTTCTCAGATATATCGCGCATTATTGATTGTATCGAAATTGGGACTTGATTGTGTAATCAGGCAGACAGGATTTGACACGGGCTGATTATTTTCTTCCGAAGATGATATATTTTTTTTGTTGAGACTCAAGGAACTGTGATTGTAAGCGTATTGAGACTGTACAGTGGGGTCACTTGCTAGTATACTGTGTTGGTTATACGTTAATAATGATGATTGATCATTGTCGTGATGGTTTAATAGTTTTGTTGAACGGTTTGTTGATTTTTCTATGACGGATTGCAAGTTTCGAGGACGAAACTTATTTTAAGTGGTGTAGTATGTAATATCCGGAATTTCTACTACTGTTGTTTAATGTTATTTTATCCGAGTTATGTTGTACAACGTGGAATCTGTACAGTATGGATAAAACAATTGTAGAACTGAGATATCTGTATTGGTATAATTGTCGTACTTGGTCGACAAAGGATATAGTGCGTCATGTATACGTATCTAGTATGTTGAGACGATGAGCAAGAATAGCTGAAAATGGCTAAGTGTAGCATTATTAGCGTACGCTAATAATCATGTATAGCACACGCTATCATACTGGTTTAGCGCACGCTAAAGGTAAAAGGCAGCGCACGCTAGTGCAGAACAGATCAGAAGGAATCTATGTGGGGACCAGGCCACTTTCGCCGCATGTTCTGATTAGTCAACTAATGTTTGTCGTAAAGCATTAGCGCACGCTAATGCCTGTTGTTAGCGCACGCTAATATCAGTTGGTCAACAGGGAATCTTGGCTTTATTGGTTGCTTTCGGCATGTGGGGTCACGAGCCTATTCGGGGTAGGTGCAGACTGTAGCAAGTAAACTACAATTAGCGCACGCTAAGATACAAGATTTTGCGTGCGCTAGACAGTGTAGTTTACGTACGTTATTGCATGGACATTACGTACGTAAGCTGATGTACGGAGCAAGTCAGTAGCCTATGGACCGCGATAGCGCACGCTAACGAAAGAGAGTTAGCGCACGCTAAGCATGTAACGTACGTTAATAATATACAGTATATATATATATATATATATATGTAGTTGGGCATTATCCTTCATTCCGTTCATTCCTTCCTTGCAGCCGAGAGAGAGAATTTTTAGAGAGAAATTTGAGGTTCCAAACACTGAGAGATGATGATCTTTAACAAAGATTAAGCTGAGGAACATGGATTAAAGTCTTGTTCTTGAAATTATTGATGATTCTTGGAATGAAGTTGATTGTTCTCCTTCATGGTTCGTCTATACAAGGTAATAGTTCTTCACTTTTGGATTTCGTTTTGGATTGGAGATTTACGTTCTTAAGTTGATGAATATCATATAAACAAGTTAATAAGTATGATTAGGAGATGGATTACCGGATTATGATGATGTTGTTATTGATATATGGATATTGATGTGATTCGTATGGTTTGAATCGTGTTGTCCGTATTCTTTAGATAAGTTGGTTAAATCTTCTCCTCAGTTTCGAATGTTGATGTTATTGTTGATAATTACTCCTTGTAATGATAGATTATGGAAGTATTGTTACGTTCTTAAGGTTTCATGATGTTGATATTGAGGAAGATGATATATGGATATAGGACTTGGATTATAAGTTGAATGATTGTTTATATGTTAAAGGATATCGGATTTCGCTGTTTTGATAGCTTTGAACATGGTTTAGAATCACTTAGTGTTCTTGATAATCGCCATATGTTGATTCGGTATCTGAAAAACATGCATCTGTACAGCATTAGCGCACGCTAAGCTTACGGGCTAGCGCACGCTAACGGGAGCTACTTAGCGCACGCTACGTTATGCGTTTAACGTGCGCTAAGTAGGCAGACAGTGCAGTATTTTCGTGTTTTGGTTCTGAATTTGTACTGGTTTGAGTTGGATTGTTCAGACTTATGTTTAACCGAGATGTTGTAAAACCGTTGGGTTTGTGGATTGGTTATGTCGGTTATTGATTGTTATCGGATTGTTGTTTATTGATTATTGCCATAGGTTGTGGTAAGTGATCGGTGATTATAACCGTATGTTGCGGTCGTGTTCGTGTGCGTTCGTGAATCGCTTTGAGCCGGGATCCGAGGAGCTTGTACTCGACGACGAGGAATTGGTAACGGATTCATCGGTATCAAGGAAAGTTATTACTTGCTCAGTTATAATGTTTAATGAATGGTTTCAGTTTCATTTCGTTTATAATGCATATAGCAATGATTATTACTGCAAATTCTGGAGATTTGGATGATGTGTTGTCTTTCCGATTCTGGGAGTTAAATCATAAGGTTTATGATTCATTTCGGTTATTGGAATTTTGGGTATCGAGGATACATTATGATAAAGACGAGGATATAAGTATCTGCAGTCCATGGTACGTTTGGGTTGCCGAGCATTGCGGATAATCATCGGTGATGATTTGACATCGAGATTTCTCCTGAAGGATTCGGGACAAGTATCTTACTTTGATTCGGTTTTGTATTGATGATGTTGATCATGCATGTTGTCATTCATGTTGCTGAACATGAAGTCGTCCTAGTTGTGTCATCATAGTGTCGTTCATGTTTTGATTTATATGTTGTTCATGTTGATGAACATATTGATTTGCATATGTGTACACATAATTGCATTGTTTATGTTGTAAATGATCCGAGGGGATCATGAGGATCTATGCTGAGGGCACTGGATCGGATGTCCACCCTGCGTTGGTTCGACGGGATCATCATGGGGATCTATGTTGAGGGCGCTGGATCGTTGGACAGGTTTTTCACCATGCGTTGGTCCGACGGGATCATCATGGGGATTTATGCTGAGGGCGCTGGGTCGTTGGATTACCAGTATTGCGTTGATGGAATCTTGTGAATTTGCATCATTGATTTTATCATGTGTTGTTGTGCATATGTGTATTGTTGGTTATCCGCCTTATGCTGATCTGATAGGATTAACAAGGGGATCTATGCTGAGGGCACTGGATCGTCGGATTTCCATTGAATATACATGATTGTTATTGTTGTGATCATATTGACGTGGTCATGTAGGTCTTGGATTAGGACCGTGTCCGTATTGCATTGATCTGATCTCGGGTTAGACTGATATGATTGTCGTGGCACTTCATATCTCGAGGTATGTTCTGTATTTTTATTTGGTAATTGTATTTTGATGGACAACCAGTTATCGTCTTGGGATTTAATGATACTATCCGATGGATCGTATTGGTCAGAACTGGTACTTTTCCGTATCATGAGTTGATGATGATAGTTTGAGAATCTTGAGTATTGTTTGTGGTGCAATACAGATATTATGTTCGAGTTTATTGGTTAATCTAGTACGGGATGTGAAATGTGATAATGGTTATTCTGATGAGAATTACTTGAGTAAGCAAAGTTATGGCGGTAAGATTACATTGGTCGTATTATTATGTTATATTCTCATTGGTATGTAATTATTAATGTGATGTGACGGTTATCATTGTTGGATATTATGGCTGACCCCGTCATGGGATTTCTTTTTAGGTTCTTGGAGTATCGAGCTTGTAGTGGTCGTGAAGAGATGAGCTTCCCTGCGGATACTGGCTAGGACATGTTTTGTGCATTTAGTTTCTTGATTGGTTCTTGTATTACGCTGCTAGAGTATATTTATGGTTGGTCTTTTTCCGCTGCGTGAGTATTTTGAAATGCTCTTTGATATCTAGTAACTGAGGTTACTTTGGAAATCTTTCTCTAAACTATTGAGTTTTGGCCGTTTGGCCTTGCCCTTTTCGAAATGAGATTTTACGACGGTTTTGATAAACGAATTTTACTAAGTCTTCAAATGTTTTTTAAAGATAGTACCGTCGTTGGCCTCTTGGGAATTTGTAAATGTTTGCGAAAATTTCTTTTAGTCTTGTGGGTTCCATCTCGGGGCCCACGGCACTGTAATATTTCCAGTTAAATCTGGGGGTGTTACACTGGGTCTCCATGAGGTTCCAAATGATAGCCAAGAGACCGAATCAACGACCTATGACCAAGCGATGGTGGATGTATACTCCGCGAAATGGCGTGAAGCTAGAGAAGCTAAGATAGACTCGATGCATGTCAATCAGGTCTGGACTCTTGTAGACCGCCCCAAGGGCATAGTGTCTATTGGGAACAAGTGGATCTACAAGAGAAAGACTGGTGGTGATGGCAAGGTTGACGCCTATAAGACCAGGCTAGTGGCAAAGGGTTATACCCAAAAGGAAGGGATCGATTACCTCGATACCTTCTTGCCCGAAGCTATGATCAAGTCTATTCGCATTATGCTTGCTATAGCTGCCTACCACGATTATGAGATATGAAAAATGAACGTAAAGATGACTTTCCTTAATGGATTCCTCGAGGAGGAAATCTATATGGAGCAGCCTCAAGGATTTGTGTTCGAGGTCGATATTTAGAAAGTGTGCAAGATTCAGCGTTCCATGTATGGAATGAAGCAAAGCTTCGCGTAATTGGAACCTTCGTTTTGACGAGGCAGTCAAAGAGTTTGACTTCGTGTAAAATGAAGAGGAACCTTGTGTATACAAGAGGGTTAGTGGGAGCAAGATCACATTCTTAGTACTATATGTAGATGACATTCTACTAATAGGAAATGATGTGGGAATGCCCAGTTCTGTAAAAGCTTGGCTTTCGAGTAATTTCTCCATGAAAGACTTGGGAGAAGCAACCTATATTCTTGGTATTCGACTCTATCGGGATAGAGCGAAGAGAACGATAGGTCTTTCCCAAGCCCTCTATATAGATAAAATCTTAAAGCGATTTAAGATGGATAATTCTCAAAAGAGGGTTCCTACCGATGTGACATGGAATAAAACTCTTCTTGAAGATGTGTCCTCAAAGTGAGGAACAACGAAATGAAATGAGTAATATACCATATGCTTCGGCCGTGGGTAGCCTTATGTACACTATGTTGTGTATGAGACATGACATTGCGCATGCTGTGAGCGTGGTAAGTAGGTTTCAGGCAGACCCAGGTAGGGAACATTAGACTACCGTAAAGAACGTTCTCAAGTACTTGAGAAGGACTAGAGATATGGTTCTGATGTATGACGGTGGAGAATTGAATGTGATGGGATTCACTGATTCAGACTTCCAAGAACAGAAAGACGATTCAATGTCTACTTTTGGCTACATATTTACTCTTAATGGAGGAGCAGTATCTTGGCGTAGCACCAAGCAAAGCGCGACTGCTGATTCCACCTGTCAGGCTGAGTATCAAGCAGCCTCTGAGGCTTCCAAGGAAGGGTTATGGATTAAGAAGTTTCTGGGAGAACTTCAAGTGATACCATGTGCTGAGCTGCCTGTTCCGCTGTACTGCGACAACGATGGAGATGTAGCATAGTCCAAGGAGCCGAGGTTTCACAACAGAACCAAATACTTTGAGAGAAAGTATCATCTTGTAAGAGAATTTGTTCGCAAAGGATATATTGTGCTGCATAGAGTAGACTCAGCCGACAACGTTGTTGATCCACTGACCAAGCCACTTCCTCAGATTAGCTTGGAGCGTCATCTGGAGAACATGGGTATTAGATACCATAGTGTGTGGCATTGAGTGCAAGTGAGAGATTATTAGGAGTATGCCCTCGAATTCCACTGAGGGGATGTATGAGTGAGGGCATTGTACTTGTTATTGTGTAATTGATTATCATAAGGAAAATGTGTGTTTCTTTATTTACTGATAGTTACTGGCATTCCTAACTCGTAAATATATATAGAAACTAGTCCGTGTATTTGAGAGCAAAACATTCCACTCCTTATTGGATAAGGGGGTCGGCACTGCAAAGGTTTATAGCTCAAATACTTAATCGTTCGCAAGTCGATGAAACTTGACTGGGCGTTTAGTTTATGTGAAGACTTATATGACATGTTCTTTGACATGGAGAGTGCATGTCGAACACTAATGGTTAGTGAGAGCACACGTTATAGGTATGCTAATTGGATTAGTATACTCGAACCGACTCACCCTCGATTCGTCACACGGATTTCACTCCAGGACAGTTAATGACGGAATTGAAAGGTTGTGATAGGTATTCGTGAACCTTCGACTTGAAGATTTAGTAGGGATGTGCTTGTGACGTCAAGATTTTCATTAGAGTAGTTCGATCCTGTAAACCAGAAGGCGGGGGTCAACCTCGACGTGCATCTTGATAGGCAAGTAGCAGGTCCTACTGAATACGAAGATAGAATCCTTTCTCTTGTTAGTGAACGTGTTATATGTCCTATGCGGTTATTGGCATATGAGATCATAAGTATTTGGCCAAAGCATTGGAGCTAGTTGTATTGGATACACGAGAGCTCGATGATCTCGATATTCATTAGCTCATGCATAGCGTCAAGTACTGATAGGGTTTGACCGACCGTGACCCTATAACTTGATCGGGACATTTGAAAGAAGGGTTTATACGTATACTGGTATTCACGACAGAATGGTTCTTAAATGATCCCAGTCATTCGTTCTCAGTTGGGGTACAGTGTAGGCCGCCAGACTGGATAGGTGGTGCTACTACTCTTTGGTTCCTCCCATTGCTAATTAAGATGAACCTACCGAGTCGCGCAATAGGATTGACGATGGAATGAATCAAGCTTATTCTCTCATTATGAATATTAGATATTGGATATCTAATTAATTGGGACATTGGATGTCTAAATTGATTTATTGGATAAATTAATTTACGGCCTAATGAATTAAATAAATTACTGGGTGATTAATTTAATCCATGAATATAAATATTTCTTGGAGAAATTAATTATGTTATTATGTATTCGATCTGATTAATTAATTGGATTAATTAATTGATATAAATACATCTAATGTAATCGAGTTTATCTGTTTGATTCACGGAGTCCAAACGGACCGAACTCCTCCTACCCTTATGGATGGCCGCCCCCCATTTGTCTTCCACCTAATATGGTGGAAGACTTCATGATTTAATATCATGAAGTGTTTTTCCTTAAGGGACATGGAATCACCTTTTTATATTGTAAAGGTGTTTTGATAATATTCCTTCAAGAATAAAATGAAGATCAACTCACTCTCACCACACACTTTGAGAATTCCATCCGTGAGTCAAGAGCAAGAGAGAGAGAGAATCTTTTTCTCAAGTCTTCTTCTTCATTTCATTTCTTCTTGTTTTTCTTGGAGAAAATTCAAGATATAAATTGAGAGATAGTGAGTTATACACTTAGAGTGTTATAATCACAATTGAAAGCTTCATCATCCTAGCTCTAGCCATATCCTTGGAGGATAGCAAGGTGATCTTCATTCCGATCTTTTCTCCGGCGCGTGGCAAGTAGAGACGCGGTACTTTCGGCGTTGGATCATCCAAGAGCTTGGAGTGGATTGGATCGTAGGGAAATCAACTAAAGCTTGGGGAATAGCTAAAGAGAAGGACACCATTTAAATCAACAGACTACAAGGGTATGTTTCTTGTATCTCTTGTGTTTCGTATTATTTTCGTATATACGTAGCTCGATCGATCCTTGTAGGGATTCGGATCGAATTAATTTTTATTTTACCGCTTCCGTTGGGCCTTCGTTTTAGGCACCGAATCCCAACAGCAATCACAAATCCTCAACAAACATAGGGTCCCGACTGACCGACAGTACGAAAAATTTTTTATAGAAACCAATATCCAATATCTAAAAGATTACCATATCGCCTGTCGAACACAACATTTATATAGCAGCTTTTATTGGCTCCTAACAATATCTAACATGCATTCACTTAACTTCACGAATGCTAGTATAGATATACAACATATAAATCAAAGCTCCATCGGTTCTCATAATTACAACAGCACACAAGCAACCAATACCATACACATATTTCCTGTCTGTCAACCATGAACCGAAAAGTAACAAATGAGATCGCATCTTGTGAAAATTTAGTAAACCTTATTTGAGTTTAAGAATCAAATTTTGAAAATTATATTACAACCACCGTCATCCGATTTTAGAAATCATGTTGCTTTATAAAAATGAAGACACAATACCTTTAGTTAGAATTCTCAAAAAATTTCGGCCTTTGAGTCAAAACGCGAAGATCAAATTTTTCTTTCTTCGGAGAACGTTCCACGAGAATAAAGGTTTATTTTAAAAAATATCTCTCACTCATTGTAAGAATATTTTAAAATTTCGTGACTCTCCAAAACATTCAAAAATTTAAAGTATCACATCGAAAAACTTTCCTCGTGTAACCACACCAAAGTCATTGCTCACGTATAAATGGTTTATACTTGCTTTTATACTATCACAACACTTTAGTCAGAAAGATATACACTGGAACCACCCTTCATTTAAACACAATACACAAATCAAACAAATATATGTCACGTAGTTACAATTCACATTTAAACTTCACCTCGTAACACAGAATCACACATGTAGCTCGTATAGCACGAGGCACAACATATAGTAGGGAGACTTATATCCACAAATCGCACGAAGATGATGGCTGCACCATGATACTAATCACGACTTACATCTCAGACGATGCGTCGCGACACGACTCAATTAGATAAGATCGGACAAACACAACCCAACAATACACGACTCGACCCGACAGTCTAGGTTTCCTCAAACTAAGCTCTGATACCATATTCTATAGCACCCCCAATCCACTCGGGAATATTACAGCGTCGTGGACCCTCCCCATGAGGATCTACCAGCCTAAATACCGAAATAAAATATCACATTACATGCCTACGTGGCTAAATAAGGAATCAGTAGACCGATTTGGTCTTTCATCAATGACATACAACTTAAACATACACGTCTCTATTTCGACTCATACCCATGCAATGGTCAAATACACTAAGGCTCTGTTCTTTTGGACTGAATGAATCTGAACTGAACTGAATTGAATTGAACTGAACTGAACTGAATGGATCTGAACTGAACTGAACTGAATGGACCTGAACTGAACTGAACTGAAATATATATTAAGAGTAAATAATAATGAATAAATAATAATAATTTCAATATTATAATAAATATTAAAAATAATTAATATAATAAAATAATAAGAAAAATAATAAAATAATAATAAATATTAAAAAATAATAACAAATATAATGTAATAATAATATATTTAACTACAATCATAATAACAAAAATAATAATACTAATAAATATGCCCCAAATGTCCCGAATGTCACAAAGTATCAAATGTCACAAATAATAATAATAATAATAATAATAATAATAATAATAATGATAATAATGGTAAATAATAATAATAGTAATAAACAACAACAATAAATATTATTACTAATAATAGTAAATGTTATTAGTAATAATAATAATGGTAATCAACAACAACAGCAATAATAATAACACTAATAATAATCAAGATTAATAATAATAATAATAATAATCAAGTGAATCGAATCGAATCGAACTAAATAGACTCGAATCAATCGAATGGACTCGAATCAATCAAAATCAAAAATATGTCCAAAAGAACAGGGCCTAACAAACTGATATGACAGAAAATACTACAGCGGAAAGGATAATACGATTCGACCAACGGTATCCAGTATTGGCCTTCATGTGATTAGTATCATTGTCTTCCATCATCCTTCGTACTGATACCGTGTTTTGCTCCCCAAGAACCTGCATGTATCTAGACGCAATAAAGACATCCACCCCCCGATTACTCAGGAGTTAGCAAAATAGAATTTTGCTAGTGCAAGTATAAAGTGCAAATACGAGCCATACACAACATACCCCGAGAACATAATAATCTTGAACAATCAACAAGTTAAATATAATATAGTTCAGACCATGAAAAGTATGACTGAAATGAGTAGACATCTTGTAAAATATTTTAAGATCTCTGGAATTTTGTTTGGGAAAATATTTACGAAAACCATATTTTGGAATTCCACATTATCATCAAAACATCATCTTCATAAACCATATCATCATATCTTATCGTCACGAAACCATACCCGGTAACCCGTGGCCGTACCCATTAGTATCGACCCCAGAGGTTCCGTCGAACCGTCCCCGGGTGGGAAACCACTTCTGTGGCCGTATACCTTAGTATCGGCCCCTAAGGCCTTATCAGACCATCCCCCAACCACACACGCACACATGTGTTTGCACCAATAATCAAAAATGCCAATTACGTATCATACATCGTCATAACATAAATTCATAGTTATCCTGGCATCGTGCTAACAAGCCACGAACCTCGGAGTCTCCTCGAGACATACCCGATTTGGATAACCCATGACAAGTATGTCACAAGTCCAACTCACGGCCATAAATTATCCTGGCATCATGCTAACAAGCCATGAACCTTGGAGCCTCCTCGAGACATACCCGGTTTGGATAACTCTATGGTCAAACCCGACCCGTACTAGTAAGGACGGATCCCGGAGGCTCCAACAAACCCTACCCGACGGAACATCACTTTACAACGATCACATACCAACAAGAAAGTATATTTTTCCAACAACGCTGAACGGCACGACGTCGTTACAAAGGAGTCACAACCAATAACAAACAACATGACATATTCATCAACAAGCACACGTATCCACACACACACAGCCCTTGACAAAGGAATAGAGTTTTATGTCCACAAGCGACATAGTCGCACACAGAAACACCACACGAAAATAAAGTATTCCAATATACAACACTAATACACATATTCAGAACAGCACATTCGTTCATAAAACACACGAGTTGTCAGGAAACCTTTATTGAAAATATACCGATTCTTTTGAACGTTCATTATAAGCATTCAAGTAGCACATAATCGATTACCAACTATTATATCTACGAAGCACGAAATATATGGGCAAGATACTTGCCTTGAAACCACGAGCGAACAAAACGACGAATGGACGCAATCGAGCAATCACGGAACTTCTAATTTCAGCGAGCAAGTGGCAACTACGGAACACTACGAGAATAACTCCACAACGAACTAACAATACTCCTCAAAACCCGACTCTAACTCAATAACAACGAGGGTTCAAGGGTTTTTTCCAAGGAAACCAAAATCATGTTCCGGGTGAAATAAAATCGATAAATTAGTTTCTAATCCGAATATGACAACCAAAACAACAATAATTACATAACCAATTCATCAACTTCGGATTAAATCAAGGAATCAAGAAAAAAAATTACTCAACTAGGGTTCTAAGAAAAAGTACCTCGATCCGAAAGGAAAACAAGTGAGATGATGTTGATAACGTGAATAAGACTCACCAAGGTTAAGCTTGATGATGAAGATCACCCCATATCGCCCTAGGAGACTCGTCCCGACTGATGGAAGTGAAAGGAGAAAAAAATGAAAGAAAAATGGGAAAGAAAGGCATGCAGTCTAGTATTTATACTGGACACTTATTAGCATGCTAGTACACTGGTTAGCGCGCAACACAACAACACGATCTGCCCAAACACACGGTTAACGTGCGCTAATCACTAATATTAACATGCGCTAACGAGTTCTGAATCTAATGAAGTAGCTTCTGGAAAGCTACTTCATCTCCAGTTAACGTGCGCTAACTGGAAGATAGCGTGCGCTATCAATACACAAGTAGCGCGCATTATGAGGCAACATAGCGTGCACTACATCTATTGCACAGGCAATAGAATTGCACCAAAACCCAACGCAACTACGATCCGAATGAAAACGAACAACTAATGAAGCTCGACACACGATCACATAAACACAGGCACCACATATCCGCTTGAATCGGTAAATAATTCAAGATATCTGGACGCCAAAATCCTGGTATTACATTTACATATTTTGTTCTTCTTATTCTTAATTTTTTTCACATAAGGTGCGCTTCACGATTTTCTAGTCTATGCAGGGCCATAGTTGATGAAGAACTTAGATACCATACAATAAAAACGTTCATCCCGAATATCGAGTTGGAGATAGCCTAGAAGATATTAGTAGTGAAGGAGAACTTTTTACAGAAGAAAGTACTGAATCTTCCAATCAAGAAGAAAAGTTAACATTTAGAAACGAAGAACCTATGGCAGACCAACAAACTTTGAAATATTTTGCTAGACCAGTGATCGATACAACAACGTCATGCATACAACTTGGCCAAAAAACATGAAATTATGAATTGAGATCCATTCATTTCAGCCAACTCCCAACTTTTTATGGGATGCCAAACGAGGATCCTTTAAGTTTTATTCGAGATTTTACTCGGTTGTTAATACCTTTCCATAACAAGGCTGACCTAGGATCAATTAAAAATGAGGTGTTTTCCTTACACTTTAAAGGATCGAGCGAAAACATGGGTTATGACGTTGCCACCAAATTCATTGGCTTTTTGGGATGATGTGTGCAATAAATTCATGTCTAAATTTTATCCACATCATAAAACAGCGGATCTAAGGACCAAAATTGCGTCTTTTACGCAATCGGAGGGTGAACAACTTTTTGAAGCATGGGATCGTTTCAAAGCTATTTTACTAGCACGCTCCCATCATCATTATCCTTTACACTATCTAAGTCAGACTTTTTGGGATAACTCATAATTGCCAATTCTCTATTGATAATGTAGCTGGGGGAGATATAGGAACACTAACGGCGCAAGACGCTTTTGATTTATTTGAAAAACTTGCTATATCCTCCCAGCAAAAGAGAGCACGAGGCTGGAGAGTCGGAGCTAATGAAGTAAATTCCACCAGCGATCTAACTGCACAAATTGCCGAGCTAACCAAGCAAGTCTAACGACTTACAACTCAAGGAATTTCTCCACCATCTACAGTCATGTTGACTCAAGAAGTATTTTTCGCCGGTGGTGGGTATAGTTATGCACCCAACATAATGTAGGTCACAAGTCGTCAGAAATAAGTCTAGAAGGGGGGTGAATAGACTTATTGAAACTCTTTTTCCAAGAAAGAATTAAGGAGTTTCTCATCTGATGGTACAGATGACTTAGAGTCGTCTGTAGACAATATAAGTGCGTAAGTCAGCTGATGACGAATACATCTATATAAATAATGAAACACTAAGTACGAATGCAGCAGTTAAGTATGATGCTAAAACAGTAAAGTACGCAGGTAATTTATAGTGGTCTCAGAGGTGGGGTAATCCTCTACTAATCCACTTTCTCCAAATCAGTTGGAGATGAATACACTATAATTTTCAACCAGTGATAAATGTTGTGATTCTACAACTTAGCTACAACAACTTCCAACCAGTGGAAATCCTGTTGTTGCAACTCCTTTCTAAGTGCCTAGCACCAGTTTATCTTCAAATTCTTGGATGCCTATCAGTCGCAAAACTTCAACCAGTGAAGTACCCCGAACTCAGGTTTTAAGACAAGAGTGTTTTGTCTTCTCCAACTAAGAGCTTTCTTTGTATATGAACTGAGAGTACTGCTCTTTACGATGCTATAGATTTCTTGATCATTTGATTGCTTTAATTGCTTTGATTGCTCGAGAGTATAGTTCGCATCGTACTGCTCAACTTCAAATCTTCGGATATATATAGGTGTCGATCCTTTGAGCTTTTTTTCATATCCGCTGCAAATCTGTAACAAATCTGTCCGTTGGAGAAATAGACTTCTTTGTTTTCTTTATGAACGTTGCAAGGTTGGATTCCCATATTTTAATCGGTTTTTCGACCGTTGTGAAGACTTCCATGTGAGAGCGCCGAATCTTTTGATTTTAATATGTTTAAAGTCTCCAGTGGTGGGTCTTGATGAATTATTTAATTCATATCCTTCCAGGAATCTCTCCAATTTATCCCTTATCGCCCGCATGTGACTTTACGTAAATATTGACTATTTAACGCATGCTGCCGTGGACTGGTTTACTTGGATGATCACTTACTGATCTCTCTGTGGTCAAACTGTCTGATGTGCAGTCAACCTTCTCTGATGTCGACTTCTCTGATAGTGACTTTTCTGATGTGCCGACTTGTCTGAAGTCTTCTGACTTGACTGATCTGATGGTCAAACTTCAGATGACTTGACTTTTCTTCTTGACTGCAGTCTTGTCCAACTTCGCTGATAAAATTGTTGACCAGAACTTCTTTGATAAGGGTTGCCTGATATAGCTCATCTATGGTCAACCTTATCCGAACAATTGAGTTGACCAAGACTCGGCTGATAGATACTTATTTGTGATTTGTACTTAGCCGATTTTTAAAGCCTAACTTATTTGGCCTATAGAAGATACTCATTTGGCTCTTCTTTACATTTTGCCAAGTATCTAACTTAACTCAGTTTGGCCTATGGAAGATACTCATTTGGTTCTTCCTTACATTTTACCAAGTAATAAACATACATTTGAATAAACAAATACAATGATGACATCATCAAAATCTAACAAGTATTCCTAACAAATTCCCCCTATCTTGATGATGGCAAAACTTAAGCAAATTATTTAAATGAATAACAGGTCTGCACTTAAGTGCAAGACACAAACTGAAATCAGTCTTTATTTTGAGACAACTAGATGTTGTCATTCAAATGACTGTTATATAATTTTCTGAGTTTGATTACAAGTACGTAGGCTTTCAAACAAATAAATACAGAAAAATTACAAGTACAAAAAATTTACAAAGAAAATCCTATCTGCCTCTGCCTCTTCGGACAGTTTGCTTAGGAGGCCTAAATAACTTAGCTCCAATAGGCCTCTTACAGACAGGTGCCAGACCATATTTCCTTTTGATGATCTGGGAGGCAAACTCTTGCTTGTTTGGAGTTGAGAATTTATTTTTCTCGCAGAGACCTCTGATTTCTTTCTGCAAGACTAGCTCATCCAATTCATTGTCCAAATGGGTAGGCGCTTCTTTTGCTCTAAATGGAGGGATTATAGGATAAGCATCCCATTTGGCTGCATATTTAAGTGTGATCTTCCAAAGAGTAGGCCATCTGGTCTCCATGTAGTTGATGAATGACTGTTGAGGAGAGCATTCTCTGTCCTGGAGTATTTCCCAGAGATAATACCTCTCTGTGAATTCCTTCTTGGCTTCTGCCCAACTAGTCATAAATTCTGTAGGCAGAAATTCTCCAACATGCCACAGTTGTCTGCCTTCCCATTCGAACCTTGGCTCTTCTCCTTGCCTTGTTCTCCTCTTCTTCTCGGCAGGCTGATCTTCAGTCTGCTTAGGATCAGCTACTTCCTTCCTCTTTTGGCTTGATGTCCCATCTTCAATTAATGGGGTATCTTGCCTGTTCTTCGATCTGAGCTCCTCAGCCTGTACCTGACCTGATGCTTCTCTTACTTCCCCCTGCTTACTTCCTTCCCCCTTTTTGCCAGAATCAACCAGTATAGTCAATTGCTGCTCAACTCTGTGCATCCAGTCAGACATGCCAAGAGGCATCCTGGAATTTTTAGGAGGAGAAGGTTGAGGAACATTCCTATGCAGTAGGGTATCAATTTTGGCATTGATGGTCAGCAGGTCGGGTGAGATTTTTGTGGCAAGCAACTCTCCAACAGTTTCTTTGACAATATTGCGGATCAGCTCAGTCATCACAGGTGAGATGGGTGATGCCTGAGGAGAGTGATTACCTGAGCTTTCTGCGCCTGCAGGTAGGTTTGCAGTTGAACTACTTGTCTGCAGGCGGCTGATCAGATGGGGTCTGTTCTGGGGTCCCCGATCTGTCTTCTTCTTCTTCATCTAGGCTGGTGTATCGGGCAGGTGCCCCAGCCTCATCTGCTCTGGCTTCACCTTTGTCTTCTTTTTCTTGTTCTGCCCCCTTTTCCTTCTCTTCTTACTCTTTCTCTTCTTCATTCTCCTCTTCTTCATTATCATCCTTCTTTTCATCCTCATCACCTTTTTGTCCTTATCATCATCATTATCATCATCATCATCATTTTCTTCCTGCTCAACTTCTTCTCCTTTATCATCTTCTTTTTCTATCAATTCCTCTGTCTTTTCTTGTTCTTCTTCTCCAGATTGTTTTTCAACTTCATCTTCTTTTTCCTTTTCTTCTTTTTTTTTCTTCAACTATAATGTTTTCTTCTTTTTCAACTCCTACTTCTTCTTCCTCCACTATCTCTTCGATTCTAATTTCTTTTTCTTCTACTTCTCCATCCTCATTGATAGAACCATCAAAAACACTTCCCATAATAATATGGATGAGCTGGTCCATGTTGGTTTTAAAATGGGACATGAACCAGTCTTCCTGGAGCATCAAAATTGGGTCTGACTCATTGCAAAAATGCATGAGTAGTTGCTCCGTAGCCTGGGGAAAATCCCAGCTACTCATTTCAACAAAAGACTGGAGTTGAGTAAATGGAAATGATTTCAAAGTTTTCCATTCCTCAAAAATATTGACAAAAGAATGTTTGAGAGCGTGTTGTTTTACCAGTAAAAGCTGCTCTATAGACACGTTTAGGAAATTGTTCTCAAGCAGGTTGAAGGTGTAGTCTGCTTCAGCAATATTGATAATCAATCCTGCTTCTTCTTCTTCAGACATGAATTGAGGGGTTAGAAGAGGAACAATTTGAGTTTCTAGGCTGGAGGGAGCAGCCTGATCCTCTATGTGAGAGGGTGCAGGAGTAGATAAGTAATCTGGCTCCTCCTCCTCTTCAAAATCTAATTTCCTGGGCCTCTTGGGGGAGGGTTCAGGTGAAGAATGAATCACCGATAGCTCTCCAGGGGCTGGTCCCCTCCTCTTGAAATGAAGAGCTATAGGTGTATTGTCTGAGTCTGAATCAGACTAATCTGTAGGTTGGTCGCGGGCTGCAGCTTGATCTCCATCAGACTCGTATGAGCTTGATGGATATCTGTAGGGAGTTGGCTCACTAGACATTTCCCTTAATAATTTAGCTGCTTTCCTCTCTCCGCCCAATCTCCTTAGAGTCTCTTGGTCCAAGTGACCAAGTCTCTTGTTGATGTGGAAGGGGTCAGGATTTCCCTTCGCCATTCCTAATTGCTCCAAAATCCAACTAATTTGAGTCCCAAAGGCCAGCTTGGATTTGAACCTTTTCTCGTCATCTAGCTATTGGACCTTGTTTACTTCGCGCACCAGTTGTCTGAAAATGTAGTCAGCCCAGTCAATTGGTTCAACCTGAATTAGTGCTCCCAGCACCATAAACTTGGATGACGACAACTGGTCGTAGCTGACCGCCATCCCCATCACTAGTTTGTTGGTAATATCCAACGCATAGCGATACTATTTCCTCAGCTCGCTTCTCTTGGCGGTCAGCTTCAACTTTGACGGCTGCTCGTGAGCCTTGATCTTCAGCCACTTGTCGGCTGCGTTTTGCTTTAGGGCTTCGACGGCCATTCCATGAGATTTCATTCTGAAGGCCTTTCCGACAGTTTTCGGCGTGATTTCCATTTCTTCTCCAAAGACTGAACTCCTAATGCCCGATTCCAGAACTCTAGCTTCCTTGTAGAATGCGATAACAGCCTCTTTGAAGAGAAATTTAGGGCTGATATCCAAATATGGGTAAATCTCGTTCGTCTTCATAGATCTGATAAGATGACATTGTACAGATTGATTTCGAGTAGCCCTTCGAAATCGACCACCAGATAAAAAATGATCTGGTCCTTCATAGCCTTCAGATTAACTCCTTCAAAATACGATTCCATTTGTGCACACAAAAAAAAATTTCTGAGTGTATTGAAAGTTCGAAAAGATTTTTGCTCTTGAAAACTAGGGTTTGTAAGCTTGAAGAAGGTAAAGTGAAATGATTTTTCCGTCTTTAAAAAGAAAGTGAAACGACATTTGGAATTTAATATTAAATTAATTTTGAGTCGGTTCAAATTTTAAAAACGTATGACGGTTGGGATTTTTTTAATTTGAATTAGTGGGGTCGTGTGAACGTGTAAGCGTGCGAGCGTGTCATCGTGTAAACATGTGAACGTGAGATTGCCATGTGTAAATAAATAATAATAATAAAATATTCAGGAGTCGGTCAAGAGTAGAAAACTTAGCTGGTTGACCGTTTGAGTGTTTGACTGTGTGATTATTTGACTGCTCTGCATCAGGTAACTCTTCAGTCAGCTTTCTCTTCTGTACTAGATTCCCAATCTAGTAATCCATGTTCCCTACTGAGCTCCAAAAACCTTTCTTCTGGTAAAGGTTTGGTGACTATGTCAGCAATCTGGTATTCTGTGCTGACTCTTTCTACTCTAACTCTCTTATTAAGCACATGATCTCTTATGAAATGGTGTTTGACATCAATGTGCTTCGTCCTTGAGTGAAATACTGGGTTGTTGGTGATTGCAATTGCATTATTGTTATCACACCATATTGGGACTTCATTTGCAATGATGTTGTAGTCCCTTAACTGTTTTGATCCATAAAATCTGGGCACAACAGCTACCTGCAGCTAGGTATTCTGACTCTGTTGTTGAGATAGAATTAGATACCTGCTTCTTGCTAAACCAGGATATCAGTCTGGTTCCTAGGAATTGGCACGTTCCACTAGTGCTTTTCCTATTAATCTTACATCCTGCAAAATCTGCATCTGAATATCCTGACAACTCAAAGTTGTTATCTTTAGGATACCATAATCCAACATTAATGGTAGACTCAAGATATTTAATGATCCTCTTAGCTGCTTCCAGGTATGACTGCTTGGGTTTGGATTGAAATCGTGCGCATACTCCTACAGCATATGAAATGTCTGGCCTGCTTCCAGTCAGATAAAGAAGTGATCCAATGAGTCCTATATAGTGGGTTAAATCCACTGACATGCCTTCTTCATCTGCATCTAGGTGTGTGCTTGTGCTCATAGGAATTTTTGCTGACTTGGCCGATTCCATTCCAAATCTCTTGATTAAATCTCTTGTATATTTGGCTTGGTTGATGAAAATTATATTTTCCATCTGTTTTACTTGCAATCCTAGGAAGAAATTTAGCTTTCCCATCATGCTCATCTCAAATTCTCCTTGCATGAGATTTGAGAATTTCTCACACAGCTCTGGATTGGTTGAGCCAAATATGATATCACCCACATATATTTGAACTAGTAATATGTGACCTTCGTGCTCCACTCTGAATAGTCTTGTCCACCTTTTCTTTGCTGAAACCATTCTTTTCTAGAAACACAAATAATGTTTCATACTATGCTCTTGGTGACTGCTTAAGTCCATATAGAGCTTTTAGAAGTTTGTAGACTTTGTCTCCTTTGACAAATCCAGGGAGTTGCTCCACGTAGACTTCTTCTTCTAGAATTCCATTAAGAAAGGCACTCTTCACATCCATTTGGTAGACTTCAAAATCTTTGAATGTTGCATATGCAAGGAATAGTCTGATGGCTTCTAATCTTGTAACAGGTGCATAAGTTTCATCAAAATCTATTCCTTCACATTGTGCATAGCCTTTAGCAACAAGTCTGGATTTTTTCCTAACAACAGCTCCATCTTCATCGCATTTGTTCTTGTACACCCATTTGGTGCCAATAACCTTCTTGTGATCTGGTCTGTCTGTTAGTTCCCAAACATTGTTCATTTCCATCTGATTAATCTCTTCTTGCATTGCATTGATCCATGATTAGTCTTCCAAAGCTTGTTCTGTAGTCTTGGGTTCTATTTGAGACATAAAGCATGAGAACAATGCCATTCCTGCGGGTAGAGTGGACTGTCTGGTCTTGACTCCATCAGTTAGCTTCCCAATTATCTGTTGGATGGGATGATCTTTAAGCCACTTAGGAATGTCTTCTTCTCCAGGTCTGTTCCCCCTGTAGATTTGCTTTGTTGGATTTCTTCTCTCTCAGCATCAGCTTGATTTTGGCTTTCTTGATCTGCAACTGGATCAGCTACGGTCTTGTCATCTGCAGGTGGAAGTCCTGTCTGGTCTGCAGATAGGTATTTATCGCCTATGAGATGGGTCTTCATCGGCAAGCTGGATCGAGTAGGTTACGAGGTCTCTCGATCTACAGTTGGGTCTTTATCAGCTATAGATGGGTCTTCAGGCTGGTCTGCAGGTGAGTCCACCATTCCTGTATCATGGATGATAACTGTAACACCCCCAAAACCATATGGGAATATTACACGCCGTAGACCCTTTCCACAAGGATCTACCAGGCTAAACATCCTTAAACAACCAAATGCTTGCCCAGCCAGGGTCAGACGATAAAATGATACAGACCGATATGGTCACTTACACGTGAATACACAGACCGATGAGGTCACACAACCCAATCGACAAAACTGACTTAAATAACATTACCCACACAGGGGTCGAAATACAATACAGCGGAAGACTGAAATCAACTCTGACAACACAACAAAAAAAATCAAAACAACTCTCGACTCATGATTAGTATCGCAGCTCGTCATCCTCTTGTGCCAATCCTGTGACTGCTCCCCTGAATCTGCATGTACCTGGACGCAAAATAGACATCCACCCCCCGATTACTCGGGGGTTAGTAAAACTCCACTGTTTTACTAGTGAAAGTATCAAATCATAAGAAATGTAACAAGCAAATAATAACCGTGAATCTAATATAATAATCAAGTATCAAAATATTCCCGGGAGGTTTTCACAAGGGAAGATAAGCTATGAATCATTCGAAAATAAGATTATCATCTCGGGAATTTTTCTTTAGATTTTCAAAACCTTTAAGACCTCAAGTCCTGATTCACAAAACCTTTCGAAAAACTTTAGGACCTTAACCCAAATCTTGTTTCATAACTCAGCAGTTTACAATACGGGAAACATTTATTCAAGCTTAGGACTCGGTCCAACATTCATTTTCATAAAACTTTTCCTTTCAAAACTTTGATTTGAAAATAATCATGCTCATGACACCGTGATCCACTATCACGTGTCTCCGTAGGTTCAACAACCCGCACGGACTACACCACGCACAATTAAACAAACATAATCAATTCTGACACCGTGATCCACTGTCACGTGTCTCCGTAGGTTCAACAACCCGCACGGACTATTAACCAGACATAACCAATTCCGACACCGTGATCCACTGTCACGTGTCTCCGTAGGCTTAACAATCCGCACAGACTATATCAATCACAACAAACACACACCGTCCTGACACCGTAGTTCACTGCCACGTGTCACCGTAAGCCCCGTCGAGCTCACCTAGTTGGACGTACTGTGTCCGAAACTCATGGTCCACTGCCATGCGTTATCGTAGGCCTCGTCAGACCAGCACGATTGGACCTCAGTACCTCACTAAGTTCTGACCCCGTAGTCCACTGCCACGAATCCTCGTAGGTCCCGTCGAACCAACACGAGTGAACTTAGCGGTCACACGCATATTCATATTCACATTCACATTACATACAACAATGAGAACAATTAATCAATCACATTGATCACCACAAAATCGTACATCACACGCACATAACACAATCTCAACACTCGCAACAACTATCGTCAATCAACGACACATAACCAACATAACACACGTTCGGTACACAATACATTGCACAACCAAGTGTACAACCATCCCATATGTACGTCGCAATCCTGCACAAATGGCACAACGCCTAACACGTATACTAATATAACACTATTATCACAAAGCCTTCAAATTACGGAAAACATAACCAACTCAAACGGAACATAATTACGCAGGCAAGCAAAATCATCATACATATCATACGTAATTACTAGTCGCAAGATACAAGTCGTATAATAAGATACTTGCCTTACTAACCGCTACCGAACGCTCCGAAGAACACGGTTCGACCGGGAAGCTCGGACCCCAAAGAAGGCAACGAACGGAAGGGTTCCGACTCGAGTTCTTCACAAGAATTCGACCCTAACAACATATAATCAATAAATCATCAATCATACGAGGAAGAATAATTGTAGAACGCCCGAAAACCCCTCTATGACATTCTACCGGACACCTTCAAGGCGTCGAACAAGAACTCGACCAAAACAACGAATCGATACGATCCAACCATGGAATAACAAGGAAAAAGATGTAATACATCTAAATAATCATCAATCCGTCACAATCCTAAGTTAAATCGGATTAAACGGACGAAATCGAACAAAATACCCAAAATCCCCAAAATTAGATTTCTAGAAAATCTGACCTGATTCTCTCGGTCAAAGGATGTTATAGGATGGATTATTGATGATATGAACCTCAAAACTTCATGGATTTATTGTATAACAACATGCCTCCATGATTGATCAAGCTCCAGCCGCGGAAGGGAAGAAAACGAGTGAGAAAATGGGAGAAAAAAAACGCCTGCTGGCCTTAAATAGAGTGCGCCACGGTGTCTGCCGGCCAGTGTGCCGCGGCACAGGCCAATCGCCCGGTGATCGGCAAGCGTGCCGCGGTCCGACGAGTGTGCCGGCGGTGACTCAGCGGTGTGCGGCCGTCGGCATGTGCCGCGGCACAAGGTATGAAAGTCGGCCGAAGATTGAAAAATGTGTGCGTGCCGCGGCTCGACCAAGTGTGCGCGGCCCTTCCTAAGCAGCTACTCGGCCAAAACTGGAACATGTGAGTGACTTAGCTATATCGACCATAACTCCTTCGTCCGGACTCCGATTGACTCACCGTTTGAACCATTGGAAAGCCAACTTGATGCTTTATAATATTGCAAAGATTCAGAACTTTTGGAGTTTCCAAAAATTAATGGTGATTTAACAAAGTCGAACTCATACGTGGAAAAGTCGCTAAAGAACACGGAATTCAACAGAACGACACCGAAACGAACTCGGATGACAAAAAGTGCAGAATTAATCATTCTCAGAATGACGAGACGGTCACAAGCGAGTTGTCAAAACGGACCTCTGCCGAAGAAAGAAATTTACCGGAAATCCGAAATTGCGGATATTACATTTTACCCTGCTTAAAAGAAGTTTCGTCCCGAAACTTAAATCAAGTAGGGAGAAGCAATATCCCACCAGGAAAACTCAACGAGATACATAAGAATCGAAAAAAAAATCTCGCCCAACGGCGAAACGTTACAAGCAACGCGAAAGAACATACAACATGAAAACACGCCCCACGACGACCATAACAACGCCACCGGCAATGATTCAAAACAATAACGAGCAATTAACGACGCATCACATGCACACATTTAATCAAAGAAACGCACGCGAAAACAAGTCGCACCCGACCACAACGACTATGCGGTAGAAACAAATATAGTATTATAATAGAATTCACTCCGATTCTCGTCAACAAGAAAATGTCCGACGTCAAGACACAAACAATTCAAGATAATAGAAAACGAGAATACCGGACATTACATTCTACCCTATTAAAAATAAGTTTCGTCCCGAAACTTAAAATAAAACATCATGGTAGAATACAAACAAAACCAAAAAGTTTACGCAACAAATATCAATTTCTACTAGAATTACAGCACGAAGTGCGATACACAACTACATCACTGGACACCACCAGGCACTCCCTGAGTAGGAACGAAAACCTAATTCCCGAACATCTTGGCAACGGTCTCACAATGCACCGCTCGATGACCCACTTGGCCACACTCGAAACAGTTGACTAACAGTGAACGACAATTCTTCACAGTACGAGATCAGGCAACAACAGTCAGACAACTCCGTTCGAGCAACAACGATCAAATAACAATGATCGAACAATGACTCTGAAGTCCCCACTTCAACTCCAGACATTAAAAGAACTGGTAGAAAGTGAAAGATGTTACTTCCAAACAAGGTTCACAAGAATCGAACCGAACTCGGAGAGGTCACGATGACAAACAGGTCGATCTGAAACAAGGTCACAACCAGTTCGAACGATGACAACTGAGACATCAAACAAGTTCAAAAAGTATCGACGAACACGTGCAAGTCGATAGAATTTAGAAGGAGAAACTGCAGAAGTCAAATATAGTACGGGTATTACATCCGACCTCTTATAAAAGAAATGTCATCCCCGCAACTCACAACAACGGAAACAAGGTAACAACACAAAAAACATCCGACAGTAAAATCTCCCATGGGTCTCTTAGAGCCGATCCTGATATCTGTGCTGAAGCGCGAACTCCGAAAGTCTCAGTAGCCAATTCGCAAAACTGAATTCGGTGTCCCTCGAGTCCGCACTTGAAATGCGTTACTGACGAGAAGGACAATTTACACGTGCATGCCCCGGCACATCACGGTTGAAACACCTCGGCTCGGCATACCGAAAATACAAATGCTAGATATAATGGGTCATCACGTCGCAAAACAATATAGCGGAGATGCCAACTCAGCACAACAAAGAATCATAACACATATCATATACAATGATTACCATCGTAAAGTAATACACACACAAACACTACAACAACGACAGTATCGTTCGGCGAGCTCAACGGCCCGAACGATAACCAGCACATAATTACAAACATTATGAAACAATCACACATGTACAAAAACGTACAAACCCAAGCTTCAACAGCTCACACTCGTGCGACAACACGCAAATCACCACGAGGCGATAAACAGTAAACACCAGTTCACCCCTCTCACAGAGGGCTAGTACAATAAATGCGTGGCAACGCCTCAACGTTCATGCCACCAATTCGATCATACTCGGGAGCAAACATCATAACGACAACGCGAACATCATACATACATACCCAGCCCTCAAACGGGAATGGATAGGTTTTAAAAACAAAAACCTCCTTTTGAAAATAATTTTGAAAACACCGATTGATCTTGAGTATCACCCTTCAAAAAAAATACAATCGTGAAACATCGTTATCGAGACTTTGGAAAACTATTTCGCATTCGATAAAAATGAGGACACTTTCGTTTTGTGAAAAACTTTGGGAAATATTCGACCCTCGGGTCTAAGTAAAAGTGTTTCTAAAACATTGGAAATATCTCAAAACATTTTGATCCTCGAGGTAGAAGAATCTTGAAACATATTGTGGCACCTTGGATGTACCACGAGAAAATAATTCATTTTAAAAGTACGTCTCGAAATTTATTTTCTAAAGTAATAACTCAATGGGCTAGAATGCCCAAAAATTTCAGATAATTACACAGAACATTATAGCGCCGTGGGTCCCGCGCCGGAACCTACCAGGCCAAAAACCATTACAAAAGAACTCACGCAGCGGAAAAATAAATACAGTCCAACATGCACAATCCAATTGAATACATTTCACAGCATTGCGACGTACATATGGATGGTTGTACACTTGGTTGTGCAATGTATTGTGTACCGAACGTGTGTTATGTTGGTTGTGTGTCATTGATTGATGATAGTTTTGTTGAGAGTATTGAGATTGTGTTATGTGCGTGTGATGTATGATTTTGTAGTGATCAATGTGATTGACTAACTGCGCTCATTGTTGTATGTAATGTGAATGTGAATGTGGTGTGCTGTAACGCTAAGTTCACTCGTGCGGGTTCGACGGGGCCTACGAGGATTCATGGCACAGGTCCATGGGATCAGAACTTAGTGTGTGGTGCTGAGGTCCAATCGTGCGGGTCTGACGAGGCCTACGATGATTCATGGCACAGGTCCATGGGATCAGGACACAGTACGTCCAACCGTGCGGGTTCGACGGAACCTACGGTGACACGTGACACAGGTTCACGGGGTCGGGACTGGTTGTGGCGATTGTTGTGTTGGCTCAATCCGTGTGGGTTGTTGAACCTACGGAGACTCGTGGCAAGCGATCACGGAGTCATGAGCATGATTGATTATTGTGATTGTTGTGATTGGTTAAGTCCGTACGAGTTGTTGAACCTACGGAGACACGTGACAGGGGATCACGGTGTCACGAATCATGTTTTGTAAATCAAACTTTTTGTAAGAAAGTTTTATGAAAATGAATGTTGGACCGAGTCCTAAGCTTGAATAAATGTTTTCGTACTGTAAATTGTTGAAATACAATTTGAGATTTGGGTTAAGACCCTAAGATTTTCGAAAGGTTTTGAAATTCTAAAAATTCCAGAGATGATAATCTTATTTTCGAATGCTTCATAGCTTATCTTCCCTTGTGAAAACCTCCCGGGAATATTTTGATACTTGATTATTATATTTGATTCACTATTATTATTTGCTTGTTACATTTCGTATGATTTGATACTTGCACTAGTAAAACAGTGGAGTTTTACTAACCCCCGAGTAATCGGGGGTGGATGTTTGTTTTGCATGCCGGTACATGCAGATTCAGGGGAGCAGTCACAGGATTGGCACAAGAGGATGACGAGATGCGATACTAATCAAGAGTCGAGAGTTGGTAGAGTTTGGTTGTATTGTTAGAGTTCATTCAGTCTTCCGCTGTATTGTGTTTCGACCCCTGTGTGGGTAATGTTGTTAGTCAGTTCTGTTGATAGAGTTGTGTGACCTCATCGGTCTGTGTGTTTCTGTGTAAGTGATCTTAACGGTCTGTATTATTATATTGTTTGACCCTGGCCGGGCAAGCATTTAGTCGTTTATGGATGTTTACCCTGGTAGATCCTTGTGGAAGAGGTCTACGGCGTGTAATATTCCCATACGGTTTTGGGGGTGTTACATTTATGGCTTATCTTCCCTTGTGAAAACCTCCCGAGAATCATCTTATTTTCGAATGCTTCATAGCATATCTTCCCTTGTGAAAACCTCCCGGGAATATTTTGATACTTGACTATTATATTGGATTCACGATTATTACTTGCCTGTTACATTTCGTATGATTTGATACTTGCACTAGTAAAACAGTGGAGTTTTACTAACCCCCGAGTAATTGGGGGGTGGATGTCTGTTTTGTGTCCAGGTACATGCAGATTCAGGGGAGCAGTCACAGGATTGGCACAAGAGGATGACGAGTTGCGATACTAATCATGAGTCGAGAGTTGTTTTGATTTTTGTTGTGTTGTCAGAGTCGATTTCAGTCTTCCGCTGTATTGTATTTCGACCCCTGTGTGGGTAATGTTATTTAAGTCAGTTTTGTCGATTGGGTTGCGTGACCTCATCGGTCTGTGTATTCACGTGTAAGTCTGTATCATTTTATTGTTTGACCCTGGCTGGGCAAGCATTTGGTTGTTTATGCCCAAAACCATATGGGAATATTACACGCCGTAGACCCTTTCCACAAGGATCTACCAGGCCAAACATCCATAAACAACCAAATGCTTGCCCAGCCAGGGTCAGACGATAAAATGATACAGACCGATATGGTCACTTACACGTGAATACACAGACCGATGAGGTCACACAACCCAATCGACAAAACTGACTTAAATAACATTGCCCACACAGGGGTCGAAATACAATACAGCGGAAGACTGAAATCAACTCTGACAACACAACAAAAAAAAATCAAAACAACTCTCGACTCATGATTAGTATCGCAGCTCGTCATCCTCTTGTGCCAATCCTGTGACTGCTCCCCTGATTCTGCATGTACCTGGACGCAAAACAGACATCCACCCCCCGATTACTCGGGGGTTAGTAAAACTCCACTGTTTTACTAGTGCAAGTATCAAATCATACGAAATGTAACAAGCAAATAATAATCGTGAATCTAATATAATAATCAAGTATCAAAATATTCCCGGGAGGTTTTCACAAGGTAAGATAAGCTATGAAGCATTCGAAAATAAGATTATCATCTCGGGAATTTTTTTTTAGATTTTCAAAACCTTTAAGACCTCGAGTACTGATTCACAAAACCTTTCGAAAAACTTTAGGACCTTAACCCAAATCTTGTTTCATAACTCAGTAGTTTACAATACGGGAAACATTTATTCAAGCTTAGGACTCGGTCCAACATTCATTTTCATAAAACTTTTCCTTTCAAAACTTCGATTTGAAAATAATCATGCTCATGACACCGTCATTCACTGTCACGTGTCTCCGTAGGTTCAACAACCCGCACGGACTACACCACGCACAATTAAACAAACATAATCAATTCCGACACCGTGATCCACTGTCACGTGTCTCCGTAGGTTCAACAACCCGCACGGACTATTAACCAGACATAACCAATTCCGACACCGTGATCCACTGTCACGTGTCTCCGTAGGCTTAACAACCCGCACGTTCTATATCAATCACAACAAACACACACACACCATCCTGACACCGTAGTCCACTGCCACGTGTCACCGTAAGCCCCGTCGAGCTCACCCGGTTGGACGTACTGTGTCTGAAACTCATGGTCCACTGCCATCCGTTATCGTAGGCCTCGTCAGACCAGCACGATTGGACCTCAGTACCTCACTAAGTTCTGACCCCGTAGTCCACTGCCACGAATCCTCGTAGGTCCCGTCGAACCAACACGAGTGAACTTAGCGGTCACACGCATATTCATATTCACATTCATATTACATACAACAATACCATTCCTCGGAGTTTCTCACGAACTCAATCGCCGATACCTTATTCGAAACCCAACAAGGTTCTCAATTTTCACACCATACCACCCCTCACAGTGGTTCAAAGGTAAAACAACAATAGGCCCAGTTTTATACATATACTATATGTCACACGTATTAAATACAACTATATTCACAACACCGTGCAAATAAAATTATGCACCGCAATTAACTCATTAAGATAAAATCGAGATACATAGGTATTACGCATAAAGGAGGAGACTTACGTCCACAGGCCGCACGGAGATGACGGTCGCCCACGATACTAATCTCATCCGACAATATATCCGACACGTTGTGACTACGCAAAACTCAACTTGTCACCTGACGACTCGAACGACAAGACAACACATTACTCGACAAACCACGACTCGACTCGACCCGACAGCCTAGGTTTCCGCAACCTAAGCTCCGATACCATAAATGTAACACCTCCAAAACCATATGGGAATATTACACGCCGTAGACCCTTTCCACAAGGATCTACCAGGCTAAACATCCATAAACAACCAAATGCTTGCCCAGCCAGGGTCAGACGATAAAATGATACAGACCGATATGGTCACTTACACGTGAATACACAGACCGATGAGGTCACACAACCCAATCGACAAAACTGACTTAAATAACATTACCCACACAGGGGTCGAAATACAATACAGCGGAAGACTGAAATCAACTCTGACAACACAACAAAAAAAATCAAAACAACTCTCGACTCATGATTAGTATCGCAGCTTGTCATCCTCTTGTGCCAATCCTGTGACTGCTCCCCTGAATCTGCATGTACCTGGACGCAAAACAGACATCCACCCCCCGATTACTCGGGGGTTAGTAAAACTCCACTGTTTTACTAGTGCAAGTATCAAATCATACGAAATATAACAAGCAAATAATAATCGTGAATCTAATATAATAATCAAGTATCAAAATATTCCCGGGAGGTTTTCACAAGGGAAGATAAGCTATGAAGCATTCGAAAATAAGATTATCATCTCGGAATTTTTTTTTTAGATTTTCAAAACCTTTAAGACCTCATGTCCTGATTCACAAAACCTTTCGAAAAACTTTAGGACCTTAACCCAAATCTTGTTTCATAACTCAGCAGTTTACAATATGGGAAACATTTATTCAAGCTTAGGACTCGGTCCAACATTCATTTTCATAAAACTTTTCCTTTCAAAACTTTGATTTGAAAATAATCATGCTCATGACACCGTGATCCACTGTCATGTGTCTCCGTAGGTTCAACCCGCATGGACTACATCACGCACAAATAAACAAACATAATCAATTCCGACACCGTGATCCACTGTCACGTGTCTCCGTAGGTTCAACAACCCGCACGGACTATTAACCAGACATAACCAATTCCGACACTGTGATCCACTGTCACGTGTCTCCGTAGGCTTAACAACCCGCACGGACTATATCAATCACAACAAACACACACACACCGTCCTGACACCGTAGTCCACTGCCACGTGTCACCGTAAGCCCCGTCGAGCTCACCCGGTTGGACGTACTGTGTCTGAAACTCATGGTCCACTGCCATCCGTTATCGTAGGCCTCGTCAGACCAGCACGATTGGACCTCAGTACCTCACTAAGTTCTGACCCCGTAGTCCACTGCCACGAATCCTCGTAGGTCCCGTCGAACCAACACGAGTATTCATATTACATACAACAATGAGCACAATTAATCAATCACATTGATCACCACAAAATCGTACATCACACGCAAATAACACAATCTCAACACTCGCAACAACTATCGTCAATCAACGACACATAACAAACATAACACACGTTCGGTACACAATACATTGCACAACCAAGTGTACAACCATCCCATATGTACGTCGCAATCCTGCACAAATGGCACAACGCCTAACACGTATAATAATATAACACTATTATCGCAAAGCCTTCAAATTACGGAAAACATAACCAACTCAAACGGAACATAATTACGAAGGCAAGCAAAATCATCATACATCTCATACGTAATTACTAGTCGCAAGATACAAGTCGTATAATAAGATACTTGCCTTACTAACCGCTACCGAACGCTCCGAAGAACACGGTTCGACCGGGAAGCTCGGAACCCAAAGAAGGCAACGAACGGAAGGGTTCCGACTCGAGTTCTTCACAAGAATTCGACCCTAACAACATATAATCAATAAATCATCAATCATACGAGGAAGAATAATCGTAGAACGCCCGAAAACCCCTCTATGACATTCTACCGGACACCTTCAAGGCGTCGATCAAGAACTCGACCAAATCAACAAATCGATACGATCCAACCATGGAATAACAAGGGAAAAGATGTAATACATCTAAATAATCATCAATCCATCACAATCCTAAGTTAAATCGGATTAAACGGACGAAATCGAACAAAATACCCAAAATCCCCAAAATTAGATTTCTAGAAAATCTGACCTGATTCGCTCGATCAAAGGATGTTATAGGACGGATTATTGATGATATGAACCTCAAAACTTCATGGATTTATTGTATAACAACATGCCTCCATGATTGATCAAGCTCCAGCCGCGGAAGGGAAGAAAACGTGTGAGAAAATGGGAGAAAAAAAATGTCTGATGGCCTTAAATAGGCTGACTGCACAGTGTGCCGCGGCCCAGCCGAAGTGTGCCGCGGCACAGGGCCGAATCTGCCCCCAGTGATCGGCAGCGTGCCGCGGCCCGGACGAGTGTGCCGCGGCAGTGACTCGGCAGTGTGCCGCGGCCCCGTCGGCATGTGCCGCGGCACAAGGTACAGACGGGTCGGCCGAAGATTGAAAAATGTGTGCGTGCCGCGGCTCGACCAAGTGTGCCGCGGCCCTTCCGGCAGGCTGCTCGGCCAAAACTGGAACATGTAAGTGACTTAGCTATATCGACCATAACTTCTTCGTCCGGACTCCGATTGACTCACCGTTTGAACCATTGGAAAGCTAACTTGATGCTTTATAATATTGCAAAGATTCAGAATTTTTGGAGTTGATTTAACAAAGTCGAACTCATACGTGGAAAAGTCGCTAAAGAACACGGAATTCAATAGAACGACACCGAAACGAACTCGGATGACAAAAAGTGCAGAATTAATCATTCTCAGAATGACGAGATGGTCTCAAGCGAGTCGTCAAAATGGACCTCCGCCGAAAAAAGAAAATTACCAAAAATCCGAAATTGCGGATATTACAATAACTTCTTCTAGGGTGGCAGATTTGAGTTTGTTCTCAATTAATTCCACCTTTTTCCTGTACTCAACAGAAGATTCATCAAATACAACATGGGGTGTTTTCTCCACAACTAAGGTTCTTTTGTTAAAAACTCTATATGCCTTGCTTCTTTGTAAATATCCCATAAAAGGTGATTGCCCCGAAAAGGTGTGTATTGTTTGGGCCTGTATCCTCGGTTAGGATTGTGTACTGGATATGTCATAAAATTGGTGGTGTGGGCCATTCCTAAATCTTGGCTGAGACCATTTATAAAATTTTTGTGGTCTCCACACCTATTCATTTTGAAAATTTGGATAACCTTGAGGTTTCCATTTGCCCCTCCCATTTTGAAATCTATTTTTGGGGAGTCTTTGGTAATAATGGGCATGTTGTCTGGGCTGCTGCTTCTGCCTTGGCCATTACCTAGTCTCATGTCTAGGTGGCTGCCTTGTATACCTTGGATGCAGCCTAGACTTGTGACTTGGCTGTTGCCTATTTTGAAACACAGGTTTGTAATTAGGCTCAGCAGATGGGACAAGTGTTTCTCCCTTGATAAAAGTAGTTTTAGAGCTAGAGGGAGTGTTAGGGTCATATCCAAGGCCTAATCTGGAGTATAGTGGCATTTTGTTCATACAAAATTCGTCCAGAGTTAGAGACTCTTTGAGGGAGGTTATTTCCTCCGCTTGAGTTTTACTTAGCTGAGGCTGTTTAGTAAACTCAGCTTTGACATGAGCAAGTGCAGCTGATTTCTCACTATTTAAAACAGTTAATCTTTTTATCTTAGCTATCAGCCTGGTTTTTAAAGTTGTCTGCAGCCTGTTTTCAAGATTAGATTTAGTTTTATTTAATTCTAGGCTGAGTTTTTCAAAATCGTTTTTCAGCTGCCAATTCTCATCTTGCAGCTGAGTCTTCTCGGCTGATACAGATAGGTGTGCAGATTTTAATTTCTCGAAGTCTTTGAGGAGCTGATTTACAGACTCGTGCAAGTCCATGTCTTGTGACATGTCTGAATAATTATTTTAATTAGAGGGTTTTTATGTTACCTATTCATCAGCTAGGTTGGCCATCAGACAGTCATATTCCTCATCGTCATCAGAGAAGAATCCGTTGCTTGATTCCACTTTCTCTTGGTCTTCTCCAATGAGGGCTTTCCTTCGACCTTCTTTTCTGTTCACCTCCTTCTTGCTCTCGTCCTTCTTAAGATCAGGACAGTCGATTTAAATGTGTCCTGTCTTATGACAATTATAGCATTCCACCTTCCAGCTTCCAGCTTTTTGATTTCTCCTTGGATTCTCCTTATAATTTTTCTTATATTTGGAGTAATTCTTTCGGAAATTGCTAAATATTTGCATTATAAATGCCATCTCTTCCTCGAAATCGAGTAGATTTAGAGGTTTGACATCAGATAAGCTCTTGGCGGGTGACTCGGATGCAAATGTCATTCCCTTCTATGCAGGCTCGTTTGATGATGAAATTGGGAGTTCGAAATCATAAGCCTTCAGGTCAGAGAATAATTCTTGAATCTTTATTTTATTGAGGTCTTTAGATTCCCTCATGGCCACCGCCTTCATGTTCCATTCGGCGCTGAGTGATCTTAACACCTTCAAGGCATCTCCCTGTTGCCATAAGCTTTTCCAAGGGAGTTTATTTCGTTGATGATCTCGATGAACCTTATGTCCACCTGGTCTATTGATTCTCCAGTCTTCATCTTGAAGTTGTCAAACTTCTGGGTAGCGATTGACAATTTGTTTTCTTTTATCAGCTCTGTACCTTCACACATCACAGCAAGGGTATCCCAAATCTCCTTGGCATTCTGGCAATTCTTGATCTTGACCATGGTTGATTTGTCAAGAGTTTGATATAGTACATCTCTGGCCCGGTTGCCAAGGTTGGCCAGCTTTCTTTCTTCTGGGCTCATCTCTGTCCTTTTCTTGGGAATCTTTGCTGGTTTCCCTGCTTCTATCTCCTCGGGAGTGTTGTCCTTATCGAATATGAAAGGACCATCTTCGATAACGCACCACATGTCATCATGGATAGAAGATAGGTGTGCCTGCATCCTTATCTTCCAAAGATCATACTCATCAACTGAAAACACGGGTAGTCTAGAGTGTATGTGTTCCATTCTAAATGAGAGGTATAGATATATGCAAGATATATGGATCTGGTTCTGGAAATAAATGAACCAACCTCTCCGATACCACTTGTAGGTCACAAGTCGTCAGAAATAAGTCTAGAGGGGGGTGAATAGACTTATTGAAACTCTTTTTCCAAGAAGGAATTAAGGAGTTTCTCAGCTGATGGTACAGATGACTTAGAGTCGTCTGAAGACAATATAAGTGCGGAAGTCAGCTGATGACGAATACAATTATATAAATAATGAAACACTAAGTATGATGCAGCAGTTAAGTATGATGCTAAAACAGTAAAGTACGCAGGTAATTTATAGTGGTCTCAAAGGTGGGGTAATCCTCTACTAATTCACTTTCTCCAAAACCAGTATGAATCCACTATAATTTTCAACCAGTGATAAATATTATAGTGATTCTACAACTTAATTACAACAACTTCCAACCAGTGGAAATCCTGTCGTTGCAACTCCTTTCTGACTGCCTAGCACCACTTGATCTTCAAATCCTTGGATGCCTATCAGTCGCGAAATTTCAACCAGTGAAGTACTCCGAACTCAGGTTTTAAGACAAGAGTGTTTTATCTTCTCTAACTAAGAGCTTTCTTTGTATATAAATTGAGAGTACTACTCTTTATGATGCTATAGATTTCTTGATCGTTTGATTGCTTTAATTGCTTTGATTGCTCGAGAGTATAGTTCGCATCGTACTGCTCAACTTCAAATCTTCAGATATATATAGGTGTCGATCCTTTGAGCTTTTCTTCATAGCCATTGCAAATCTGTAACAAATCTGTCCGTTGGAGAAATAGACTTCTTTGTTTTTCTTTCTGAACGTTGCAAGGCTGGATTCCCATATTTTAATCCATTTTTCGACCGTTGTGAAGACTTCCATGTGAGACCGCCAAATCTTTTGATTTTAATGTGTTTAAAGTCTCCAGTGGTGGGTCTTGGTGAATTATTTAATTCATATCCTTCCGGGAATCTCTCCAATCTGTCCCTTATCGTCCGCATGTGACTTTCCGTAAATATTGACTATTCAACGCATGCTGACGTGGACTGGTTTACTTGGCTAATCACTTAACTGATCTCGCTGTGGTCAAACTGTCTGATGTGCAGTCAACCTTCTCTGATGTCGACTTCTCTGATGGTGACTTTTCTGATGTGCCGACTTGTCTGAAGTCTTCTGACTTGACTGATCTGATGGTCAAACTTCAGATGACTTGACTTTTCTTCTTGACTGCAGTCTGGTCCAACTTCGCTGATAAAATTGTTGACCAGAACTTCTTTGATAAGGGTTGCCTGATATAGCTCGTCTATGGTCAACCTTATCCGAACAGTTGAGTTGACCAAGACTCGGCTGATAGATACTTATTTGTGATTTGTACTTAGCCGATTTTTAAAGCCTAACTTATTTGGCCTATAGAAGATACTCATTTGGCTCTTCTTTACATTTTGCCAAGTATCTAACTTAACTCAGTTTGGCCTATGGAAGATACTCATTTGGTTCTTCATTACATTTTGCCAAGTAATAAACATACTTTTGAATAAACAAATACAATGATGACACATCAAAATCTAACAAGTATTCCTAACACATAATCCCCCGACGAACCCTGAAGAGGTAAATGCTTTAAATATTTTTTACCAACGCCCCAGAAACGACCCTTTTTCTGAAACCTATAATCCCTGTTGGCGAAACCACCCTAACTTATCTTGAGGTGGAAATCATCACCAACAACCATCACCTCCTCAACATAAAAATCCACAAAAACCATATCAAAGACCAAACCAATTCCAAGGGTCACCCTCAAACCAACCCCGAAAACCCTCATTAGAAGAGACACTTCAATCATTCATCCAAAACTCGGATCGAAGATTTGAAGGAATGGAGGCATCAGTAAAATGAGTCGAAACTCAAGTCGGCCAACTAGCAAATCATCTGCAAAACAACCAGAAAGGGAGATTATCAAGTCAACCCGAACAAGCTAAAGCTATCACCACGCTTAGAAATGATAAGATTTTATAACAATCGAGTTGATCCCCCTTCTAATGATGATGTTTCAAATATTGCAGGAAATGAGGACGAAGACAAGGAATCAAATGAAAATTCTAAAGAAGAAGTTCCCGCCCTAACACTTCACAAAACAACAAATCCATACAAACCTCCAATACCTTTTCCAAGCCGGAAAAAAAATGAAAAATTTGATAAGAAGTTTCTCAATTTTTTAGATATGTTGTCCTAAGTAAATGTAAACCTTCTTTTATTGGAAGTAATAAGAAGTGTCCCAGCATACGGAAAATTTCTCAAAGAATTACTCAAAAATAAAAAGAACCTTGGATATAGTGAAAAAATCATTGTCTCGAGGTTATTTCTGCATTGATCCAACAATGATTACCCCCCAAGCAAAGCGATTTAGGTGGCTTCACAATAAATATTGTTATGGGAAACGGTAAGAAAACCACTGGTATGCTTGATCTCGGAGCAGATATAAATTTGATATCATTATATATTTTTGAACAACTTGATCTTGGTGAACTTAGCCCAACTAAAATATGTTTACAATTGACCGATAGAACACTTTGTTATCCTGTAGGAATTATCGAAGATATTTTGGTAGACATAGAGGGGCTTATTATTCCATAAGATTTTGTTGTCTTAGAAATGGGACCATGTCTAGATAATGGAGAAGATCATTCTATTTTATTGGGAAGACCTTTCATGGCTCGCTGAAACACTAAAAGAGGGAAATTAACTATGAGTGTGTTAGGTGAAACCGTGATATTTTCTGTGTTTGATTCAGCCCCTGTTCCTAGTTATGATTTATATGAGGAATGCGCTTTTGTTGATATTATTGACAATTTAGTAGAAACTCTCATTATACAGGAACAAGTAATGGAATGTTTAGAGCTTAACCCAGTAGTTGAAGGAGAAATGTGCGAAAATCTCTCACAGGGGGGACACAGATTCTATTGTTTTCTTGATGGACTTTCAGGGTATTACGAAGTGGCAGTTGCACCCGAGAATCAATCGAAGACCACATTCACATGCCCTTTTGGAACTTTTGCTTGTCGAATAATGCCATTTGGATTATGCAATGCACCAGGAACTTTTCAAAGGTGCATGTTGTCAATTTTCTCGGATATGATCGGCAATTTTATTGAGGTATTTATGGATGACTTTTCAGTACCTCGATTATCTTTTGATGATTGCTTAAATAAATTGACCAAGTACTTGAACGTTGTACTGAATGCCATTTAACTCTCAGCTGGGGAAAAAGTCATTTTGTGACAGAAAGTGGCATTGTGCTAGTTCACATGGTGTCAAATCATGGAATTGATGTCGACAAAGCAAAAATTGATGTTATTCAAAAATTACCACCAACAAGCAATGTAAAGGCAATGAGGAGTTTTTTAGGACATGCCGGTTCTTATAGAAGGTTTATTAAAGATTTTTCAAAATATGTAAACTTCTATGCACTTTGCTTACCAAAGATGTTTCCTTCATTTTCGATGACACTTGTCTCGACGCTTTTCAAACTTTGAAAGAGAAACTAACCACGGCACCAATCACAATTGCTCTTGATTGGTCCTTACCTTTTGAAACTATGTACGATGCATCTGACCGAGCTGTTGGTGCAGTTTTAGGCCAATGAATTGATAAAATACTCCGTGTGATTTATTACGCTAGTCTAACATTGAATGATGTGCATCTTAATTATACAACAACCGAGAAAGAATTATTAGTTGTGGTTTTCTCACTGGATAAATTTAGATGTTATATTGTAGGATCTAAAGTAATTGTGCATTCAGATCATGCAACTTTACGACATCTGCTGACAAAGCAACAAGCGAAATCTCGATTGATTCGGTGGATTTTAATGCTTCAAGAATTTAATGTGGAAATAAAGGACCGAAAGGGGAGTGAAAATGTGGTCTCAAATCATTTATCTCGTTTAAAAATAACAGAAGAAACAATTAACAAGCATGAACAAATTGTGGACTCTTTTCCACATGAAAATTTATTTAAAATCTCTTTGGTACCTTGGTTTGCTGATATTGTGAATTATTTGGTTTGTGAAATGCTCCCACCTAACATTTCTTTCCAAGAAAAGAAAAGGTTTTTATCATCATGCAAGAACTACTTCTGAGACGAACCATGCCTTTTTCGATTATGCAAAGATGAAATCATAAGGCGATGCGTCCCTGAAGATGAGCAACAAAGTGACTAACCTTTTGCCATGAACTTCATTACGGAGGACATTTTGGCGGACGAAGGACCGCTAACAAAATTCTCCAATCTGGTTTGTGGGCCATCCTTATTTAAAGACACATCATTTTTTCGTTCAGTGCGATAGGTGTCAACGAACTGTTAATATCAGAAAAAGAAATGAGATACCCCTCACGATCAATTTGGTCGTAGAAATTTTTGATGTATGGGGAATTGATTTTATTGGACCATTCACTAAATCTGGAGATTTCGAGTACATTCCTTTAGCAGTCAATTACGTGTCCAAGTGGGTTGAGGCAATCCCCACAAGGACTAATGATGATATTGTTGTTAAGTTTGTACAGAAATACATAATCAGCCGTTCCGGATTTCCCCAAGTTAATAATCAGTGATGGGGACTTTTGCAACAAGATATTTGACAAGCGTATGGTCAAAAATGGCATAAATCACAAAGTTGCAACTCCCTAACATCCACAAACGTCGGGTCAGGCTGAAACAAGCAACCGACAGATAAAAGCGATCCTGTAAAAAATTGTGCGCCCAACTCGAAAAGACTGGGCTGATAACTTGGTCGATGCACTTTGGGCATACCGAACAGCATATAAAAGTCCATTGGGAATGAACCCCTACCGTCTAGTCTATGGAAAAACTTGTCATCTTCCAGTTGAAATCGAACATAAAGCTTATTGGGCAATTAAGGTCGTTTCAATGGAATTGAAAGAAGCTGGACAAGAAAGACTGCTCCAAATGTCTGAATTAGATGAGTTAAGAAACGAAGCGTACGAGAACTCTGGGATTTACAAAGACAAAGTCAAGAGATTTCATGACTAAAGACTTAACCTCAAGCACCTTGAACCAGGTACGAAAGTCCTTTTATTTAATTCTCGCTTGCGATTGTTTCCAGGTAAGCAAAAATCACGCTGGATGGGACCCTTTGAGGTTGAGGAAGTATATCCATATGGAGTAATTAGACTGATAAATCCACGCACCAAAGAGTCATTTTAGGTGAATGGACACAGGGTGAAGCCTTACTTTGAAAATCAGCAAATTCCTCATGTAGAGAGCATAACTCTTGGAGAGCCATCACAGGACTAAAACAGGAAGTTGTCAAGCTAATGACATTAAACGAGCTCTTATTGGGAGGAAACCCAATTGCTTTATTGTTGTTTTTTATTTTAAAAAAAATCAAAAAACTAAAAAAAAGGGCGATGAAAACTACCGAAAACATACCCGTGTTTATAATCGGGTTACTTAATAAAAATTGATGTACGACACAGGTGAAGAAATGGCGCAAACTGGACCGTTTACCAACGTCATGTCAATTTTTGGAAAAAATGTTGTACAACACGCCGCTAGACACGCCGCAAACTGGATCCTTTCAATTTTTTTCTTTAGATTAGTTTTTTCAGTAAAAAAACACCACAATAAACCTCCTTTCATCATTTCGATTAGGAATTTTGCAAAAAATCATCATCAAAGCAATAATGTAAGTGTTTTTTAATTTCTTCAAATACTTTTTTTTTAAGAAAGAGGTAATTATATAGAGCACCAAAAATTAGGGGGGGCGATTCCCATACACGGCTGAGGGACCCGAACGAGTCCTAGACGACTACATCGTCGAACCAAAAACAAGATCAAAATAATGATCACATGTGACTACCTAAGCCTTATATACGGGATTTGCTTTTGATCAAGTTTAATGAGGCCTAACAATTTACCTCGGATATTTGATATATCATACAGAAAGAAATCTTTTTGCCTGCAACCTTCGTTAGCAAGAAGGTCCGCGACTGCATTCCCTTCCCTAAAAATGTGGATGAACCCGACTTCTATAACACCAGATAGATCCATAATTTTATGTAACGTATTTTGAAGTTGCCAATTCCCCATATTGGGTTCTTGAATAAGGTTGATGGATGTCTCCGAGTCTACTTCAATCCAAACTCGATTGATGTTCCTGTCACGACAAAGATCAAGGGCCCTCCAAATCGCATAGAGCTCTAGTCTTCTGGGCTATGTATTCGTGAAAGTAAAAAATGGGGCGACCGTGGTAATCACGAGCAATACCCATAACCGCTGATTCCCCTGGGTTTCCTTTCGAGGCGCCATCTGTATTAATTTTTACAATCCCGGCCGAAGGAAATAACCAACGCGCACAAACAATTTGGGTGGTTTTTTAATACAATAACCAAAATTACATGGGCAAATTTTAATATATAAAAGATCACTAATCATTGGCGCAAATTTCCAAAATGAAGGAGATATCGTCATGGATGTTTTGATCGTGTTGAGATGATGCCAGATGCGGGAGCACACTCTTTGACTTGTAAACGGGATTCCTTTGACACGTTTGTCGTTCCCGCAACACCACAAAAACCAAAGAATCAAAATGGGAATATCATGAAATATATGCATTTTACCAATTGCCTTGGTGAACCAATATTTTAGAACAACTCCAAGATCCTATGTGTCTAGGAAGGAAATCCCTGCAAGATTAGAGAAGTTAGTCCAAACAACCATAGCAATTGGTCCTTTTAAGAAAAGGTGGGTAGAGTCCTCATCCTGGTTACAACAGAAGCAAGGAATAGAGGTGATAACTCCTCTTTTCCTAAGTCCATCTGTAGTTGGTAGCCAATTGCGAAGAATCCGCATCATTAAAATTGAAGTAGTAGGGGTTAAAACAGGATTCCAACAAAATTTTAAAATGTCATTACAATCCTGTCTTTTCCTAATCATAGACCAGGTACTTTTGAAAGAAATTTATCATTAGGTGATTGTTTCCAAAATGCATGTATAGAAGAACCATGAGTTGTTAAAGACAGGATGTAATTGCCTACATCTGGGGTTACCAGATTGAGGACTTTTGGCCGGTCCCAATCCCTTTCCGACCAAAGGTTTTGCAAAAGAAGATCATATCTAATATTAGGTAAAAATTGAGAGAGTGAGCTGAAATCACACCACTGGTCGTGCCAAAAAAAGAGACCGCACCTGAGCCAGTACCCCAAAAAATCCACTGGTCCGCCACGTGTCTAATTTCACACAAGTTTTTCCAAATGGGAGAGTCATATGGGTTAGATTTAATGACCATTTGGTGAAGCCTTTTACAATATTTCCTTTCGAGAAAGTTAGACCAAATGTTGTCATTTGTTCTAAATCTCCACCAAAGTTTGATTTCGAAAGCTTAATGATATCATTGAGGTCTCTACACCCAAGACCTCCCTCATCCGTAGGGAAACATAGCCTATGCCATGCAGCCCAGTGTAGTTTCCTCTTAGTATCATTAGAACCCCACAAGAATCGATTGAAAATTCGTTCAAAAAGATTGATGACATTTTTAGGAGGTTTCGAGACTTAAGATAGTAGAAAGGAATGGAGTTTAGAGTGGACTTTATCAATTCAAGTCTCCCACCCATAGTTAAGAGATGGTGGTTTCAGGTTTGGATTTTAGACGAAATTTTAAAATGAGATCCCCGTACATGTCAAGGGTCTGGTTGGGTGCCAAGGTAATGAAAGGGAAGGGCCTGGAATTTAAATCCAGTGACCCGTTCCACCATTCTCTTAACTGGGTTAGAAGGATTGTGCATGATGAAGTTACTTTTATTGCAATTAATTTTAAGCCATGAGACTTCCTGACAATGTTCGACTAAGTTTTGAAGAATGTGAAGATTATGATCAGAAGCATTCAAGAAGAGTAGAAAATCATCAGCATAAGCCAAGCGAGTGATTTTCACACCTCTCCTGATTTTGAAAAACATATCCGGATTTTGGGCAAAAGTATGATCCAGAAGTCGGGAAATGTAGTCAAAAGCAATCACAAAAAGCATAGGGGACAAGGGGTCCCCTTGCCTGATGCCTCTACCCGATTTGATGAAACCAACGGGATTTCCATTAATAAGAGTGGAAAACCAACAATTGTTGATACACGAAGAAATAAGATTGATCTAAGTTTCACTAAATCCGAAATGTCTCATGACTTGAAAGAGAAAATTCCAATTAAGTATGTCATAAGCTTTCTCCATGTCTAGCTTAATCAGTAGATTAGAGCTAGAAACAGATATGTCATGATAGACTTCTTGGGCAGTAAGTATATTGTCAGTAATGAGCCTCCCTTTGATAAAACACGATTGGGCATTGTGCAAAATTTTAGGAAGGATCAAACTAAGTCTCAAACTCAGAATTTTAGAAATAATTTTATAAGTCGTGTTGCAGAGGCTGATGGGTTTAGCCTTCCAAGTAGATGGGGAATGATTTTTAGGGATTAAAGAGATGGTAGTACATGAATATGACAGTGGCATAGGAGCGCCATTGAAGAATTCACATACTGCCTCATAAATGTCCTTGCTGATAATGTCCCAATAGGTTTGAAAGAAACAAGCATTAAAACCATCCGGACCAGCAACACTATTACCATCCATATTAAACACAGGTTGCTTCACTTCCTCCAAAGAAGGGGTGCAACAAAGTTGGTTATTAATATCTACAGTAATAGTGTTGGGGATGATTTCAGGCTTTATAAGGACCGGGTCATTTTCCGCGAAGGAATCAGAAAATGAAAGGTATCCAATTGCTGGATGAGAATAGCATCAGAGATACAATTTCCCTACTCCCAAATTTGGTGGATTTGATTTTTAGCTTTTTTCTTTTTAACCATATCATGAAAAAAAATTGGTGTTCCTTTCGCCTTCAGTAATCCATTTGAAATTGATTTTTTGTTTCCAAAAATTCTCTTCCATGGACAACTTTAGGTAAAGATTCGCTCAAAGTTTCTTAAAATTTTCCAAATTATCAGGAGTCGGGTCATTGTCAAATTGGGTCTCGACCAATGCAGCAAGTTCTTTGGCTTTCGCAACTTTAAAAAAAATATTCCCAATAGTATCCCCATTCCATTGTTTTATAGTATATTTAAGTCTATTAAGTTTATTAATAAGCTTATAAATACCTAAAGAATGTATAGGAAGGGACTAGGAGTTTGAAACCAGCAAAAGAAATAAGTGATGCCTGGTCCACATATTTTGAAATCTAAAAGAAGGTTTTGATTTATTAACGGGGTCGCTAAAAGAACATATCAAGGCATGGTGACCCGAATTAATTCTAGATACGTGCTTGATTAAAGAAGAGGGAAATAAATTTAACTATTCGGCGGAAATTAAAACTCTATCGAGTCTCTTCCAAATAAAATTAATATACCAAGTGAAGGGGGATCCAACAAATCTCCCATCCGAAAGGTGACAATCAAGGAGAGAGTCGTGAAATTCTTCCATTTCCGAGTTGATGGGAGTTGCCCCCCCCCCCCCTGTAGGATGACATTAAAGTCGCCCCCCACAAGCCACGGTTCATTAGTTGAAGAAATCGAAAGAAGATCGGCCCACAAATCTCGTCTCTCGATTTTATTATTTTTTAGTAAACAATAGTCAAGAGAAAGGGAATCAGAGACCGTTGCAAAATTATTTTCACATGAGGCATTTGAATAGAATTCTTCAAAATTTGGATTTGACACGTATGATCACAAAAAAGCCAAATATGATTATTAATATTAGACACTACATGACTAAAATTAAGTAATCTACAATAAAAGTAGGATCTAATGCAACTTTCGCTTCTATTAAGGCCATAATATTTAATTTATGTTCCCTGATTAAAGTCTTAACAATTCTCCTTGCGGATGGGCTACCAATACCACGAATATTCCAAATCATTGTACTAATCATTAATTATTTATTACGTCTAGTACTCCTACGAACTCTATCACGTTTAGTAGAATCTCTATCCTTAACTACAAGTGTAACTGGCAGTGGACTATCAACCGACGGAGCATTTAATCCCAAAATTATAGTTTCTGATCTATTATTAGATGAACTATCGGCGTGACCAGAATGAGGGCTATCGGTAAGCTCATTGGAGTCGGATTTCGGACCGAAATGAGATGGGCTAAATTTTGAGTTACTTTCCCTATAGGGTGAGTCACTTATTATTTTTTCCAACTCATTAACGAGAATTCCGACTTCAAGTTTACTTTTAGATTTAAAGTTAATCAGAGTGGCTTTCAAAGGCCAAGGGGTACCCTCGAGAGGGGCCGCGGTTGAGATCGCGGGGGACATGGCCGCGGGTATCTCACTTTGGACAAAAGGAATAGTTTCTAAATCGGGCAAAATATTCACGGATTTAATAAGGGATGAGACACCCTCCATATTATCCGTGTTAGGTAATTGTGTGGATGTTAAAGGAGCAATATTATCATGAATGATAACGTGCTTCCCCTTATCCAATTTTACATTATTAACATGTACAACATCTCTAACATCAACAATTATATTAGACACAATTTTGTTGGCAGTAGCATTTTGCATGGCTCTTTCATTTGATAGTCCAGCGACCTTCATTGAGGCATGGAGCTCTTTTTTTTCTAGTGCATGTACTGCTTCATTAGCAGTTTTTGAAGTTTCATCATCTGACCCCACGGCCTCATTAAGTTTAGAGGCAGGCGCCTCTATTTTGTTTTCCAAAACCTGTGCAGTTTCTGGTTGTTTTTGTTTTAAAATGGGTTTTAAATGTTTATTTTTAATATAGCATTATTTATATAGAGGCAATCTTTCGTATTGATAACAAGTTCCACGGAAATATCATCACATTCAATAACCAATTTATGATGCACAATTTTAACCAAGTCAATTTGAACACAAATACGGGCATAATTACAGTGATTCCTCTTATAAGTTGCCTCGTCCTCTTGTATAAATTTACCAATGGAATTACCAATTGTTTTTAAACAACGTTGATCATACCAATGAATAGGTAGTTGTAAAATTTTCACCCAAACCGAAACTACCGATGGTTAATTTTTGAAATCAAAATTCAGAGTCCATTTTAAAATACGCATTGGGAAACCACGAATCATCACTTGACCTTTAAGCCAAAGTTTGTTAACATATCTTCGTTGTGCAATGTGATCAGGCATGTCAGTTATTTAAGTATTGAATTTTACACGCCGGGAAACCCAATTGAGTAAGGGATATTCGGATTACCTCGTATTTTGGTACGCCATAGGAAAATTTACCAACCAACGTGAATTTAAATGCCGCTGCGGCTTCATCACGTTCCGGCCGAGAGAAGATAACTTTTGGGATATCGCCATTGATGTCAATTCTTCCAAATATTTTATTTCCAGATTTTGAACCACCCGAAGTCGCTTCGAGATATGATTTAACGGGATGCTCAGCCGCAATCGGAGGAACACTGATATCATCCTGGATAATAATTACTGGGTTTAAAGTAGTCACTGGATTGTTCTTCACATGGACTTGATTTTTGTTCTGTACCCCAACCACATTAACATTATTCAAATCCGGAATCGTCGTAGCACCACTGGAGGACTTGAACGGAAAAGCCACAGTAGCATTAACATTTACTGGGTTGCCCTTCAAAGATGTAAGGACCGGAACACAAGATTTCAGGATCGGATCCCCCTCCCGAATTTTGTGAACCGGAGAGTACGGGATTTCCCCATCTTCAAGCTGTGCGGGAATATCCACCTCCGGAATCGCAACCCGCAGATTCACCAGAGGACCTTCAGATTTAGGCCCAATTCCAGAAAATTCCAACAGAGAAAAGTCCGACCCACTAAAAGAACAAGGGTCTGACCGCTGCAAGACGGACGAACCCGCCACAAAAGGAACAACTGCCTCAGGAAACATCAAATTCGTACCTGACAGAAGATTGATATTAGCGAAATCGGGAGTATGAACATCCGTTGACTTCATGGGGTTGAGCTTCCCCGCTGCAAAATCGAAATTAATTTCGTCCACGGGCAAAAAATCAGCCTTAGAATTCATTTAGGATTTTGGGGGATTTTTTTGAATTTTAAAAATTTTAGGGTATTCAATTTTGATTGTTTTGAATTAATTAAAATTTTGAGGTATTCAATTTGAATTTCAAAATGTCATTTAAAATCTTGGTGTATTCAATCTGGATTTAAAACAATCCATTAACATCTGAGGGTATTCAAAAATCAATGAATTTTTGTGGATTCATTAAAATGGTGGATTTTGATGGATTTGTTAGTATTTTTTGTAAGTTTTGAAATCTCACCAAAATCAATGAGATTTTGAAGGATTTCTAAAAATTCATTTGTAAATCCGAAAGACTCTCCATCAACTTTATAAGATTTTACGATGATTATTATTAATCTATGCATTATTTCTAATCCGCCAAAATCTTTAAAAATCTATGGATTATTATTAATCCACCAAAATCTGAATTGAATACACCCCTCTTGGTTTCTGTCGGTCGAGTTGGGTTTAAATTAAAATTATTGGTTAAATTCATTGGTATATTCGTATAAGAGATAAGAGGTAGATTTGCAAAAATCGGGCGATTTTGAAGGTGAGGGGGAGAGGATGTTGGCCTGGAAGTAGCGGCCATTGGAAAAAGACACGTCCGCCGCACAGAGGCGGCGGCGAAAAAGGCCTGTGGCCGTAAACTGCCGTGAACGGCTCTATGAAGAAGCTGTAACGGTAAAAAAATATAAGAAAGTTTGTTGGATTATGTGCAAGGATTTGACACGTTTGATATGTTTGAAATTGAAGTGGGTCAAGAATTTGATAGTTTTGGAGTATGATATTTTACATAATGAAAGTTTGTAAATTCGTGGTGTTGCGCTTAGATTAGTATTGTTCAATGACTATTTATATGTTTTAAAATCATTCATGTGTTATGGGGTTTAGAATTTTTCTAAGGATTGGTGAATTTAGAAACTTATAAACCACGCTTACAAGGTGCCCGATAAAATTCTTATATGAGATTCTCTTGTAATATTTGTGTAGGATGACTAGGGCGCGAAAGCGACGTGCTGCCAGCCCATTACCATCTTCCTCCGCCACCGAGAGCGACAATTCTCAAACAGAGCACACCACAGGCGCTTTTAACGATATACGCTTCACGACAGCCGCAAACGCATAATGGTTTAAGCAACGTGCTCATTCCAAACTTCTAATCGAGAGAGATATCGCATCGGAGGTTGAACATAAATTCAACCTATCCCAATTTTCAGTCACTTGCATTGGGAAAATGCCTTGAACCTCCCAGATCATTACTTCGAGGAACTTTTGCGTGAAGTCTACGCCGACATAGAGGCAAAAGGCAAAGATGACTGCACTATTCGGAGCACGGTTAGGGGGACATCAGTTTTAATCACTGAGAGCTCGATCAATCACTCGCTCCACACTCTGGATGAGGGCAAACAAGTATATTTCAGAAAAGCTTTCAATGCCCCAGAAGGACATGCTGGTGCCATGGCGCGTTTCGGCATTCAGTACACCCCTTCTCGAAAAGATGAAATGAATATCGGGACCTTATCTTTCTCTGCCCAACACCGCTTCATTTTATACCTTCTCGGCACGAATGTTCTTCCTTGTTCAAGTGGTAAGAACGAGGTGCGAGTTGGTGATTTATACTTTTTGGATAAAATGGTGAATGGGCTAGGCGCTATACAAGGGTTTGAACTACGAGAGTGTCATATACAATCACTTGCACGATTTCCTCAGAAATAAAATCCCCAAACACTCCATTCCAATCCCCGGTTGATCACATTGATACTCGAACAGGCGGACGTTGACTTCTCATATGCCAAGCGCACTGAAATAAAATATCGGGACAAACTGAGGCGTACCACATTTAGCCGAATGGGTATTATAACACCCCCAGAATACAAACGGGACTATTACATGCCGTAAACCCTTTTTTCAAGGATATACCAGGCTAATCACAATAAAACGACCAATTGTTCGACCGGCCGGGGTCGAACCGGATAACAACTCGGACAGATAAGGTCACATAACTAATTCAAGCTGAAATAATTCCTACAACTCATACCCACACAGGGGTCCAAAATACAATACGATACAACACAGCGGAAGACTGAGAAGAATACAACAACACAACAACAACAACAATTGCATTCATAACTATTGATTATTATCGCGATCGATCATCTTTTTGTACCGATCATGTGATTGCTCTCACGCACCTGCATGTACCTGGACGCAATGCAGACATCCACCCCCGATTACTCGGGGTTAGCAAAACTCCACTGTTTTACTAGTGCAAGTATCATAACCATATAAAATGTAGCAAGCAATCAGCAACTAGGAATCAGATACGATAACCATACCAAATTATCCATCACAATGTTGGATTGGTACCGCCACTAGAAGGGGGTTGAATAGTGCAGATAAGAGTTTTGAACTCTTTTTGTGCGAAAGCTAAATGTTGGAGTAAATAAAATGCAGAAAAGAAAGAACACAAGAAATTATTCGAGAGGTTCGGCTATTAACGAAGCCTACGTCCCCTACCTAGTTTTATCGACTAGGACTTTTCTTGAAAACTTTGAATGCACTTTCTAGTTTAGTGCCAACTATTATAATTTCTTGATTTCCGGGCTCAAGAACAACCTCACAACACTCTTATTTTTCAGGGTACAAGACAACCTTACAGTAAAACAATTGCGAGTAGGAAACTCGACTTTACAAGATATATCGCTCGTTGATACAAGAATATAGATAAGAAATGATAGAACAATTCTTCTCGTATCACAATGTGGAATGTGTATATCTCTCGAAATATATGCTTGATATAGCTTGAGTATGCTTGTAAGCTCAAATAAGTTGTATATCTTCCAACTCCTTGAATGGTGCTATTTATAGCCTTCATGAGGCAATTTTTCCGTTGGAGCAGTGGCACACCTTACGTACATTATGTATTAATGTTTACGTACGTTATAAGCTTTATGTACGTTACACATCTTTGGTAACGGCCGTAATGAAAGACTAAAAATAGTTCAGTGGCATATGATGAAACTCGTTACGTACGTTATGGAAACGCTGATTACGTACGTAATGCTTTTGTCAAAGAGCCGTTGGATGAGTAGACTTGGTGTAACGGTTGATGACTTTTTGTGTTGACTTGCAACGGGCAAAATTCGAACTTTACATACGTTATACATGAGGTATTATGTACGTTACCTGCAGAAAAATGCTTGCCAAAATTGTGAGGATTGCGTACGTTATATATGAATGGTTACGTACGTTAAGTGAAGAAAAATATGTAAAGTAAATTTTGGTTAAGTAACTCATCATCAAAATGTATAAAATAAATTAAGAAAAATATTGTACCAACAGTCTCCCCCTTTTTGATGATGACAAAATTTATATGGGAGTTTTTGAAAAAGACGAGTTTTGGAGAATCGAAGGATTTTAAGTAACTCTCCCCCTGAATAATACTCCCCCTGAGACGAACAAGGACATTTCAAAAACGAAACATATTTTTCTCCCCCTTTTTGTCATTAACAAAAAGATAAGCGATCCTGTAAGAGAAGGTTATTGAAACACAAAATAGTCAATGAACAGAAATGAAATAGCAACGGATAACAACGAATAGTAATGAAACAAAACAGAATCATTCAACAAAAAATAGGTAGCAAGAGTTTATGACAAAAACATAGAAAATGCATGGAATGTCGGTCTAAACAAAAACAGGATAATCATCGTAGAGAATGAAATCCACTAGTCAAGGTCGGATTCTGGAGGTGAAGGAGGGACTCCGAAATGAGTACAGAGACTTTTAACCATAATTTTGATTTCGCTCATTTCATTCTCCAGCTTATCCATACGAGCGATCATCTTGGAAGAAGAACTCTCCTATCTCGGTCGGGAAGGGCCTGGCTGAGTAGTAAGATGAGGCCTATCATGAACAATGCCTCGAGATGTGATTCTCTCCTCCGGACGAGGTAACACACCACCATCGACTAAAACCTTCGTCCTTTAGGTAGGCGAAGTACACCTATCCGCGGTTCCGAGTACGAAGATATTTCATTGTCCGGATGGTGCCCTCGGTGACTAGGCTTCCCCTCGGAATGGCGACCTCATGCAGCCCTGAAAGCTCAACTTCTGCATTCTCAAAAATTTCCGTCAAAATGGATCCGAAAGGCATTCCTGACTTGCGTTGACGATCGACCTTGGCGTAGCTTTTCTTGTGGAAAATCATTCCTTTTTCCACAGACCATCTTAGCACAATCGAAGCAAAATTTACTTGGTGGTCTTTCAAAACATGGTATATGATTTCCATGTCGATATTTACTAGACGCTGTTGGGCATTGACCTTAGGCATTAGGCATCTAGTAATAGCATCATGGAGTAGTCGTATATTGATTCCAAAATCATTATTTTCGAACCGACTAGTATTTACTTCAAGCACAGCTTTGTCCGTCAAGAAATAACGAACTTTAACTTCATGCACACTATAGCTTTCATCATCAAAAAATTATCAGTAACTTCACCGAGAGCGGTGAATTGACCCTTACAACAAAATCCCTCATTAGGGAGACCAAAAATCTCAGATAATTTAGCAGCATCAAACATGATTGGTTTACCACGAACAATGGAGTTAACAATGGCTAAACCATCAGAATCATATGTGACGAAAAAATTTGTGTAGAATTCTCGGACGCAATCAACAAAAATAGGGTGAGCAAGACTAACGAAACGATTTATACCAAGAATATCAAAGAATTCCTCAATTCCAATACCAACTGAGTTTAAGGATTCAAAGTCGAAATGGTGACTCGGAGTTACCTCTTCGTCGATTAAGACTTCGTTGAAGATCTTTGCGACTTGAGCATTCCGGAAAATCGGTTCTCCAGAGGGTGCAGATGAGGATTGAGAAGTTTCTCCTCTTTGTTTCTTGTTCGTCCTGGTGGCCATTGATGAAATCGACTGGAAACATGAGAAGTCGGACGGATTTTGTGAGGGAGGCGACGGATGTGATTAGGGATTAGAGATGAAATGAAAGGAAATCCGCCGATTGGGATATTTAAGTAACAGGGTAATAGGGCGTTACATACGTTATATGCGTTACGTAACGTACGTAATATGCGTTACGTAACGTACGTAATGAAAAGTCCAAAACTACCTGTCCAAAAACCTGAGTTCCATTACGTACGTAGTCCAGAGCCGCGTTACGTACGTAATGTCTTCTTACGTACGTAATTTTCCTGACGTAATGGTCGTAAGCCTTACCATATTAATAGTGTATTCCTTTCGATGATATCCGATTTTTAATGACCATTTCCTGTAGATATGATGAATATGCAGAACTTAAAAATGATCAACATGTCCCATCCCTAAATTTATGCGAATAAAATTGAAAGCATCTTCGGGTAATAGTTTTGTAAAAATATCCGCCAATTGTTCATTTGTACCAACAAATTGGAGATGCACATTCCCGTTTTGGACATGGTCACGAATAAAGTGGTGACGAATTTCTATATGTTTTGTCCTACTATGCAATATGGGGTTTTTGCTTAAATTTATGGTACTTGTATTGTCACAAAAAATAGGTGTATTTTTAAGCTCGATGCCATAATCTAGTAGTTGAATTTTGATCCATAGGACTTGTGCACATGCACTTCCCGCAGCCACATATTCTGCTTCAGCTGTGGAAGTAGCGACACTAGTCTGTTTCTTACTCCCCCATGAAATTAAACATGAACTCATAAAATGACAAGTTCCGGTGGTGCTTTTCCTATCAATTTTGCATCCACCGAAATCAGCATCACTATGTGCAAAAAGTTGGAAATCAATGCTCGATGGATACCACAGTCCTAAGCCAGCAGTACTTTTTAAATAACGAAAAATCCTTTTGCATGCAATGAGATGGGATTCTTTAGGATTTGCTTGAAAACGAGCACATAAGCAAGTAGCAAATATTATATCGGTTCTAGATGCAGTTAAATAAAGTAAAGAGCCGATCATACCTCGATACTATTTTTGGTCAACAGACTTACCTTTTTCATCTTTGTCGAGTTTAAGAGTGGAAGACATAGGAGTAGATATTTCTTAGCAATCTTCCATCTTAAATTTCTTTAAGAGCTCATTGACGTAATTTGATTGGTGAATGAATATTCCGTCATTGAGTTGCTTGATTTGGAGTCCGAGAAAGTTCTTCAACTCTCCCATCATGCTCATTTTGAATTCTCCCTTCATAAGATCTAAAAATTCTTGGGACAGAGATTCGTTAGTTGCACCAAAAATAATATCGTCCACATAGATTTGGCAAATAAGCATATCATCACCTAAATTCTTAATAAATAGGGTATTATCGACATTACCTCTTTTATACACATTTGATATAAGAAAAGCACTTAAACGATCATACCATGCTCTCGGAGCCTGTTTTAATCCATAGAGAGATTTATAGAGCTTGTACACATGATCTGGATGATCAGAGTCTTCAAAACCTGGCGGTTGCTTGACATACACCTCCTCCTGGATGATTCCATTTAGGAACGCACTATTTACATCTATTTGATGGAGTTTGATTTTATTGTATGTGGCAAAGGCACATAGAAGACAAATTTCCTCAAGACGAGCAACAAGAGCAAATGTTTCCTCATAATCCAAGCCTTCTTCTTGATTATAACCTTGAGCGACCAATCTCGATTTATTTTTAATTAGGAGACCATCATCATCAGTTTTAATTTTATGAACCCATTTAGTACCAATGGTTGATTTGTCTACCGGTGCCGGAACCAATTCCCAAACATTATTTCTTTCGAATTGATTTAGCTCTTCTTGCATAGCAATAGCCTAATTCTCGTCATTGATGGCTTCATCGATATTCTTTGGTTCTGTAAGAGAAATAAATGCAATATTGTTAAGACAATCATTTATATTTCTCCTAATTCGTACACCTTCATCGATTTTCCCGAGAATTTACTCCATCGGATGGTCTTTTACATTTGCCCAATCTTTAGGAAGGTTGTAAGAATTCTCCTCCTGCTTGTCCGAGCTTAAATCGAGCTTCTCCAATTCCTTTGACGCTTCTGACACTTCTTTAGCTGGAACCATACCTGCATCATCATCAAAAACAACCTTTCTCGGGGGTAAAACTGTATCATCGAATTTTACATGAATTGACTCTTCTACCGAGCCTCTTCTACAATTAAATACACGATAAGCTTTACTGTTAGTCGAATAACCAAGAAATATTCCAATATCTGATTTAGAATCAAATTTTCCCAAATTATCCTTTCCATTGTTATGAATAAATACTGTACAACCAAATGGATGAAAATAAGATAAATTAGGATTTTTACCTTTAAATATCTCGTATGGAGTCATCATTTTGTTTCTCCGGAGATGGACTCAATTAATAACATAGCAAGCAGTGTTAACGGCTTCGGCCCAGAAATATTTAGGAAGCCCATATTCATTGAGCATTATTCGGATCATTTCTTCTAGAGAGCGATTCTTCCTCTCGACAACTCCATTTTGTTGAGGTGTCCGAGGTGCCGAAAAATTGTGCCCAATACCATAATTATCGCACCAATCTTCAAAAAATTTTGAATCAAATTCTCCACCATGATCGGTTCGGATGGCGATAATTGGTAACTCTTTTTCCTTCTGGGTAACCTTACACCACTTAACAAACTCGTTAAATGTATCATTTTTATTTGTCAAGAATTTTACCCAAGTAAATATCGAAAAATCATCAACAAGAACTAAAGTGTAAAGTTTACCTGTTAAACTACCATGTCGAGATGGACCAATCAAATCCATATGAATTAATTCAAGAATGCGACTAGTGGAAATTTCCATTTTTGGTTTAAACGAGCCTCTAGCATGTTTACCTTTAATACAGGCCTCACAAATGTGGTCTTTTCTGAAATTTAATTTTGATAGACCACGGACAATATCGTGTTTGGCCAATTTTGAAAGAAGTGGTAAAGAGGCATGACCCAATTTTCGGTGCCAAATAACGGCATTTTCATCGTATGAAAGTAAATATTTTTCATTGAAAGAAGATTCATCTTGAAGATCAACAATATAAATATTTCCATATCGCAATCCAAATAAAACACCTTGGTCTTTTCTCATTGCAGTGCAATACGTACTTTCAAAAATTAATTTAAGACCAGTGTCACAGAGTTGGGAAACACTTAGAAGATTATGGCAAAGACCATCAACAAATAGAACATTTTCAATAGTCGGTAAAGGTTTCTTACCTATCTTACATGTCCCTTTTATTTGGCCCTTTTTATTATCACCAAATGTTACACAACCACAATCTTCCTTTTTCAGCTCCGTGAAGAGATGTTCATTCCCACTTATATGATTTGAACATCCATTATCAACATACCATTTATTTGATACTGTTGTCTTCCTTGCTTGTACCTACAAAAATAATTTTCTTCCATTTTATAGGTACCCAGGCTAATTTGGGTCATGTGGAGTTAGACATAAAAACTTGATTTTGAACAATGGTCCCTTTAGGTACCCAAATTTGTTTGACTTTTATAGTTCGTCTAGAACTTCTACAGTAAGTTTCGGTATGTCCTGGTTTTAAACATTTTTGACATGATGGAATTCCCGTTTTTAAAGTGTCCGAATTTTTCATGGTAATTTCTAAGGACTTTTTCATTTGAAATGAATTATACCTGAGTCCTTGTTTTGAAAGAAATTTTTTTTGACCAAATAAGAGTTGCTCAGATTCGTCATTACCACACGAGAATTTTCTAACGTAAAGTTTCAATTCTTTCTGAGTTTTGTGTATATCATCTCTCAGAATTTTCTCGTTTTCCAGACAATTTGTATGATCAATCGACACATCTTTGTTTTCCAATAATTTTGAATTTTCATTTTCAAGAGACTTTATTTTCTTTTTCAAATCTTTATTAATATTGCAAATGTTTTCGTATTCATTATTTAAAGATTCGAAAGCATCAAGAAGTTCTTCATGAGAAGAATCACTAACCTCGACTTCTTCATCGCTATCTTCAGATGCGCGGGCCATTAGAGAAAGATTGGTTTGAACTTGAGGTTCATCATCCTCATCATCATCGCTCCATGTAGCGACATAGACTTCCTTCTTTTTGAACTTCTCGTGAGGTGGTTTTGATGAACTCATTGGCGCAGCAGCACGACAGTCTTTAGCAAAATGGCCTGGAACGCCGCATCTTCGACAAGTATTGTCGAACCTTTTATTTTGTGGGAAGTGGGTCTTTTTGGATTCATCCCTCAGTTCTTGTTTGATGTCTCTACGGCGCCTTTGTAAAAGAGTTTTGAATTTCTTTATGTTTTTGGCATAAAAGGCTGTTTCTTCATCCTCTTCTTCGATAGGTTCATCTTCTAGATCGCTATCTTCTTTGGCTTTGAAGGCGATCGTCCTTTCTCTATCCTTGGGCTTCGGTTTCGAACTTCGAGATTTAATGACAATCTCGTAATTGATGACAGATCCAATGAGAGCAGTGAATTCTATGGTGTTGAGATCTTTCGACTCCATGATAGCCGTAACAGTAGCGTCCCATTCTCTTGGTAGAGATCGAATGATTTTCTTGGCTTTATCACTACTTGATATCGGTTTCCCGAAGGAAGCTAGCCCATTTGTGATAGCCTAGAAGCGGTCAAGCATAGTAGTAATGCTTTCTTCTTCTTTCATAGTGAAGAGTTCATAATCGTGAAGAAGCGTATTGATTTTTGTTTCTTTTACTTGACTTGTACCTTCATGGGTAATCTCGAGCATTTTCCAGATCTCTTTGGCCGTCTCTCAAGAAGAGATTCTGTTGTGATCTTATGGGTTGAGAGCACAGTAAAGTAGTTGAGTAGCTTTACTATTGAAGTGATCGTTCTTCCAGTCAGCATCGTCGTACTCTTCAAAGCTTTTGATCGATCCATCTGTCTTATTTGGAATGGTAGGTCCAAGAGCAATGACCTTCCAAATTTCAATATCTTGAGCTCGGATGAAGATAGGCATTTTCTTCTTCCATGTCATAAAGTTTGAGCCATCGAAGAAAGGAGGACGATTGAGAGCGTTGCCTTCAAGAGAAGAGTGGATAAAGGCCATTTCTGGATCTTTTCTCTAGCGGGTGTTAATACGGTGAAAAAGAGACTGCTCTGATACCAATTGTTGGATTGGTACCGCCACTAGAAGGGGGGTTGAATAATGCGGATAAGAGTTTTGAACTCTTTTGTGCGGAATCTAAATATCGGAGTAAATAAAATGCGGAAAAGAAAGAACACAAAAAATTATTCGAGAGGTTCGGCTATTAACGAAGCCTATGTCTCCTACCTAGTTTTATCGACTAGGACTTTTCTTAAAAACTTTGAATGCACTTTCTAGTTTAGTGCCAACTCTTACAATTTCTTGATTTCCGGGCTCAAGAACAACCTCACAAAAACACTCTTGTTTTTCAGGGTACAAGCCAACCTTACAGTAAAACAATTGCGAGTAGGAAACTCGATTTTACAAAATATATCGCTCGTTGATACAAGAATATAGATAAGAAATGATAGAACAATTCTTCCCGTATCACAATGTGGAATGTGTATATCTCTCGAAATATATGCTTGATATAGCTTGAGTATGCTTGTAAGCTTAGATAAGTTGTGTATCTTCCAACTCCTTGAATGGTGCTATTTATAGCCTTCATGAGGCCTCGGGCCGGATTGACTAAGCTAACCCTCCGTTGGAGCAGTGGCACACCTTGCGTACGTTATGTATTAATGTTTACGTACGTTATAAGCTTTACGTACGTTACACATCTTTGGTAACGGCCGTAATGAAAGACAAAAAATAGTTCAGTGGCATATGATGAAACTCGTTACGTACGTTATGGAAACGCTGATTACGTATGTAATGCTTTTGTCAAAGAGCCGTTGGATGAGTAGACTTGGTGTAACGGTTGATTACTTTTTGTTGACTTGCAACGGGCAAAATTCGAACTTTACGTACATTATACATGAGGTATTACGTACGTTACCTGCAGAAAAATGCTTGCCAAAATTGTGAGGATTACGTACGTTATATATGAATGGTTACGTACGTTTAGTGAAGAAAAATATGTAAAGTAAATTTGGGTTAAGTAACTCATCATCAAAATGTATAAAATAAATTAAGAAAAATATTGTACCAACACACAAGTTAGACAATCACAACTCAACCAATCACATATTCCCGAGAGGTTTTAATAAATTAGACACCAATACAAGTGGAGTCCTTGTAAAAATAATTGTCATCTCGAGATTTTAGAAAACGTAAACCCTTACGAACTCATGTCCTAGGTTTTTCAAAATTCCCTTTTTGAAAACGTTAGGGTCTTAGCCCAAAATTCAAAATATACAACACGGAGAACCTTTTCCACAAATCGCTTGGGACTCGGCCCAACATTACTTTCCATAACACATTTCCTTTCAAAACTTTGATTCTCAAAACATAATAGTGACACCGTGACCCACCGTCACGTGTCTCTGTAGGTTCAACAACCTGCACGGACTAAACCAAACACATTAACCAAACATCAACAATCTTGACACTGTGATCCACCATCACGTGCCTCCGTAGGTTCAACAAACCGCACGGACTAAACCAATATTTAATCAAACAACAGTCCCGACTCTGTTATCCTTCACCACGAGTCACCATAGGTCCCGCGAACCCACACGGCTGGACGTACTGTGCCCTAAACCCATGATCCATGCCTTGTGTTATCGTAGGCCTCGTCAGACCCGCACGATTGGACCTCATCACCTCATTAGGTTCTGATCCCGTGACCCTCTGCCACGAATCCTCGTAGGTTCCGTCAAACCCACACGAGTGAACTTAACGGTCACACACAACTATCACAATCACATTCCATCAACAATGAACACTGTCAATCAATCACATTGATCACCACAATTCACGTACAATGCACATATAACACAATCTAAATAATTCAACCATCATAACACAATCCATTGCACAAACATGTGTACAACCAAACCAACACGATTATCACAATCCTGTACACATAATACACCACACAATATATATACCAAAATAACACATTCATCATCAATCCTTCATAATGCGAAACACATAACCAACTCACATAAACCATGTTTACGAAGGTAAATCAATCATCAAAACACAACACGCGATTTCTAATCACAAGACACAATTCGTATAAGCAATATACTTGCCTCGAAACCGAAACACAAATCCTCCAACGAACACGGATCGTCCGAAGTGCCTCGAAAACTATAAATTCCGAAAGAAACAATGAAAACGCGATCACAACGAGGATCAAAACCCATAACAATGGAAATTACCTCAAAATATCGAAGGAAACTCATTGAAACATTTAATCGAACATTAAATGTTCAATAATTTCCAAATAACACTCAAATCATCAATCGAGTTAAACAAACTCGAAATATGGATATACAATACATAGAACACGATTAATAACATCATATAGCACCAACTGATTCATCAAAACCGGACTAGGATCGTAATCAAGAACAAAACTCCAAAAAGTCAACTCTAGAGAAATCAAGAAAAATACCTTGATCTAACAACAGATTAGATTATGTTACAATCACCTAGACTCTTCAAAACACCCTTGGATGGAGCAAAATTGGCCAAGAACTCGAACCCTAATCGCCCTTGTCTCAAATCCGCAGAGAGAAGGAGAAATGATGAAGAAATGAGAATAAACGACTGCTGTCTAGTTTATATACTGGGCAGCTTAGCGTGCGCTATCGAGTCATCAACAAAAGACGTTCTGCACAACTACACAGTTAGCGTGCGCTAATCACGAATCCTCCAACCCAGTCCAGTGGCTTCTGGACTGAACCTGACCAACAGTTAGCGTGCGCTATGCTTCCAATAGTGTGCGCTACTGCCATTAGCCCGCGCTACACTACTACATAACGTGCGCTATCGAACTCCCAGTCGAATGCAGTAGCTTCTACCTCGTTTATGCACCCTCCATTAGCGTGCACTAATGGAGCCTTCGCATGCGTTAGCAATCTCAAGTAGCGCGCGCTATCTCTAGCCCATAGCGTGCGCTATTCCTACTCCATAGGTAGTAGGATTGCACCAAAACTCATCACAACAAAGATACTTCTTAACGGAACGATAAACACGCAGAAATATGAATCGCAACCAACATGTGACAATGCATGACACACAATCATATAGGCACGAACAACAAATATTCTAATAAACAGTAGAAAAATTCAACGCCAACCAGAAACGAACCGGAAACGAAAATCTCGGGTATTACATTCTACCCCACTAAAAATAAGTTTCATCCCGAAACTTAAAACAAAATCATCACAGTGCTAAAAAACAAAACACAAATATTCAAACATTAAGTGACCCCGTGATCTCCAATCACGTGTCTCCATAGGTTCAACAACCCACACGAAAATATTCAAACCAAACATCAAGTATCAATATCAAATCTCTGCACAAGATACAATCCACAAACAAAACACAAAAATTACAATCATTGGGCACCGCTAGGCCCTCCAGGAGTAGGAACGGAATTCCGTCTCCCGAACATCTTCGCAATGGTCTCACAATGCACCGCTTGGTGTCCCACTTGACCGCACTTGAAACAATCAACCAGGAGCGAGCGAAAATTCTGCCTCACATGGCCCACACGACTACAGTTGAAGCAAGTCCTTACAATGCTCACCTTAATCTCCACTGGACTAGGATTCTTATACTAACCAACGGATGAAAAGTGCTCACAGAAGGATAATGTGAAACAACAGGCTCACGGAACTCACTTCTTTGACCTCTGGAAAAACTACTCGAGGTCTTCTGTCTCTTACCTCCCGAACTAGCGTCTAACACAGAAACAACCACCTCGATGGCTAAGCTCGGTCCTGATACTCTTTCAAAGTGGTACACATGAGTGGAGCCATACTCTCACGAATATGGGGTGTCATGTGCATATTAAAGTATCGGATTTTATCCGCTTCACTTTTCACTTGCTCACGAACATAACACAACTGTTGATTATAATCGACTATCGCCTGAGATATCGACATCTCCTGGGGCGTAGCCGATAAAAACTCAACAATCCTGCGCTCTCGAACAGGCGGCGAACAATAGTCGGCCTTCATAACTGTAACACCCCCAATCCACTCAGGGATATTACACGCCGTAGACCCTCTCCTCGAAGATCTACCAGGCTGGTAACAACATTTAACATCTCGACAATGCCTTCAAGGCTAAATGACTCAGTAGACCGATTTGGTCTTTCAATAAAAATATACAACTCAATTACAACATATACCCACGCAGGGGTCAAAATACAATAAACTCCCGTACAACGGGGAAAAGATACTGCAGCGGAAAAGAAAATACAACTAGACCAATACGACATCAACGGATCCTCGTGTGATTAGTATCGTTCATCTTTCATCATCCTTCGTGCCGACCCTGTGTTATGCTCCAAAACCTGAATGCAAAAATAGACATCCACCCCCCGAATACTCGGGGGTTAGCAAAACTCCACTGTTTTGCTAGTGCAAATACAAAGTGCAAATACGAGCCATACAATTCACATTCCACGAATAACAATAACCAGGAATCCTCAAAGATCCAAACGAAACGAAAAGTACTTCTCGAGGCAAGGGTTTGAGAAAACCTTTAAAAATCGAAATACCATAAATCAATGGAAATAATTTATAAAACGGTTTAGAATGCCATCGAGAGTTTTAATAGAAAACCATTTAGGATTATCAAATCCTACTTTTCAAAATCCAAAGACAAAAGGGGTCACCGCCCCAAAGGTTTACTTTCCGTAAAATAACCTTTACCAAACCGTTGGGATTTTAGTCCCAAATCCGTAAAATGACTTTTACAAAACCATTGGGATTTTAGCCCCAAATCTCATCAACTCACAGTACAAAGAACGACCACAAGGTTCGTCTTCCAACGTCAAAATCCACCATTAAAGGATTTAAAACAAACAACAAAATACTCTAGTGCCATCCTAGCCAAGTAAGCCAAACGAACACTTACCTCTTACACACTTAGTCGATGCATGCAATCATGAAAACCGTTCAAAAGCACTCATTTCCGGAAATGCCATAAATAAGTCACATTTGTAAAATGCACCACAATTAACCGTCGATCCACGTCTCTGTGGACCCCTACCGAGACCCCGTCGGATCTAACCCGTAGTGGTTAAAAGCAAGCTCGTCGATCCACGTCTCTGTGGACCCCTACCGAGACCCCGTCGGATCTAACCCGTAGTGAGCATACACACACACACATATTACTCATGCAAAACTAACATGCTAAGAATGTAAGTTCATTAAGAATACTCACTAGAGATGGCCATTAACTCGACACCATTATCAAACTCTTCAAAACACAATAACAAGATTAAATACGGAATACACGATTCCATAACTTTAAACAATAGGAGTATCATCATCAAATCCTTCAACGTTCAAAATAATCAAATCATAATCAATTCCCAAAACACGCCGTTCACAAAACACACACGCATTTTGAAAGAAAACCTTTAACGAGGCCAAACTGAAATCTTTTGAAACTTCATTTCAAACAACCAAACAAACACACCAAGACGATCACCGATCATCATATCCATAAAATAAGAAGAGTATGGGCAAGGTACTTGCCTCGATATCACGAGCAATGGAAAAGTGAACGGATACAGCCGGGTAGCCCTCAAATTCCCGAACACTATCTAGAACGTGATAGCACCGAAATTACTACGGGAAAACACCATATGAATCATCAACACCAACGGAATTCAACATCGGAATCATCGAGCACCTATAATCCTCCGTAGGGAATAATAAAACATGATTACGACGAGAATCAAGGCCGAAAACAATGGAAATCCCAACAAACTATCAAAGGGAACTCATTCGAACATTTAATCGAACATTAAATGTTCAAGACCCTTCAAGAACAAAGAAATCACCCCTCGGGTTGAACGAACCAAAGATACGAGTATCCAATCCGTAGAACAAGTTCAAAACAACGTTTATACAACAATTAATTGATTAAAAACGGATTGGAATCGAAATCAAAAAGGAAAATCCCCAAATCTACAAAAACAAGGGTTCAAGCCAAAAATACCTTGATTTGGATGAAGGATTCAAGTAGAGGTCGAAAATCTACAACAAGACTTGAGGTGGATGATCTCTACAAGTTTGGGAGCACTCAAATCGCCCAAAATCGCCATTGAAATCGCTCTAGATGGAAGGAGGAAGAAGAGAGGAGAAAATAAAGTTTTCTCGAAAATCGCTAAAAACGCAGAAAAGCCCGTGTGCCGCAAAGACAGACAAGTGTGCCGCGCCCAGGGCCACCAAAACGCCCAGAATCAGCTTAGTGCCGCGCACGCTGAGTGTGCCGCGCACACGCATGCCCCCTTCAACACCAAAAAGGCACACCGTGCAGTCTCGGCTATTTCGACCATAACTCCTTCGTCTGGACTCCGATTGACTCACCGTTTGAACCATTGGAAAGATAACTTGATGCTATATAATGTTGCAAAGATTCAAAAATTTTGGAGTTTCCAAGAATTAATGGTGACTTTACAAAGTCGAACTCCCACGTGAAAAAGTCGATTAAGGACACGGAACTCAACAAAACGACACCGAAACGAACTCGGATGACAAAAAGTGCAGAATTAATCATTCTCGGAATGACGAAACGGTCAGGAGCGAGTCGTCAAAACGAACTTCCGCCGAAAAAAGAAAATTACCGAAATTCGAAATTGCGGATATTACAATAACAGTCTTGAACTCGGACCAAGTAGCCATACGATCTCGAGGCGCTACGACCTCCCACCAATCCGCAGCTTCCTTATCGAGGAGGTACTGAGCAATAGGTACCCTCCTCTCATCAGGACAAGCTACAACATCAAATGTTCTTCCCAACTGGAAGAGCCAGTTCTCCTAACCTAATGAACCAGAGGAACCCGAAAAATGAGGTGGATGCATTCTTATCACGTCTCGCAACCACTTACTAGCTCCATTATCATCATCTGGAAGATCATTCCGGTGCACTGCTTGATTCATCTGTGCCAACTGGGTTACCACCTACTGAAGGATGGTGGTGGCGCCAATATTAACATTACCCCCAGCTGGTTGTCCCTGATCACGCGATTGGTCCTCCTGACCATCTGTGCGGGACCGATTAATGCTCGGCAATGAACGAGTCACCCTATCACAATCCTGATTACGTCCACGGCCACGACCTCGACCTCTCGGCATACTGAACATGTAATCGTTCAATATAATGAAACATAGCATCACATAACCATGACATCACGTATTCTTATCACAAACATCAACACAAAAGGTAATCACATGCTACCGTTCAACATCATCAGAATTAACAGCACATTTGGTAATCACATGTTGCCACATAACACCAAAAATTATTAATTCAGGATAAGCAACCGAGTACAAACATTAATACTACAACGGATGAAGTTTACGGTCGTCACAGACGGACCATGCGACCGCATCACTATGATCCAAACAACCTTTACTGGGCATAGATTTGACCGTAACAACAACAACTTATGGCCGCACGACATAAACTTACGGCCGTACAATCAACAATAACAAAAAACAGTGCACGACCACAACATCCAAATAATACGGCTGTATATATGCTGCAGAACCTCAAAACCAATTCAGCAGCCCCAAAGGAGCTCCAATAGTTAAGAGACAACCCTTTACAATGCAGCCCGACACCTAGGATTACACCCCAAAATTCTCTGAAGAGAATAATATGAGAAGTATGTTTCAACGACTCAACTTTAACGCATAAACACATTAGCCCAATTGTAACCTTTAATACCGAAAATAGAAGTCATTTAGCAAATCATCAAGTTTTCCTTGAAACATGTCAAAATTGACGGTAACATTTTACAATTGTTCCAAAACACTTCAAAACACATCTTTCAAAAATGCCGTCAGAAAGTTCCATTTAAATTACGCGGTTCGTTCATCGAAATTCAACAATTTCCAAAATCATCATCAAACCATTGTTCGACCGTAACGTCAAAACCATTTCAAAATTTGTTTTTCCACCAACGTATTCAAGTCTTGGGACCTTTTAAAAAAATCATTTTCAAACATACACGCATCAGATATAATTACAACAACTATCTAGAATGAATCAATCTTAACACGTATGCCCACCCAGCATATAAAATCACCAACTCAACAAACACAAATCGCGAATGCATAATTCAAACACATGTCAAAACTATCTATATGAGTTCCTCAATAAACTCTACCATCAATACACTACCAGGAACATATCAATATTCAAGGCTTTCACGTCATACTGCACCACTCGGTGTCCAAACCCTCAATACCTTTATCTCAATACACATGTAGTACATCACAAGTACCGAAAACAGATTTCATCTCACATGCACATAAATGAAATCACGAAACACAAATATCTCATATAGGAGAGGAGACTTACATCCACAGGTCGCACAAAGATGACGGTCGCCCACGATACTAATCTCAACCGACAGCACACATGACATGTTGTGACAATGCACAACTCAAATTTGTCACCCGACGACTCGAATGACGCGACAAAACACGACACAACTCGACCCGACAGCCTAGGTTTTCACAACCTAAGCTCTGATACCATAAATGTAACACCCCCAGAACACAATCGAAACTATTACACGCCGTAAACCCTTTTCTCAAGGATATACCAAGCTAAACACAATAAAACGACCAATTGTTCGACCGGACGGGGTCGAACCGGATAACAACTAGGACAGATAAGGTCACATAACTAATTCAAGCTGAAATAATTCCTACAACTCATACCCATGCAGGGGTCTAAAATACAACACGATACAACACAATGGAAGACTGAAAAGAATACAACAACACAACAACAACAATTGCATCCATAACTCTTGATTAGTATCGCAGCCCATCATCTTTTTGTGCCGATCCTGTGACTGCTCCCACGCACCTACATGTACCTGGATGCAATGCAGACATCCACCCCCGATTACTCGGGGGTTAGCAGAACTCCACTATTTCACTAATGCAAGTATCATAACCATACAAAATGTTGCAAACAATCAACAACTACGAATCAGATACGATAACCATACCAAATTATCCATCACAAGTCAGACAATCGCAACTCAACCAATTACATATTCCCAAGAGGTTTTAATAAACTAGACACCAATACAAGTGGAGTCCTTGTAAAAATAACTGTCATCTCGAGTTAGAAAACGTAAATCCTAAGGATCTCATGTCCTAGGTTTTCCAAAATTCCATTTTTGAAAACGTTAGGGTCTTAGCCCAAAATTCACAATATACAACACGGAGAACATTTTCCACAAATCGCTTGGGACTCGGCCCAACATTCCTTTCCATTAAACCTTTCCTTTCAAAACTTTGATTCTCAAAACATAATCATGACACCGTGATCCACCGTCACGTGTCTCTGTAGGTTCAACAATCCGCACGGACTAAACCAAACACATTAACCAAACATCAACAATCTTGACACCGTGATCCACCATCACGTGTCTCCGTAGGTTCAACAACTTGCATGGACTAAACCAGCATATAATCAAACAACAGTCCCGACTCTGTGATCCTCCGCCACGAGTCATTGCAGGTCCCGTCGAACCCACGCGGCTGGACGTACTGTGCCCTAAACCCATGATCCAAACCATGTGTTATCGTAGGCTTCGTCAGAACCGCACGATTGGACCTCAGCACCTCATTAAGTTCTAATCCCGCAATCCTTTGCCACGAATCCGCATAGGTTCCATCGAACACACACGAGTGAACTTAAGAGTCACACACAACTATCATAATTACATTCCATCAACAATGAACACTGCCAATCAATCACATTGTTCACCACAATTCACGTACCACGCACACGTAACACAATCTCAATAATTTAACCATCATAACACAATTCATTGCACAAACATGTGTACAACCAAACCAACACGATTATCACAATCCTGTACGGATAACACACCACACAATACATATTCCAAAATAACACATTCATCATCAAGCCTTCATAATGCGTAACACATAACCAACTCACATAAACCATGTTTATGAAGGCAAATCAATCATCAAAACACAACACGCGATTTCTAATCACAAGACACAAGTCGTATAAGCAAGATACTTGCCTCAAAACCGACACACAAATCATCCGACGAACACGTCTCGTCCGAAGTGCCTCGAAACCTACACCTTCCGAAAGAAACAACGAAAACGCAATCACAACGAGGATCAAAACCAATTACAATGGAAGTCACCTCAAAATATCGAAGGAAACTCATTGAAACATTTAATCGAACATTAAATGTTCAATAACTTACCACGAACACTCAAATCATCAATCGAGTTAATAAACTCGAAATATGGATATACAATTCATAGAACACGATTAATAACATCATATAGCACCAACCGATTCATCAAAATCAGACTACAATCAAAATAAAGAACAAAACTCCAAAAAGTCAACTCTAGAGAAATCAAGAAAAATACCTTGATCCGACAAAGAACGAATTAGATAATGTTACAATCACCTAGACTCTCCAAAACACTCTTGGATGGAGCAAAATCGGCCAAGAACTCAAACCCTAATCGCCCTTGTCGCAAACCCGTGAAGAGAAGGAGAAATGAGGAAGAAATGAGAATAAACGACTGCTGTCCCATTTATATTGTAATATCCGCAATTTCGAATTTCGGTAATTTTCTTTTTTCGGAGGAAGTTCGTTTTGACAACTCTATCATGACCGTTTCGTCATTCCGAGAATGATTAATTCTGCACTTTTTGTCATCCGAGTTCGTTTCGGTGTCGTTTTGTTGAGTTCCGTGTCCTTAATCGACTTTTTCACGTGGGAGTTCGACTTTGTAAAGTCACCATTAATTCTTGAAAACTCCAAAAATTCTGAATCTTTGCAACATTATAGAGAATCAAGTGAGCTTTCCAATGGTTCAAACGTTGAGTCAATCGGAGTCCATACGAAGGAGTTATGGTCGAAATAGCCAAGACTGCACGATGTGCCTTCTTGGTGTAAAAGGGGGTTGTACCGTGTGCCGCGGCACACTCAGGCTGTGCCGCGGCACTAAGCTGATTCCTGGGCGTTTTTGGTGGCCCTGGGCCGCGGCACACTTGTCCTGTGCCGCGGCACACGGGCTTTTTCTGCGTTTTTCAGCAGATTTTCGAGGAGAAAACTTCATTTTTCTCCTCTCTTCTTCCTCCTCCCATCTAGAGCGATTTCAATGGCGATTTTGGGTGATTTGAGTGCTCCAAAACTTGTAGAGATCATCTACCTCAAGTCTTGTTGTAGATTTTCGACCTCTACTTGAATCCTTCATCCAAATCAAGGTATTTTGGCTTGAACCCTTGTTTTTGTAGATTTGGGGGTTTTCCTTTTTGATTTCGATTCCAATCCGTTTTTAATCAATTAATTGTTGTATAAACATTGTTTTGAACTTGTTCTACGGATTGGATACTCGTATCTTTGGTTCGTTCGACCCGAGGGGTGATTTCTTTGTTCTTGAAGGGTCTTGAACATTTAATGTTCGATTAAATGTTCGAATGAGTTCCCTTTGATAGTTTGTTGGGATTTCCGTTGTTTTTGGCCTTGATTCTCGTTGTAATCATGTTTTATTATTCCTTACGGAGGATTATAGGTGCTCGATGATTCCGATGTTGAATTCCGTTGGTGATTGATGATTCATGTGGTGTTTTCCCGTAGTAATTTCGGTGCTATCGCGTTCTAGATAGTGTTCGGGAATTTGAGGGCTACCCGTCCGTATCCGTTCACTTTTCCATTGCTCGTGATATCGAGGCAAGTGCCTTGTCCATACTATTCTTGTTTTATGGATATGATGATTCGAGATCGTCTTGGTGTGTTTGTTTGTTTGTTTGAAATGAGTTTTCAAAAGATTTGGTTAGCCTTGTTAAAGGCCCTCTTTCAAAACCGCGTGTGTTTTGTGATTGGTGTGTTTCATGAACGAGTATGTGACTCCTGTGGATATGTTTTGTGTTGATGATGCACTTGGTGTTGCGTGTGGATGTATATTGTTTCATTTCGGTGCATTGTGGTTTGACGTGGTGTTTTGCTAAGTGTTTGATGCCTTTGGGTGGATTGTTTGGATATCCTTGTTGTGATATGTTATTTGTGCATGATTGTTTCACTCACCGTGGGTTGGTTCGACGGGGCCACAGCGGGAATCCAATGGTAGAGCCCTGGATTCATGAGTGGTGAATGTATTTTACTCACCGTGGGTTGGTTCGACGGGGCCACGGCGGGAGTCCAATGGTAGAGCCCTGGATTCACGAGTAAAAACTTCACAGGTTGGTGTATATTTAGTGAATGTACTTTACTCACCGTGGGTTGGTTCGACGGGGCCACGGCGGGAGTCCAATGGTAGAGCCCTGGATTTACGAGTAAAACTTCACGAGTTGATATTGATTTTTATGTCCGTCGAGGACACGTGACGTGGGTTTTAACCCTGTGAATTCTTGTCGGTTTTCTATTTGCGAAAACAAAACCTTTGGGCTGTGACCCCTGTTGATTTTTGGAAAGAGAATGATTCGAAAATCCTAAATTGTTTTCTATTAAAACTCTCGATGGCATTTTAAACTGTTTTATAAATTGTTTCCCTCGATTTGTGATCTTTCAGTTTCGGAATGTTTTATCAAACTCATGCCTCGGGAAGTGCTTTTCGTTATGTTTGGATCTTTGATGATTCCTGGTTATTGTTATTCGTGGAATGTGAATTGTATGGCTCGTATTTTTGCACTTGTACTTGCACTAGCAAAACGGTGGAGTTTTGCTAACCCCGAGTATTCGGGGTGGATGTCTATTTTGCATTCGGGTTTTGGAGCATGGCACAGGTCGGCACGAAGGATGATGAAAGATGAACGATACTAATCACGAGGATCCGTTGATGTCGTATTGGTCTAGTTGTATTTTCTTTTCCGCCGCAAGATCTTTTCCCAGTCACGGGAGTTTATTGTATTTTGACCCCTGCGTGGGTAAGTATTTGGAATTGAGTTGTATGTTATTATTGAAAGACCAAATCGGTCTACTGAGTCATTTTAGCCTTAAAGGCGATGTTTAGATGTTTGATTTTAGTTATCAGCCTGGTAGATCCTCGAGGAGAGGGTCTACGGCGTGTAATATCCCTGAGTGAATTGGGGGTGTTACAGAATGGTATCAGAGCTTAGGTTGTGGAAACCTAGGCTGTCGGGTCAGTGGTGTCTATTGAGTTTTGTCTCGTCGGATTTAGCCGATCGAAATGTGTCGCAACGCGTCGTTTGAGTTTGTTGGTCGTGATTAGTATCGTGGGGCGATCATCATCTTCGTGCGACCTGTGGAGGTAAGTCTCCCTTCTTTGTGTTGTGCCTCGTGTGACACGAGCTATTTTTATGATTATTTGTTAAGTGATGGAATCTTTATGTGGATTTTGATTTCACGATATGTACTTAATCGACTCTCGTATTTGATTTATATGAGGAGTGTCGTCGCTTGTGATGTCTTTTATTGTTGTTTTTGTCCGTTGCTGATGATTTTCGAATCGATTTGCACGTTTTACAAGTTCTCTTGTGGAAGCTTTGTGCTTATACACGTTCGACTTGTTCACTAGCCAGTGCGTGAGGGTCCTTAGAGGCCTCGAATGGGGCCAGTGGTTTTGTTCTGAATGTGGTTATTTGACTCTAATATTTTGTTCTTATGAGGAGTAGTGTTGCTGGATTGTGCATGTTGAACTGTATTTCTTTTATCCGCTGCGTGAGTTCTTTTGTAATGACTTTCGGTATTTTACCGACCGAGTTTTATTTCGAAAATCGATTCCCTTAACCGAGTTTTTGGCATTATGGCCTTGATCGCTTTGGCGAAATTCTTATGACGGTATTTAGTATTTTGTAAATGGTTTTTAGCCTGGTGAGTTCCGGCGCGGGACCCACGGCGCTATAATATTTTGTGTAATTACCTGAAATTTTTGGGCATTCTAGCCCATTGAATTATCTTTGAAAAAACTTGAGTATCTTAGAAAATAAATTTCGAGACGTATCCAAAGTCTCGATAACGATGTTTCACGTTTATAGTTTTCCTTGAAAGGTGATACTCAAGATCAACCGGCATTTTTCTAAATTATTTTCAAAAGGATGTTTTCATTTTAAAAACCTATCCATTCCCGTTTGAGGGCTGGATATGTATGTATGATGTTTGCTTTGTCGTTATGATGTTACTCCCGAGTATGATCGAATTGGTGGCATGAATGTCGAGGCGTTGCCACGCATTTGTTGCACTAGCCCTCTGTGAGAGGTGTGAACTGGTGTTTACTGTTTATCACCTCGTGGTGATTTGCGTGTTGTCGCCCGAGTGTGGGTTGTTAAAGATTGGATTTTTGTGCGTTTATGCACATGTGTGATTGTTTCATGATGTTTGTAATTATGTGCTGGTTATCGTTCAGGCCGTTGAGGTCGCCGAACGATACCGTCGTTGTTGTAGTGTTTGTGTGTGTATTACTTTACGATGGTAATCGTTATATATGATATGTGTTATGATTCCTTGTTGTGCTGAGTTGGCATCTCCGGTATGTTGTTTTGCGGTGTTATGCCCCATTGTACCTAGCATTTGTATTTTCGGTATGCCGAGCCGAGGCGTTTCAATCGTGATGTGCCGGGGCATGCACGTGTAAATTTGTCCTTCTCGTCGGTAACACATTTCAAGTGTGGACTCGAGGGACAACGAATTCAGTTTTGCGAATTGGCTACCGAGACTTTCGGAGTTCGCGCTTCAGCACAAGTATCAGAATCGGCTTTGAGAGGCCTTTGAAGGATGTTTCTGTCGATTGCCTGTTGTGTCGTCTCCTTGATTTCGTTATTGTGAGTAGCGGGGACGACCTTCTTTTATAAGAGGTCGAATGTAATACCCGTATTGTTTTTGGACTTCTTCATTTTCTCTTTCTCCAGTCTATCGATTCGCTCGTGTTCGTTGATACTTTCTGAACTTGTTCTGTATTTCGGTTTCATCGTCCGAACGAACTGTGATCTTATTGTGGGTTGATCTGATTATCGCTGTGATTTTTTTTCGAGTTCGGTTCGATTCTTGTGAACCTTGTTCGGAAGTGACATCATCTAGTTCTATTAGTTCTTTTATTTGAAGTGGATCGGATTTGGAACTCTTGTGTTTTCGACTTTGTCAACTCATCATGTTCGTTGACATTTCTGAGCTTGTCCTGCCCCTTGCTTTTGTTGATCGAACGAGTGTGGTATTGTTTCGGAATAGCTCGTTTGTCGTTGTGACTTTTCAATTTCTATTCCCTCTCATGTGGATCTTATGTGAATGCATATGTTGTTGTTTTCACCGGATCATATATTGTCTCGAGTCGAGACGTGAACCTTGGAGTTGTTGTTTGAATTTTATTGTTCTTCGTGATTCGAACATGATTGTTCGCTTTTTGTTGTCTCGACCGTTGTGGTTCGGTCGTTTGTTCGTTCGGTTTTTGTCCTCGTTTCGTGATCGTTGAGCATTCAGGCTCATTCCTAATTCCCTTAAGTTTGGGAAATTAGTCTCGTTTTCGATCTTCCAACCCTTGGGCGGTGGAATTCCGTATTAGTTCAGCGATTGGCTCGCGTTTCGATTGATGTACCGTTGGGTTGGCCAATCATACTGACTTTCATTCGTTGTGTTTTGTGATTGTCGGATAATTGACTTGGATATATTATCCGTTTGATGACGCTTGTCATTTGTTGGTTTTATTGTATCCCTAACGGCGACGTTGTGTTGGTCGTCGTGGAGCGTGTTTTCACGTCGTATGTCTCTTTGCATTTCTTGCAGCGTTTCGCCGTTGGGCGCGAGTTTTCTATTTTTGTGTATCTCGTCGAGTTTTCCTCGCGGGTATATTGCTCCCCCCTACTTGTTTTAAGTTTCAGGACGAAACTTCTTTTAAGGAGGGTAGAATGTAATATCCGCAATTTCGAATTTCGGTAATTTTATTTTTTCGGAGGAAGTTCGTTTTGACAACTCTATCATGACCGTTTCGTCATTCCGAGAATGATTAATTCTGCACTTTTTGTCATCCGAGTTCGTTTCGGTGTCGTTTTGTTGAGTTCCGTGTCCTTAATCGACTTTTTCACGTGGGAGTTCGACTTTGTAAAGTCACCATTAATTCTTGGAAACTCCACAAATTCTGAATCTTTTCAACATTATAGAGAATCAAGTTAGCTTTCCAATGGTTCAAACGGTGAGTCAATCGGAGTCCAGACGAAGGAGTTATGGTCGAAATAGCCAAGACTGCACGATGTGCCTTCTTGGTGTAAAAGGGGGCTGTACCGTGTGCCGCGGCACACTCAGGCTGTGCCGCGGCACTAAGCTGATTCCTGGGCGTTTTTGGTGTCCCTGGGCCGCGGCACACTTGTCCTGTGCCGCGGCACACGGGATTTTTCTGCGTTTTTCAGCAGATTTTCGAGGAGAAAACTTCATTTTTCTCCTCTCTTCTTCCTCCTCCCATCTAGAGCGATTTCAATGGCGATTTTGGGCGATTTGAGTGCTCCAAAACTTGTAGAGATCATCTACCTCAAGTCTTGTTGTATATTTTCGACCTCTACTTGAATCCTTCATCCAAATCAAGGTATTTTGGCTTGAACCCTTGTTTTTGTAGATTTGGGGATTTTCCTTTTTGATTTCGATTCCAATCCGTTTTTAATCAATTAATTGTTGTATAAACGTTGTTTTGAACTTGTTCTACGGATTGGATACTCGTATCTTTGGTTCGTTCGACCCGAGGGGTGATTTCTTTGTTCTTGAAGGGTCTTGAACATTTAATGTTCGATTAAATGTTCGAATGAGTTCCCTTTGATAGTTTGTTGGGATTTCCGTTGTTTTTGGCCTTGATTCTCGTCGTAATCATGTTTTATTATTCCTTACGGAGGATTATAGGTTCTCGATGATTCCGATGTTGAATTCCGTTGGTGATTGATGATTCATGTGGTGTTTTCCCGTAGTAATTTCGGTGCTATCGCGTTCTAGATAGTGTTCGGGAATTTGAGGGCTACCCGTCCGTATCCGTTCACTTTTCCATTGCTCGTGATATCGAGGCAAGTATCTTGTCCATACTATTCTTGTTTTATGGATATGATGATTCGAGATCGTCTTGGTGTGTTTGTTTGTTTGTTTGAAATGAGTTTTCAAAAGATTTGGTTAGCCTTGTTAAAGGCCCTCTTTCAAAACCGCGTGTGTTTTGTGATTGGTGTGTTTCATGAACGAGTATGTGACTCCTGTGGATATGTTTTGTGTTGATGATGCACTTGGTGTTGCGTGTGGATGTATATTGTTTCATTTCGGTGCATTGTGGTTTGACGTGGTGTTTTGCTAAGTGTTTGATGCCTCTCGGTGGATTGTTTGGATATCCTTGTTGTGACATGTTATTTGTGCATGATTGTTTCGCTCACCGTGGGTTGGTTCGACGGGTCCACGGCGGGAATCCAATGGTAGAGCCCTGGATTCATGAGTGGTGAATGTATTTTACTCACCGTGGGTTGGTTCGACGGGGCCACGGCGGGAGTCCAATGGTAGAGCCCTGGACTCACGAGTAAAAACTTCACAGGTTGGTGTATATTTAGTGAATGTACTTTACTCACCGTGGGTTGGTTCGACGGGGCCACGGCGGGAGTCCAATGGTAGAGCCCTGGATTCACGAGTAAAACTTCACGAGTTGATATTGATTTTTATGTCCGTCGAGGACACGTGACGTGGGTTTTAACCCTGTGAATTCTTGTCGGTTTTCTATTTGCGAAAACAAAACCTTTGGAATTTGTGACCCTGTTGATTTTCGGAAAGAGAAGGATTCGAAAATCCTAAATTGTTTTCTATTAAAACTCTCGATGGCATTTTAAACTGTTTTATAAATTGTTTCCCTCGATTTGTGATCTTTCAGTTTCGGAATGTTTTATCAAACTCATGCCTCGGGAAGTGCTTTTCGTTATGTTTGGATCTTTGATGATTCCTGGTTATTGTTATTCGTGGAATGTGAATTGTATGGCTCGTATTTTTGCACTTGTACTTGCACTAGCAAAACAGTGGAGTTTTGCTAACCCCCGAGTATTCGGGGGGGTGGATGTCTATTTTTGCATTCAGGTTTTGGAGCATGGCACAGGGTCGGCACGAAGGATGATGAAAGATGAACGATACTAATCACACGAGGATCCGTTTATGTCGTATTGGTCTAGTTGTATTTTCTTTTCCGCTGTAGTATCTTTTCCCCGTTGTACGGGAGTTTATTGTATTTTAACCCCTGCGTGGGTAAGTATTTGGAATTGAGTTGTATGTTATTATTGAAAGACCAAATCGGTCTACTGAGTCATTTTAGCCTTAAAGGCGATGTTTAGATGTTTGATTTTAGTTATCAGCCTGGTAGATCCTCGAGGAGAGGGTCTACGGCGTGTAATATCCCTGAGTGAATTGGGGCTGTTACATATATACTGGACATCTTAGCGTGCGCTAATCATTCAAATCAGTGTGCGCTATCGAGTCATCAACAAAAGACGTTCTGCACAACTGCATAGTTAGTGTGCGTTAATCACGAATCCTCCAACCCAGTCCAGTGGCTCCTGGACTGAACCTAACCAGCAGTTAGTGTGCGCTAACTCCTGCCATTAGCGCGCGCTACACTACTACGTAGCATGCGCTATCGAACTCCCAGTCGAAGGCAGTAGCTTCTGCCTCAATTATGCACCCTCCGTTAGCGTCCACTGATGGAGCCTTAGCGTGCGCTAACTCATCACAACAACGATACTTCTTAACGGAATGATAAACACGCAGAAATATGAATCACAACCAACATGTGCCAATGCATGACACACAATCATATAGGAACGAACAACAAACAATCCACTAAACAGTAGAAAAATTCAACGCAAATTGAAAACGAACCGGAAACAAAAAGCTCAGGTATTATAGGTATTGAGTTCTAGGAGGATCCGCAGCACGACCACGAGATATATTCTCCGACTGACGAAACTGACGGCGAGAGCCCTTCACGAGAGCCCACCACATCCCGCCATCCGAGCCTCCACCACCAGTCCCAGTCTTTTCTCCGTCGCCTATGTGACGCAATCAGTTGCATCAAAGAAGACCAAGAGGTTATTAAAACCGAGCTAAAAAAGGTTAACGATCACCTAGATCGACCAGATGCACAGATGGTACGTATTCAGCAGCATTTCGGCATAAGTCCACCATCACCCCCACCCGGGCCATCATCTTAGATTTATGATTTGTGTTATTTCGTGATAGACTACATTTGGCTTTTTGTGTATTTTCTTTTTCTTTGAAATTATGGATTTTTTTAATTATTTATTTAACTTGTTTAAAAATGATTTTCTACTTTTGTTTTTGTTCAAGTTCTTTTTAGTTATTGCTCCGAGGATTGAATCATTTGTATCACAAGACAGGGGAGTCCTTTTTCTTTTCCTTCTATTTTTTTTTCAGTACATTGAGGGCAATGCTTATTTCTAAAGTATGGGGTGATATTTCAGAAAAGTATGAATTTTGAACATGCAAAAAAATACCTCCAACAGTCAATTTGAATATGTCTTGCTAGTCACCTCCGAAGGTTTGTTTATACAAATTTGAAGGTAAAATGATCATGGGATGGACTTGATATTATCTATCAATTGTCAACTCAATTGTTTCTAATTTTTTTTCGGTGTGAATTCATAAAAAATAAATTTATAACTTGTGAGCTTTTGAGCCGTTATTTGTTTACTATCATGCAAAATTTCCATTGTTTGAGTGTGCTATTTGTGTTGTGAAACTCTATATCGTGCATTGGTATCTTACTCGAAACTACAAAGTGTGTGCAAAAAAGTGAAAGTGATTTTAGGCGATTTTTGATTTAGCCTTTCGACCCTTTCGGCCTACCCAAAAATTATTAAATTCCCTAGGTAGCCCATTTGAGCCTTTAAGCCTAATATTTAGTTTTTAGACACATAATGAGCTTTCCGTTCCTTTATATCCTTTTCCCCTACACTTGATCATTGGAGGAGGGGTAAAATTAAGGATGTGTGGTGGCAATTGGGGATGTTTGTTTCAATTTGAAGCTTGGGTTGGGTCATCAAAGTAAGTAGTCGAAAAAAAAGTGGGTTGTAAAAAAACGGAAATATATGGTGTTGTTTATTACATGAAGGGTCTACCCGGATAATCGGACATCAACAAAAAAAACAAAAAAAAAATATTACGATTTTTTCCATCAAGTATAATAAAGTGCTCTTATGATTGTTCTAAAGAAAAACAAATAGTATACGATACACAAATAGGCGAGTATGTGATTGTCACTTTTTGTAGTTCTACATTGCTCAAATCAGGTCACTTTATCTATACTTTTCCCACCCTAACCAAAGAGCCTACATTACAACCCAATAAAAGTCTTTTTTGATTCACGACGTTGCACACACAACAAGTGGTAGAGATAAAAGATGATTTACACACCTATGGAAGTTTTCACCTCATTGAATAAGCTTGAGCGAAAAACATGTCCCCTATACACTTGAGAGTGAGCGATACACTTATCTGGTGAGTTTTATGAATTCATGATTCTGATTAAAAGAAAACTTTCTCGAGATTTGACGAACTATAACAAACTTAGTCTAATTTATCCCTTGAGGTATGGTAAAAAAACAAAAATTATTGGTATGTTCAATTGTACCATATCTGATGTTTACTTGAGGACAAGCAAATGTTCAAGTGTGGGGTATTTGATTAGTGTATAATTAATCTAAAAATTCATAAACAAAATACCCCATTTTTCTGGCATAATCATATTGATTTGTGATAAAAAAAATAAGTGTTTTAAATATTGTCAAAACATGAAATAATAATGTTAATCTTATATATTACTGACATGAACGTCAAAAAGGACGAAAAGCAAAATCAAATCTAAAATCAGAAAATTTTCAAGGACGAAGTCTACAAAACGGTGATACAATACGGCGCAAAACACGGCCGTTTCTCTCAATCGTTTCTCACACGGCGCAAACAGGGTCGTGTCTTGCACCGTTTCTCACACGATGGGCATTTTGCGCCGGGTCCTTGCGTGTGTTCCGGATAAACCGAGTCACCCTACAAACGAAAATACAACACGACACAAACTGGGCCATTTTCCAGCACTGTTTTCAAGCAGATCCTTTGCTGAATATTCCACTTTTGACCATCTTGTGAGCTCAACAACCATGTATTTTGTTTGGAGGTCAATGATCTGAAAATCAAAACATGCATGTAAGATCAAGTGTCAATCAAATACCAAAGAAAAAATCAAGATGCTACAACACATCTTTTGAATTATATAATCCATAGTATTCTTGAAAATCACCTATAAAAGGACACCTTCATCCATGAAAAAAATCACTCCTCTTCTTGCGAAGAAATATTCTTTCTTTATCAAGGCATCTCTCCCTAGAAAAGAACTCTTTACTATAGTTTTGTATCCATTTTATTTTTGATAGTTTGAAGTTGTTCTTCTATTTAATTTGTAATTGAAAAGTGTTTGATCAATAAGTACTTAGACCCTGTTCTTTTGGACTTATTTTTGATTTCGATTGATTCGATTCGATTCGATTCAGTCGATTAAGTTGATTCGAGTCCATTGATTCGATTCGATTCGATTATTGATTATTATTGTTATTATTATTATTATTATTAATCTTAATTATTATTATTGTTACTATTACTAATAATATTACTATTATCGTTGTTGTTGATTACTATTATTATTATTATTATTATTTACCATTATTATTATTATTATTATTTACCATTAATATATATTTCATTTGATTCGATTCGAGTCCATTCGATTCGATTGTTCGATTCGAATCCATTCGATTGATTCGATTCATTCAGTCCAAAAGAATAGAGCCTTAGTATCTTACTTCCATATTTCATAGTTTGTAAATTTTGAAACCAAGTTTGAAGTTGTATTCCATTGATTATTTCTTGCACTTTGATACATTATATTCAAGTAAGTTTTCATCTATTGTCATTAAGTTCTGGTTATTAAAAGTTTTTATACATTATGTATATTAATCAATTCCATTTTAATTATAGTATGGATAAACCAATGAGTAGCTATTCTTTCTTCCTAGGGGAAGGGGGATTTCTATTAGGTTATATATAAAGTATTTGATCGATTTACACTATCTCGATTAAAAATGATTAGTTGGTTTAAATAATGATTGATCATATCCTATTTCTACTAATAAAACCTTCTTGATTGATTGTTAAGTGAATTAGAAACATATTTTTTATATCATCAAGTGTTTATCTTGTTAACAATATCTTAAGGTTACGAAAGTAATTAAGAGACCTTTGAATACGAAAGTTATGAGGTGAAAAATTGATTGCTCGATAAATACTCATTTTTCTTTTATATCCGGTAAGTCAATTCATCTACTTTATTAAAAACCGAATTTAATGAACTCATACTCCCCTAGATTTTATTAAATCAAGTTTTAACTCATTAGTTCTATTCGTCTTCACTAGTATAAAAATAGTCTTATTAAAAAGAGTCTAGTTAAAATAGTCTTAATAAAAATAGTCTAGTTAAAAATAGTCTTATTAAAAATAGTCTACTTAAAAATAGTCTTATTAAAAAATAGACTAGTTAAAAATAGTGCATTTAATTTAGTTAACATAAAAACCCAAAAATCTGTTTTGGAATGTTTTAGTATTTATTTCTCGCAACCTACACAAATATTATACGAAGTCCTGTTAAGCAATCCCCGAGGAAAATATCTTAGTAGAACTTACCACAACTACTTCTACCTTGTATATATTTGCGAGCAACTCAAAAACTCCTATTTTTAGGATAAGTTTTAACCTATCAGATGTCCGACGGGATAAAGAGGGATCTATGCTAAGGGCGCTGGATCATGAATGAGTGTAGTCCACCCAGGGATGTCCACGGGACGTATGGGGATCTATGCTAAGGGTGCTGGATCACGGACGAGTGTAATCCACCCAGAGATGTCCGGCAGGATGTATGTGGATCTATGCTAAGAGCACTGGACCACGAATGAGGGTTATTTACCCAAGGATGCCTGATGGGGCATATGAGGATCTATGCTAAGGGCGCTGGATCACGAATAACCGTGTGTGATATATTTTGATTTGGGTTCACGACCCTTGAGGATCATGATGTGTTACTTATTAATATCCTGAGATATTAAACCAATTTGATGTTTAGGGATTTTGAAAGGAGGTTTTATGAAAATGAAAGTCGGGCCGAGACCCAATCGATTTTTCTAAAGGTTTTCTGTTTTATAAAACTCTTGGAATGTGAAAAGAGATTTGGGCTGAGTGATTTTGAAATGGTTTATAACTAAGGAGTCGAGGTCCAAGAAGGTTTCCGCTCTATAAAACTCTTCTGAAGTAAAACAAGATTTGGGCCTGAGACCCTAATGTGTGAAAAGATTTTATAACTTCGGACTTGAGGTCCAAAAAGGCTTTTCCATTTTCTAAAACTCTCAAGTTGATGAATTGTTTTAAAAAAAATTGGGTTTGTTTTCTATTATTAAAATCCTCTCGGGAACTTCTCTTATTGTTTGTTGTTGTTTGATTATGACTGAAATTTGCATGGTATGTGTTGTATGTTAGAATACTTGCACAAGCACATTCGAATTGCTAATCCCTTAAATGGGGTAAATGTGTTTCATGTATTTCAGGTATTTTTAGTTCGATGGAGCATCCACAGGGTCAGCATGAAAGACGGTGAGCTACGATACTAATCAAGAGATAGAGTTCAGGTTAATTTATTTCGTCATCATTGTAATGTATTCCATTTCCACTGCTTCATATTCTGACCCCATGTGTGGGTATGGGTTGTAATGGAACTTTTAATCGGTTTTGGTTTTGATGTGAGACATTGCCGGTTCGTCTATTATGAGTATTCGACCTTATCGGTCTGTGTCGTAATGTAGTTTGACCCTGACCGGTCAAACATTTGGTTGTCTTGGGTTATTTAGTGTGGTATATCCTTCGAGAAGGGTCTACAACGTGCGACATTCCCTTATTATTTCTAGGGGTGGTACATTTATGGTATCGGAGTTTAGGTTGCGGAAACCTAGGTTGTCTGGTCGAGTCGAGTTGTGTTTTGCTGCGTCGTCCAAGTCATTGGTTGATGAGTTGAGTTATGTATTGTTATATCGTGATGTTTATGTTGTTGGTTGAGATTAGTATCGTGGGCGACTATCATCTACGTGTGGTATGTGGATGTAAGTCTCCTATTTATGTGCGTTACCTTGTGTTTCATGACTTCTTTTATACGCATGATGTGAGATGGAACCTGCGTTGATACTTATGGTATATTGTGCGTGAAGTGACCAGGATATAGTGATAGATTGGATTATGAGTGGTGTAATATGTTGTGAATTTCTGAATATTGATGTGTTATAGAAAGTGTGTTGGCGATAGAGCTTGTCGAGAACTCAGATAGACGGTTTTGTCCTTCGTTCGAATTTGGCGCTTATGAGTAATGCTTGTGGAACTAGTAATTTTGGATGTCGGATTGTCATAAGTTTGAGAGTCGATTGTTCTTAACAGATTGTTGTTTTCTGTCACGCATGTACTCTCTTTGTTAATTATATTCGCTGCGTGCGTGTTTGGAGATGGCTTTTATAAATTTTATAGTCTTAAGCATACTTGTGGAAAACCAATTCTCTACAATATTTTGACGGTGCGTGTAAGTGGTGGTTTAATGTGCCTTTTGAAAATTGTTTGAATTTTGGCGAGTTGGCCTCATATTTTCAAATGGAACCATGAGACGGTGTTTGAAAAATGTCATTTGGATAGTTTCAAGTGTTTTGAAAAATGTTTACGCCATTAATATTTTGGCATGTTTGAAAGGATTTCAGATACGATTTAGCCAATGGGTTTTATTTTTGAATAACTCAAATGTATGATTTGAAAATCTTTCACAGCATCAAAAAATTGTGTTCTAAAACTAAAATGAGATCTTATTTTCAAAAAATAGCGAAAGATAAAACCTTTTATTTTAACTAATGACAACGTTGTATCCTGCAGGAACGACGATAGTTCCCAAGTGTTTAACGAAAAATGTTTCGCCATTGCATTCGAGTTAAACTTTCAAACTGAGATTATTGAAAATTTTTATGATCTGTAAAATGACACCATTTTCAAAGTTAATAAATTTATAACTCAGTTGAGATACAATGTGTGCATGATGTGGATTTATCGCTTAAGGCGATAGGCTAGAGTTCGGACAAAGGTGTTTGCGTGCATGGTTCTAAAAAACGCTAGGCGTTAGGGGTTCGGATTGCTAACGCCTAGCGCCCAGAGGATTACTCGGGGATTAATAGGGATTAATCGGACTAGGCGGATTTATTTTTTTATTATTTTAATCATTTTTATATATAAAATTATATATATGTAAAATAATTAAAAATAATTAAAATATAGCCATTTAAATAGATATATAATCAATTATATATTAAATTTAAAATACTGATATAGATATCAATGAGTCCATATTTTCCATAATATCAGTTTAGGAATTTGTAGTACTATTAGAACAAAACAAGAAAAAACAAAAAAGTATAACCGCCTAGGCATTCGCCTAGTCGCCCATGTAGCTAGGAAATCTGAAACGTTGATATAGGTATAAAGTAGTTCATAGTATCTTAGATTGCCTTCATTGCTCCTCGCAGCCAGCCTAGACGATCGATTCATCACCCAAACGCCTAGGCCATAATCGGAACGGCAGATGACATTCTAGGGATTAATTGGAGGATTAATCGGCCTAGGCGGGGATTTTTCGAACACCGGCGTGAAAGGGTTAAGTCATCCTGACAAGCTTGTCATGTTGCCATTCTCGTTGGAAAATTTTGGAGTGCGTTCCTAGAAGTTGAGTTGCATGGTAGGGAGTTGTTTCTATGCTTGTATTTGTTAGGAATATGCCCTCGAATGACACTCACAAGGTGAGAGAGTTAGAGCATTGTATTGCGATTATGAATATTAAATAAGGCATTTATTATTTTTATATTATTATATATCACAGGCATTGTGATTTGGTATATAAAATAATAGTCCTTACATTTGAAAGCAAGCATTTCACTCCTTATGGAGATAAGAAAATAGGCACTGGAAGTGTTTAGGGCTCGAATGCTTAATTGGTTCGCAAGTCGATAAAACTTAACTGGGCAGTAAGTTTAGACAAGGCTTGTATAACGTGTACTCTAACATGTAGAGTGCCTGTCTTCACTAAGGATTAGTGGGAGCACATGTTAAGATATGCTAATGGGATTAGTATACTAGAACACGACTTACCTCGATTCGGTCACATGGATATCACTCAGGGATTGTCAATGACTGAATCGAAAGGTTGTGATAGGTATACGTGGACCTTTGACTTGAGGTTTTAGTAGGAGATGTGTCTGTGACATTAAGTTAGTCATTAGAGTAGTTCGATCCAATCACCGGTTGGTGGGGTCAACCTCGGAATGTAACTTAGTGTGCAAGTAGCAGTCTCTACTGAATACCAAGATAGGATTCTTTCTCCTGTTAGTGAGCAGGTAAATGTCCTATGTGGTTAATGGCAAATGAGATCATGAGTCTTTGGCCAAAGCAGTTAGAGCTAGTTGTATTCGATACACAAGAGCTCGGTGGTCTCGATTTGCATTAAAAAATACATAGAGTCAAGTTATAATAGGGTTTTAACTTTGTCGTGACCCTAATACTTGACCGGGACATATAATTGAAGGGTTTATACGTATACAATATTCACGACATAATGGTTTTGGAACGATCCGATCATTCGTTCTTAGTTGGGTTACAGTACAGAGCACTAGACTAACTAAGTGTTACCAGTACTCCTTGGTTCCTCCCATTGCCGACTAAGACGGAACTATGGAGTCGCGCACAAGGATATTTGATGGATAAAATATGTATTTATTATCTCTTCATTAATATTGGATATTGGATATCTAATTTGATTTATTTGATAAATCATAGCGGTCTTGTGAATTGAAATTAATTACCTGGTGATTAATTTAATTCATAAATAATTATTTCTTGAAAATATAAAATTATAATTTTGTATTTGTTAAAGTTAATTAATTGGATTAAATAATTAGGTATAAATATATTTGAGATAAAATGAAGTGTACTTAACGGACTAGACACGCTAACGTCCAGTACATGAACCCAGTGTCTCGGCTTGTTTTCTCACCAACCTAGTGTGGGCCACCCCCTTCTATCCCTCCTCACCTTCCATGTTGCTTCATTATCATGTGGGGAGTGATTAGTTTTGTATAATGAGATGAGGATAAATGGATGAGATTTCATATCTCATCATTTTGATCTCTTTTGTTATATAAAATGTATAAGTCTTTCATTTCATGGTTGACTTGAAAAATACACACACACAAACCATATATGCTGGCCGTAAGGTTTTTTGTGAGGGAGAAGAAAAAAAAATTCTTGAGATTATTTCATCTTAGAGAGAAATAAAAAGGAAGAAGAGAAGAGAAGAAAAATACTATCTCAATTCCTAGTTGTGTTCTTCGAGAATGAATTGATATATAATTTTTCCGATCAATATCTGATGCATGATAACGTAGAGTCAGCATATTCATTGTTTGATCATTCATCAAGTTCGAGCGAATTGGATTCGTATACGTGTTGGTGATCGGAAAAAGCTTGGCTCGGGTTTTTCCTTCAAGAAGATATTATCAAAGGCCTACGATGTATGACTTGTTAATTATATCTTCATCAATTTGTATTCGTTTATACGATGCTTGATCGATCCGTTTTAGGGGTTTGGTTTTATCCGGTTAGACCGGTTTATTTTTCGTTGCGTAACTCATTTTCAATCACCGAATCCCAATACTATTATATTGTTTTCGTGTAATACAATATCGCTTATGTCCGTATTTTGCACGCATAAGCAGGCGCTTCGCGAATTTTTGCATTTTTATGTCGTGGCTATCATTCAGAGCTATTTTGGGGATGCTGAACTATTCCTGATGTTCAGCAGCATGTTTACGGATGTATGTGTACTTTGTTACGATCGTAAATCTTCTGTTGTTATGGTCGTAAATCTTATGTTGTTACGACCATAAGTTTGCTCCTGATACGGCGTATTTGTACCCAGAAGCGGTTGTAAGTTTTCTATTGATATGGCCGTATGATCTGTCAGTTACGACCGTAAGTTCTATCTGTTACAGTCGTGGTTCCTGTATTTGTTTAGCTGTACTGAATAGATACTTTTGTCTTGTTACCGTTTGTTGCCATATATTGCTAGGTTGCGCCAAATAGGTATTTTCGGTATGTTGATTAAGTGATGTTATGTTTCATTATACTGAGCGATTGTCTATTCAGTACTGCTGAGGTCGAGGCTGAGGTCGTGTCGTGGTTGTAACCGTGAGCATGGTGAGTTGGCATGTTCACTATTGAGGGCTGATCAACCAAGTACAAATGCTTGTGAAGACCAGTCCCGTGATCATAGGCAAGTAGCTAGAGGTCATGTTGATGTTGTCTTCACCACCATTCTTCAGCAGGTGGCAACCTAATTGGTGCAGATGAATCAGAGTGCGCATCGAAATGAGCTCTTAGACATGGATAATGGAGCTAGTAAGTAGCTTCAAGTCGTGATGAGAATGCATCCATATTGTTTTGTCAGTTCCTCTTATTCGTTAGGATGGGAGAACTGGATTTTCCAGTTGGGGAGAACATTTGATGATGTAGCTTGTCCTGATGAGAGGAAGGTACCTATTACTCAATACCTCCTCGACAACGAAGCTGCAGACTGGTGGGAGGCCGTAGCGCTTGGAGACCGTACATCCCTGAGCAAGTTATTTCGTATCATTCTTTAGGAAGGACTTCTCGTTCATTTGATCAGTCCAATGATCTTACTCCTGTAGTGAGTAAGGTGAGCGGTGTGAAGACGTGTTTCAACTGTATCCGTGTTGGCCATACACAGAAGAATTGTCGTTCGCTGCAGGTTAATTGTTTCAAGTGTCGTCTATTGGGGCACCAAGCGGTGCATTGCGAGACAGTCGCTAAGATGGTTGGGAATTGGGGTTCCGCTCCTGTTCCTGGAGGGCCCAGTGGTACCCGATGATGGTGGTCCGTGTATTTCATGATGGACTAAATCTTATGTGGAGATTTGACATTTATTGCTTGAATGCTTTTGTCTTGTTATGTAGTACTATGTTGTTTCTTGTTTTAAGTTTCTAAGACGAAACTTATTTTTAGTAGGGTAGAATGTAATACCCAGGATTGTCATTTCTCATTGACTTGAATTATTTGTCATTTTGTGCTGAATAACTTTCCGTTGGTGATATATTGGAATTGTTTTGCCATGGTGCACTGTTTGTTCCTATCCTGTTGTCGTTTTAGTTGAGTGCGACTTGTTGCCGCATGAGTCATCTTTATTGTGTGCATATGCTTGTGGAATTGTATAATGTGTTTCGTAGTGTATTCGTTAGTGTTTAGCATTGGTTGTGCATTTGCGTAATCAGGACGTTATCGGATGTCTAGACGGACTGTCGAAGCAGTTGGGAATTTCTACTGTGTACAGTAGTACCTTTATGGCCGTAAGTCATATCTATTATGGTCATACGCCATGTGTGTTACGGTCGTAAGTCTTATCCAGTACGACCGGAAGCTTGTTTTTGGATTACGGCGATGACTGCCTTTGATTACGGTTGTACCATATGAATATAGTTTTGAGTCTGGAGCCTAGAGAGCTACTTACAGCTGTAAGAATTGTAAAATACGGCCGTATGGAATGTTGTTACTGCCGTAAGCCTCATGTGTTATGGTCGTGCTATATAATAACATTGCAGCACTTCATTTCATGTTTTCCATCCTTTTATTTCCCCTTTCAGTTTTCTTGCGTGATTTGGATGGGAATTCAAGAGTTGTGATCGGGGGCATCACTGTTCATCATTTTGGGAAGCCTTGTTCGTGATTAACATCATCCTTCATTCCATTTTGTTCCGATCGAAGTTAACCTTCTTGAATCTCTTAGGGTTGACCTTTGGGCTTTCATCTTGATTTTGATTTTTATCCGATTTTGATGAATTGGGTAGTGTTATTGGGTGCCACTAATCATTATCTATGGATATTATATTCATATTTTGAAATTATTTCACTTAATCGGCGATTTAAGTGTTCTCGAGGAATCATAAACATTTAATGTTCGATTAAATATTTCAATGAGTTCCCCTTCGGGTATTAGGTGTATCTTCCGTCATGTTTGGTTGTTATACTTGTAGTAATTGTGTTGTTGTTGTATTCTTGAAGAGGTTGTAGGTTTTTGTGGCTTTTTGGTCAAGTCATGTCCATCGAAATATTCGGTGTCGATTATTGAGGCAAGTATTCTTGTCTATACGCATCTTGTGAATTGAAATTGTGTAAATGATGCATGAAGTTTTATTCATTTTCATTGATTGTACATCGTATGAATTGTTCGTTTTGGATGTCTCGTCGTGTGGTATGGTGTTTGATTGTTCCCTATTGTGGAATTTAATTGATGTGATGAATTAGTCGATTTTTTATACTCGTTGATGTGTAATTGATGTGTTGAGAATTATTTTTTTGTTGTGAAGTTGTGACGATCACGAGATTTGTTTGAATTGATTTTGAAAGTAGGTTTTATGGAAATCAAAGACCCGATCGATTTTTCAACCATACTGAGAGAGGCTTTGGCTTTGACACCACTTGTCATGGGACGGGAGTTCTGAATCTCGTGCGGCATATTGGGGACACTCACACCCCGAGACCATCATATCCCACATATGCATGCTAACTGGTTTCGCCCTGCCATGGGCTCATCAAGGAGACGGCAATATCCCCCGACCAGTTGTGCCCTACCCGCAATGATCCCCTTCATAGTCAAGTCCTCGACCAGCGACAAGCTCCCCGGACTAAATCGGGTCGACATACCTAACTCCGCCAGACTGATGCATTCGGGTAAACAATGCCTTAACGCTAATGCCACCCCCTTTACCCCTCTTGTGGAAAGCTAACCATAAGGCACACCTTATTTGGTCGGTCAATAAGGTCACGATATTTCGGGTCGTGACAAATGATTTTTTATTTTATAAAACTCTTGGAATATGAAAAGAGATTTGGGCTGAGACCCTAATGGTTTTGAAATGGCTTATAATTAAGGACTCAAGGTCCAAAAAGGTTTTCTCGCTCTATAAAACTCTTGTGATGTGAAATGAGATTTGGGGCTGAGACCCTAATGTTGTGACAAGGTTTTATAACTTCGGACTCAATATCCAAAAAGGCTTTTCCATTTTCTGAAACTCTCGAGTTGATGAGTTGTTTTAAAATACTTGGGTTTGTTTTCTAAATATTAAAAACCTTTCGGGAACTTCTCTTATTATTTGTCGGTGTTTGATTATGATCAATATTTGCGTGGTATATATTGCATGATTAGAATACTTGCACTAGTAAATTCGAATTGCTAACTCATTAAATGAGGGAAATGCGTTTTAGGCAGTTCAGGTATTTCTAGTTCGAGGGAGCAGCCATAGGGTCGGCATGAAAGATGATGAACTGAGATACTAATCAAGATATAGAGTTTGGGTTAATTTATTTCATCGTCATTGTATTGTATTCCATTTCTGCTGCTTTGTATTTTGACCCCTGCGTGGGTATGTGTCTTAATGGGATTTTTAATCGGTTTTGGTTTTAATGTGAGAACTTGCCGGTTCGTGTATTCTGAGTACTCAACCTTATCAGTCTATGTCGTTATGTAGTTTGACCATGTCCGGTCAAACATTTGGTTATCTTAGGGTATTTAGCCTGGTAGATCCTTCGAGAAGGGTCTACGACGTGTGACATTCCTGTATTATTTCTGGGGGTGTTACAACATCTACCATCGCTTGGTCATATGTATAGGGATCATTCTCTTGGCTATTGTCTGTCATCCCATGAGGACCCAGTTTATCTTGATGCAGATAGCCATACCTCTCAGGTAAATGAGAAGCTCTACTGTACCTACGAGGTTGTGTTTGTATTTCAGAAGGTTCTGTCCCAATATTTGGTACATGTGTCACATTTGGTATTTCTTTTATTTCTTCTAAAGAAATATTTCTACCTGCGCCTCCTAATGAATTCACCTTCAAGGAAGTGTGCTTGTAGAGCAACGATGATCCCATAATCTTCATGCATATAGAATTGATATCCCATGGAATCCCCTGCATATCTTATGAAATGACCCTTCGCAGACCTAGCTTCCAACTTTTCTACTTTAGTCTTCTTGACATAAGAAGGACATTCCTAAATCCTAATATGATTAAGACTTGTCTTCCTGCCTCTCCACATCTCGTGTGGAGTCTTAGGAACGGATTTGGAAGGACATCTGTTCAAGATATGTGCAGCAGTAAGAAGCGCGTAATCCTACAGGTAAATTGGTAGATCAGTATAGTTAATCATGGAGCGAACCATGTCCAACAAGGTTCGATTCCTTCTTTCTGACACACCATTCAATTGTAGAGTAGATGGAGGAGTAAATGGTGACACTATTCCTAATTCTTTTAAGAACTCATTAAACTTGATATTTATATACTCGCCACCTCGGTCCAATCGAAGTGCTTTAATATGATGACCTGTTTGATTTTTAACTAGTGCCTTAAATATTTTGTATTTATCAAAGTCTTCGAATTTATGTTTCATTAAGTACACAAATCCATACCTAGTATGGTCAACAATGAATGTAATAAAATATGAAAAACCATCTCATGCCACTTCAAAAGGGTCACATACATCGGTATGGATCATTCCAAGTTTTTTAGCAGTTCTTTCAAAAGTCCCTGTGAAGGGTAACTTAGTCATTTTGTCTTGAAGGCAATATTCATAAGTTGGATAGGGATTCAATCCTAATGGACCCATAAGTCCATCTTTCTCCATTTTATGAACCTTGGCCTGACCAATATGACCAAGTCTAAGATGCCACTTAGTGCTTAGTTCGTTTCATCCCTACCATGCTTCCTAGTTATAGTGTTCACAGTAGTTTTATTCTTTAGATTTAAATGGTATAAACCATTTAGTAATGTAGTAGTACCTACCAATTTATTTCTAAAATAAGTACGATAGGACCTGTCCCCAATAAAGAAATAAAATCCCTTACTGTCTATGACTGAAATTCATACAATATTTTTGTGCCCCTTGGGCAAAACAAGTACATCATCCGAAATAATAGTAAGACCGGATTCTAAATCCAACATAAGTGGTTCAATGTCAGTAGCCTCGGCACTATGTTTGCTGCCGACTGTCACCATCACTTCTCCAGCTCCAAGATTTCTACTTCGTTATAGATCCTGATTTATTGTACATATGTGAGAACTAGCACCAGAATCTAATATATAAGAAACATAATAAACAATTACATAACAATTTATTTCCAAAACTAATAGTTCCGTACCTGAAGGCGCATTGCGGTCAAGTTTTAGACAGTGCCTCCTCTAGTGGCCTAGCTCACCGAAGTTGAGACATGAATATGTCTTCTTAGCCACCTTACTCTTTGAAAATATTGGGTCCTTGCCCTTATCTTTCTGTACCCCACCTTTGTGTTTGAATTACTTCTTGCCCTTCTTCTTATTGTTCTTGGAACTCAAAGGATTAGAAGAAATCACAAGACCGGCCTCCTTCAGCCTAGTCTTCATCTGAGACTGTGCCGTACTCAGTTTTTTTATTAGCCCATCTAAGTTGCAAGCAATTTTATTGCAGTTAATATTCATTACAACCTGAGAGAAGGAGTCACGAAGTGACTGTAGGATAAGGTCAGTCTGGAGAGAAGCATTCATCCTGAAATCAAGAGCCTCTAATATCTCGATCATGGATATCATTTTGAGGACGTGATCTCCAACTTTCGCACCTTCCTTCATCCGAGTACCAAACAACTGCTTTGATATCTCATATCGAGCAATTCGACTGTTATTCCCATACAGCTCAGTAAGATGTGCCAGAATTGCCCTTGAAGAGGGCATGTTCTCATGGGCCCTCTGAAGCTCATTGTTCATTGAGGCCATCATGAAACCACAGAACCTCGCATCATCTTTAACCCATATCTCATGGGCTTCAACTTCTTCCCGATTAGACCTGGTCCTTGCAGGGTCCGATGGGATGTCTGCCTCCAAGAAGTAGCCCAGCATCTTCTATACTGAGGACTATCCTAGAATTGTGGAGCGAATCTACAAAGTTGGATCCAGTAATAGTGTTTTTTTCAAGTAAAATAGCGAGTGGGTTCATTGTCATTTTAAGAGAGTTGTTGTTTACTACAAAGAATAATATTAGATTCGTTAGTAATTGTTTAATTGTGATCCGAGTAAAGAATTTAAGGACTTTCTTTATTCATAACTCGGCTCCCACTATTTTATCGGCATTACACGCTCCCATGTGGAATCCGGAAGTGATGGTTGACTTCATAGTGGTGATCGAGTTCTTTATAATATTTAATAGAGGAAAACCCATTCTGTTTCTACTCTATCACTCTTTATAAATTGGTGTCTAACACCAGCCCATCTAATGAATGATTTGGTCTTCTTTTACCCCTAGTTTACTTCCCCTCAACCCATACAACATCTATGACTCGTTGAACTATCTAAGTTTAAATTGTCAACTCCTATCCGACTGACAATTGAATCTCACCCAACAACCTATACGGATCCTAGGAGTTTGATTTGTCACAACCGAAGGCATCTAATGCACTTTAGGAATTTACCGGCCTTCCCCAAAATACTACCCCAACATATTCGGAAGAATAATATTTCGTTTGGATTCCAATTTTCTATGAGTTTGATAGAGGGTAGGAAACCTCATAACCTTTATAACTTAGTGTTTGTAAGTGAGAGTATTACGCGATTATATATTACACTTTGCACATTAATCCGTTTATAAGCGTGATTTTTCGGTTTGTTTGTTTGTCATACAATAATCACAACCTAGTATATACTAACATGCAGTTCATGGACAGTTCTAAGTACCGAGTTATCATCAAATCGATAAAATTAATTAATCAAATTACATGTCTTGAATCTTCGTCTTCATGGTGGTTTGTCCTTGGTCTTCGTCATAGCTAATTTATTACATCAATAAAAATTGCATCTTATACAAATTTACTAATAAAAATAAATTAGCTCAAAACGGCCCTTACCACCCCATCAAATAAAGATTCAAAACTAAGTCTATGAACTACATCAACATTTCAATAATAATACAATAAATACATTAAATTAATGGCATAAATACTTAATAATATATATTGATCTAATCTATATAAAATAATCCAATTATTAAAATTAATCCAATTAACTCACACAACCGATAATTTTAACTTGATTCGGATGAAAAATAAATATTCTATTAAACTAATTACCTTAAAAATAAAATTACCAAATTTATATTTTAGTCAGATTAAATCCATTTTAATTTGCGGAAAATTATTTACCAAACATGAAATACAAAAATGGAGCCGGAAACACAAGGCCAAGGCTAAGCCCGCGACCCGGTAGAGCTGCTTGGGCCTGGACGAGAGGCCCAGTCCTCTCGGCCGCTTCCTGCTGAGCCCAGGTAGCCTGCTACCATCCACTGCCGGCAGCCTCCTGGCAGCCCCGATCTACCGGGTCCAGCCATTTTTTCGGCTTGTCTCTTCATCCCAAATCCAAAAGTAATATTTTTCTAATCTTTAAATTACATATATAAATCAGTTTTCAAAAGAAAAATAGATTTGTATTATAACATAAAATCATGAAAAATAAATTTTAGATGAACAGTTTAAACATTAACGATTAAAACGATTATGAGTCTAAGTCATAAAAATATTCAGTCAAACATTCCAAATGCGAATGTCATTTATACAATCGCATAGACCTCGCTCTAATATGATTGTTGGGATTCAGTGTTAAAAACAAAGTGCAGAGCAAAAATATAAACTGATCAAATCGAATAAGTCTGAACCCCTAAGAGGATCGATCAAGCATCGTATAAATGAATATAATTATTAGATGAAGATAAAATTATAGAAATTATATCCTCGTAGTTCTCTGATAATTTTCTTTTAGACGATTGCGAACACGAATTCAATCCATTCGAACTTGATGAATAATCCAACACCAAAAAGGTCGAGTGTCTCTACGTCACCACGCGGTGGATATTGATCGAAAAATTAAATATCAAATTCATTCTCATAGTATTTTTCTCTCTTCTTTTCTACTTTCTTCTTCTCTAAGATGAACAAGACTTAGAAAATCTTTTCTCTCCCTCTCATCACAATGCTATGACCGAACCACCACACTTGGTGTGTGTGTGTGTGTGTGTGTTTGTGTGTGTGTGTGTGTGTTGTTATGTTTTATAACTTGATGAGATTAGATTCCAAGATCATACCAATCTTTATTCCCTTTGTCAAAATATATAAAACAAGTCAAGCACATCCCACACCATAACAATGACAAAAGAAGAAGGCACATGGAAGGTGAGGTAGGGAGAGGGGGGGGCTACTAGAAGTTGGTGAGAAGAGACGAGTCGAGTCGAGTCACCCGGTTCGTATACCGGACGTTCGCATGTTTAGTCCATTAAGTACAGTTCGTTCTATCTCAACTGTATTTATACTTAATTAATTAATCCAATTAATTAATTTTATCAAATACAAAATTATAATTTATTTTCTGAGAAATAATTATTTATGAATTAAATTAATCACCCAGCAATTAATTTCAATTTCCAAGACCACATCAATTATCTAATAAATTGAATTAGATATTCAATATCAAATATAATGAAGAGATAACAAATTCATATTTATCCGTCAACTATCCTTGTGCGCAACTCCATAGGTCCATCTCAGTTTCGATAATGGGAGGAGCCAAAGAGTGTGGATAACACTTAGCTAATCTAGCGGCCTGCACCGTAACCCAACTGAGAACGAATGATTGGATAGTTCGAAAACCATTGTGTCGTGAATACTATATAAGTATAAACCCTTCAATCATATGTCCCGATCAAGTATTAGGGTCACGACAATGTCAAACCCTATTGTAACTTGACTCTATGCATTTGTTTGGTACAAACTGAGATCACTGAGCTTTCATGGATCGAATAAAACTAGCTCTCAATACTTTGTCCAAAGACTTATGATCTCGTTTGCCATTAACCGCATAAGACATTTACCTTCTCACCTTACAGGAGAAACAATCCTATCTTGGTATTCAGTAGAGACTACTACTTGCCCACTAAGTTGCACTTCGAGGTTGACCCCACCAACCGGTGATTGGATCCAACTACTCTAGTGACGAACTTAATGTCACAAACACATATTTTACTGAATCCTCAAGTCAAAGGATCATGTATATCTATCACGACATTTCGATCCTGTCATTGACTATCCAGAGTGAAATCTATGTGACCGAATCTGTAACACCCCCATATGTTCAGGGTATGTCACATCACCGTGAATCCCTATCTGGCACCAAGAAGGCTAAGTTCATATACAATCCATTTCAAAACTTCACTAATTTTATAACAATATCAAAACCACAATCAATCAATCGGTTCAATCGATGAAACTCAATGAGAATACCCAAAACTACAATAGACAACAATGTCCAACATAGACAACAAGAAGAAAAGAATTCCTATAGTACTCGAGTACCAACTAATAGTTCATGACAAGATAATATCAAAGGACACGACTCGAAGAAAACCACATGATTTATTACAGTATCACGCCTGGCCGTCACCGTAGTACTTCCCTGTTACTCGCCCACTCGCATTCTTCGTACCTGAAATACATGAAATGTATTTCCCCCGAATGGGGTTAGCCATGGAATAGATAGTGCAAGTAATACAAATGAACACTTACATCTTACAATTTCAAAGTACATGCATCAATAGTTCCAAGCCAAGATAATAATTTCCGAAAATGCAAAATCTAAAATATGCCACAATAGTAAAAATCCTCATGATTAACCATGGACTTACCCTTGCGTGGATCCCTCCGAGACCCCGTCGGACCCTCCCAGAGTGGTTAGCCCCAATCTTCCTAAGACCTAACCAAACATGAATCCCTCTGAGTCCCCGTCAGACCCTCCTCGAGTGAACATAGAAACTCTCACACTCGTATATAGTAGTTTTCACATTTAAGAATATAAGCTTCATAAGAATTACTGCCTTTGAGACATGATGGAGTGTTCCGAGATGGTAAACGACCATGGTTGAAGGAACTTGACTATTCCGAACCTAAACGATCCGTAAAATAATTATCAACAACCATATGACTGGAATGGAAACTGAAATGCGCCCAAAAATCCCGCCTACAAATTGTGAAAATCATACAAACTCACTATGAGGGCGGATCGCAACCAAACCCTATCAGTTTCACAAATATACTAAATTTTACCATGAATTCGTAAGAAAAATTTGAAGATTAATCATATACATCGAGAATCAAAGAACAATTCGGAGCCAAACAGACAGAATAACGAAAAAACACCAATTCCCAAAAATTAGGGTTTCAGGAATTATACCTCAGATCGAAGGGGCGAAAAACACGATTGGATGATGTTAATCTACACCAAAAACCTAAGGAAGACGATAGCTGGAAGATTGAAGAACCAAAATCGCTCCCAGAATCGCCCAATGATCGCCCAGTCGCGGAAGGGAAAGAAATGGATGAAACCCGTAGAGAAAATGCTGACACAGGTATATATATCGGCCTTCTCTAACGTACGTAATCTAGGAAAGCTTAACGTATGTTACATACTTAACGTACGTAACACACTTCTTCTTACGTACGTAATACCCTAGCAGAAGTCTTTGCCCGATTTTTTGAAGGCTTTAACCTACGATACTGAAATCTAATATACATAAACAAGATCTACCTAACGTACATTATTCTTTATTGATAACGTATGTAAGCCTCATGAAATTCAGTACTGTTGAAAGTCGCACTGTGCTGGGAAAGAATATCACGAAATCGAAACGCGTTTATTGACGAAACATGAAGACACGCTTACAAAGAGTTCGAGACGACGAACTAGCGCTAAAATAAAAAATGATTCTGACCACCCGAAGGTTCATCATACGACAACGAAAGTAACTACCTTAATTTTTTTTAGAAATTACAAAATAGCTCAAATCACGATACGAGATCGAGCAGCCAAACCGAAGCTCACAACATGTCTAACAACATTAAACGAACTTATGGGAAATACAAAACAATAGTTTCAAACAATGACCAGGCTAAACGAACTAAAAAGTAGAAAAATTGTTAATAAACACGAAGTCGAGTAAAACTACTCTGAAACACGCTCGGATGACAAACCATGCAGAATTAAACATTTTCAAAACTTCAATATGGATACAAGTGAGTCGCTGAAATTAGAAAATAAACCAAATAGAAATTACTGAAAATAGAAAAAAAATCGGATATTACATTCTCCCCCTCTAAAAATAAGTTTCGTCCCGAAACTTAAGAGATGAATAATTCAGGTTACTTAGCACGCATGCTATCCTCACTTTCTCATGTCGCTTCTTCGACTCCATGCCTCGACCACTGCACCTTACCAACGAAATAATTTTGTGCCGAAGTTGTTTTTCATGATGCTCGAGGATCTTCACCGGTCTTTCATCGAACATGACATGATCCGCTATGTCAATATCCCCATAATCATAGATGTGACTCGGGTCCGGAACATACTTTCTCAGCTGAGAAACATGAAACATATTATGAACGTGATCCAGAGCTGGAGGTAGTGCCAAGCAATAAGCCAACTCACCGACTCTGTATAGGATCTCAAATGGCCCAATATACCTCGGGCTAAGATTACCTTTCTTTCCGAAATGGAAAACTCCCCTCGTCGGCAATACCTTGAGTAGAACATGATCTCCCACTTCAAACTCTAAGGGTCGATGATGAATATCAGCATAGGATTTTTATCGACTCTGAGCAGTCAACAATTTTTCACGAATGGTAGAAATTTTCTCCTTGGTTTCCATCAACATATCCGGTTCCGTCCCAACCAACTCCGAGGCCTCATCCCAAAAAAGTGGGGATCTACATTGTCTACCATACAGTGCTTCGAAATGTGCCATCTTGATCGATGCGTGCCAACTATTATTTTAGGTAAACTTGATCAATGGTAGATGTAATTCCTAATCACTACTCCAGTCCATGGCACACGCTTGCAACATATGCTCTCATGTCTGGATTGTCCGCTCAGTCTGACCGTCTAACTGCGGATGGAAAGATGTACTTAACCTCAACTCGATACCCAAAGTCTGATGGATCGATTGCAAAAAATACAACACAAAACGGCCATTCCGATCTGAAACAATAGTCTTAGGCATACCGTGTAATCTCACAATCTCTGCTATAAATGTCCGAGCCAGCCTCTCAGTCCCCAAGTATCCTTAATACCAAGGAAGTGTGCTGAGTTGGTTAATCGATTAACGACCACCCAAATCATAATCATTCCAGTTCGTCCTCGGCATCCCAGTGATAAAGTCCATGGATATATATTCCTACTTCCACTCGGGAATAAGAAGCGATTTCAACACCCCGGATGGTCGCTGATGCTACATTTTGACTGGTTGGCACATCAAACACCGTGATACAAACTCTGTGGCATCCTTCTTCGTATTATTCCACCAATTTTTTTTCTTAAGATCCTTATACATCTTACTCGTTCCGGGATGGATTGAGTAAGGAGTAGCATGGGCTTCTAGAAGTATTCTCTACCTCAACTATAAATCATTCTGGATGTAGAGTCTTCCCTGGAATCTCAAAATGTTGTCCTCATGAACCATAAAATCGGGGGCTTTCCATTTTTCCAAATCCGCCTTCACTTGACTGATCATCGGGTCCGTCATCTGCTCCCCTTTGTTGTCATAAACTAAGGATGAAGTAATCTAGATGGTACACAACTGACTCGGCACATGCTGAATCCATACCTCAATCCCCTGCTCAATCAACTCCTGTCGAATTTTCATTTGAGGTAGACCGACTTCCGGTCCAATGCATCCGCCACAACATTGGATTTTCCCGGATGGTAAAGGATATCCAAGTTGTAATCCTTTATTAACTCTAGCCAACAATGCTGTCTTCCTTCTGGATGAAAATATATTTTAAAATCTTATGTCGGTGTAAATCCGGCAAGAAGAACCGTATAAAGAGTGGCATCAAATCTTTAGTGCAAACATAACTACAACCAACTCCAGGTCGTAAGTAGGACAATTCATTTCATCCCCCACCAATTGGTGGAGTGGATACCCCTCCCCTCTTGTAACAAGGAGGTCGAGGGTTCGACTCCAGTGGGAGTCCGGGTGCGTGCGTGTAAAAAAAAGCAGGACAATTCATTTCGTATGGTTTCAACTGTCGCGACATAAAAGCTATTGTCCTCTCATGTTGCATGAGAACACACTCGAGTCCCTGGCCAGAAGCATCAGTATAAACCGAAAACCCATCTTTCCCTTGAGGCAGGGTGAAAAACGGTACTGTAGTTAAACTCTTTTCCAGCTCCTCGAAACTCTGTTGTCTCTCGTCGTTCTATTCGAACTTTTCGGACTTCTGGAGTAATTGTGTAAGCGGTCGAGCAAGTTTGGAGAACCCCTCGATGAACCGACGATAGTACCCAGCAAGACCCAAAAAGCTACAAACTTCCTTGACGCTCTTAGGCGGTGCCCAATCTAATACTGCCACGATCTTCTGGGGATCTACACGAACTCCTTCAGTCGAAATCACATGTCTAAGAAACATAACTCCCTTCAACCAAAATTCATATTTCGAGACTTCGCGTAAAGACGTTGGGCTCTCAAAATTTCCAACACTAATCGTAAATGCTGAGCGTGCTCTTCATCGCCACGAGAATATACTAAGATGTCGTCGATAAAGACGACTACACATTTATCAAGGTGCTCGATAAATATTTTATTCATCAATTGCATAAATAGTGCCGACACGTTGCTTAGCCCGAACGGCATAACCATAAACTCATAATGTCCGTACCTCATCCGAAAAGCAGTCTTAGGAATGTCAGACTCCTTCGCCTGGGATGGTAGTATCCAGATCTCAATTCGATCTTCGAGAATACCGTAGCTCCCTGTAACTGGTCAAACAAATCATCGATGTGAGGCGAAGGATATTTAATCTTATTGGTCACTTTATTCAGTTCCCGATAATCGATACATAAATGTAGTGAACCATCTTTCTTACTTACAAACAAGACCGGCGCACCCTAAGGTGAGGCGCTAGGTCTGATGTATCCCTTCTCCAACGATTCCCCCAACTGACTCTTCAGCTCCTGCAGTTCCGAAGGTGCCATGCTATACGACGCCTTAGAAATTGGGGTCGCACTTCGTTCTAAGTCAACTGTGAACTCGATCTCACGTTCCGGTGGTAGTCCCAACAAATCATCTGGAGAAACATCTGAAAACTCGTTCACCACAGGAATCAAGGAAAGTCCAACTCTCATGTCTTCTGCTCTCACGGTGTAACACCAGTAACCCACACAACCTTCCTTAATGAGTTTCGCCGCCTTCATGGCGCTGATTTTAAGTTTCTGCCCCTCTCATGTGTCCCGCAAATGAATGCTCGGTACCGTCCTCAGCCAATATCAATATAACCCTTGTGTGACAATTCATTATCACTCCGTATCTATCAAGCCAGTCATCACCGAGGATCAAATCCTCACCGAAAAGCACCCTAACTGGATGAGAGAGAACATAAACGGTACATGTAGCCACTGTAGCCTATGGATCATCATCTCTCCTCATCTCATAAATGTGCGATTGCGCTAAACCAGCACTGGAGGCTCCCCATCTAATGGACAGACCCCGTTCTCTCCCCTAACCAAAACTCTGAGACGGATGACCTACTGATGGCTTCTGATTAGCACTTGGTTCTCCAGGTGTAGGAGCAAATTCCTGAGCCCTAAGTGTCTTTTCTCCCTTGTTACAAAATGTGTCTTTGTGGCCCACCTGGCCGCAACTATAACATCTCAAATGAGGTAGGCTGCAATCACGGCTAATATGGCCTTGCTGGCCACAGTTAAAATACGTCACGACCCGATTAGCAACACTAGGGTCGGTTCTGAAATTCCAATTTCCTCCGGATGTACGGAAAGACTTTCCAGATGAGTAGTTTTCCGACTGAGACCTCTGTTGGTTGTTGCTCTTACTGCCAGAAAAGTTACCAGAGGTCTTCTGATTACCTTAACCTGCCGTCTTCTGGTTGTATGAATTGAATGAGCCTTAATGGCTGAATTTATAGGACAAATTTTACTTTAGTTTTCCTCCACTTTTTTGTAATGAATTAGGAGTGTTTTGGCTCCAAATTAGAAATGAAATTTTCGATTTTCCCTCTTAAATTTTCTTACTTAAATTTGAGCAGAATTTGTGTGTGTGTGTGTTGTCTTTTTCACATGTTGCATTTAATGCAAGTACATTTTGCTTTAATTTTGACAGAAAGTTTAAGTTTATTAGATTTATGGCTACAGATTTATTTAACTTTATTCCAAAATTTGATGAAATTTGGACATAAATGAAATCTCTTTGTCTTCGAAAATTGATTTTAATGAAAATAACACAAGTTCGAATTTAATCAAACACGTTTACCATTCAAATTAAATAAAAATATCGAAAATGGTTTAAATATGCAACAAATGAATAAATTCACTACATAAAAGCATAAGTATATATACCAAAAAGGCTTCCCTCTCTCACACAATTAAAACAATAAACAAATAAAAAGGATTAGCAAAAGTGACCCAAAAGATTAATAATACCCCAACACTCTAACATTTACTCTACTCAAATCAACTTTAACACCTTTATTGTTCTCCGTACCGGAGCCCAAAGTGACATTTTATTCCCGGAAGAAGGGAGTATAAAATAATCCTGATGGTTTGAAAATGAACCATTAATTCCAAAAAACGAAACTATTAAAAATAAATTCTATATTGTAAACTAAAAGAGAGAAGAGAGAATAGAATAGAGAATGTAAATTCTCGTGTATTACAACTGAGGGTGAAAGGTCTCTATTTATAGAGTACAAAGCTTGGAGTCTAAGCAATATAATACCCAAGTTAGGGTTACTATAATACATCAACGGACCTGATTAAGTGGGCATCTACAACCGTTAGATTTATAACAATCCCCTTGGATGTCCACTGTTTCTAAGCTGATTGCCTCATTAAAACCTTGCTAGGAAAACCCTATGGGACAAAAGCATAGCTAAGGAAAAAGAGTATAATATGATGAACTTAGGACAATGTTGTACACACATATGTTGCCTCGTTAAAACCTTGATAAGGAAAACCCAGTGGGATAAAACCTTATTGAAGGAAAAAGAGTACAACGCGTTGTAGTCCTGAAAAATGCCCCCCCTCGAGTAAATGCTACCCGAAACATTACTCCCCCTCCAAGTAAGGACACAACTACTAATTGGTTTGATAATTGAGTCACCGCATGCCTATCCCATATGCCAAATTCTGAAAACATTGACTTCGGCAGTGCTTTTGTGAACAAGTTTGCTAAATTGTCGCTTGATCTTACTTGTTTTACAGCTATCACCTTTATTCGTTGAAGCTCGTGTGCGTAGAACAATATTGGTGGAAGATGCTTGGTTCGATCACCTTTGATAAATCTTTCTTTTACTTGAGCAATGCAGGCGGCATTATCTTCATAAATCGTCGTTGGATATACATGATCAATTACATAGATACCCAACTGTCTGTTACCGCCTGAACGCCTGAAGTAAATAAGAGAAAAGAAAAGAGAAAACAAAAGAAGTTCAATTACTAGAATTAAAGAAATACATGATCAATGACATTTTTCGTGAATATATTGAACTTACACATCAGCAAAAAGTGCTGCCATGTCAACTGAAGGTTGACTTTCGAGGTTGATTGTGATCTAACATGTATTCTAAGATGTAATCTATAATTTAAGAATTGATGTGGTGAAAATTGTAATTAGACCAAATTCAAGAGGTAACCAAGTAAGTCGCCCCATAAAAAATTAAAATCAATCATAGGGCATCCAATTTTTCTTTTTTTCTTTCCACACACGCATGTGAGGATCGTCTCGTCCGAGTCTCCCAAGAGGCGAGGCTCACCCCGATCTAGGTAAGTTCTTGGCCAAGCGACTGATCGCGCTCGTTGTCCTCCAGGTTACAGTGCCGCGGCCTGCTGGCGGTCGAGTTGATAGTTTCATACCCGGATATTACCTAAGGGCTCCGGCCGTTCCCCCTTTTCTCTCAATCATAGGGCATCCAATTTAACGATTCCGTCCTGCACAATTTTCTCTCTCTCTCTCTCTCTCTCCCTATCTCTATATCGCAACACTGCTGCAAATATTGAACCTTAAAGATTAAAAGGAATTGGAAGCGCTCAAGAAATGGGGATATCTGATGAAGACTGGGAAGTTGTAGAATACACTAGTGATCAAAGTGAGATAGAAGAGAACAACCTGTATCTTGGGTACTCCGAACTCTCTCTCTCTCTCTCTCCGGTGATGATCCTAAATAAATTTTCTATCAAATATTATTCCATGTATTTTTAAAAGAACTTATCCATGTTTTGAAGATCATAAAAATCTATTTTGTAAAAAAATAAATGGTTTTTAGATCATCTGGTTTGATCAGAATATGACTGTCTGAATGTTTTAAGGGTTTTCGTCAACATTCTCTCTCACACACACACGTACAGAGTTTTTCTGCAAAGAAATTTGATGTACCAATCTTTGTGGTTTCATTCTCGTTTCCGTTTTTCTTTCTTTCTTTCTTTCTCTTTTATGTCTGCTGAAAGATTGAAACGTCTTATTTTCTTTCTGCACTTTCCCCCTTTTCAAGTATTTCTATTTAATTAATCTTAAATTCGATATTATTCTCTGTTTTGCATACTTTTTTTTTTTTATTGATGATTGCCATGTTCTCTCTTAGATTCTCTGATCTGGCACTTGGTCCTGAAGAGGGCCTCTGCTTGTCAAAAACTCTAAAATCACGCGAAGTGAATCCTATAAATCCTGAGCTCTACCTTGATGCTAATGAAGCCTCGATTTTAATCGACAATCCACTACTCGTAAATTCTCCTCCACTCTCATACTCGATGAAATTTGAGGTATTTGATGAAGACAATAGACGGTACAATATGAAGCTATCGCACAACATTATTGGGGACATTGGATTCTCCATTACTGCGGACTGGGAAAGATTTGTCCATGTGCATAATCTGAAAGCCGGTGACGAGGTTTCGTTTTACAGGAACCTGAAAGACGCAAGTGTTGTTTCTGATGATTATCGTTACATTCTTAAGTATGTTAGGAAATCTTCGGACTGTGGGGATGATGCTCAGACAAGTGATGTTGGGCGAAGAGAATTGAAGGATAAGCGAGAGACCGAGAAAGCTGAGCTTAAAGACGATAAAATCACACTGGAGAATACGACTATTGCATCAATCAGAGAACACAAGGTTGAACATGATCAAATTCAGAGATATGGGCCCGGTCTGAGTTCTAGGTACTTCAGACTCCGTGTGTGCGTGCCTGTGTGTGTGTGTGTGTGTTTGTTTCTTTGTCATGTTTCATGATGTATGTGTTGATTTTACAATATAAATCACGTAACATGACATGACTATAGCAATTTTCTCAACTCATCATGTCTCATGATATTTCCTATGTAATTGGAAAAACCTATAAATATTGATGGGGATTTCATTCATTTCTCCTTCCTATGAAGGTTGCTACACGAAGGGCATCCGGCGTAAAAAATTGCGACTTTGTTTTTTTCATGAATCCTAGTGTTAGCTAATTTTAGACAATTAGTTGAGACTATAATTTTCATGTCACCGATCCCAATATAGTTGGGATTAAGGTGCAGCTTATGATGATAGAGGTTTTTTATCATTATAATTTTTTGTCTCAAGAATTTTATCCATATTGTTTTCTTGAACGGTAAGGTTTCTTAGATATGCATGTCCAGGAATTTATGCTGTTGTAAATGATATTTATGTACCATTAAATGTATTAGAGATATAAGGATCTTTCATGCCTTTTTTTAGAGAATTATAGTATAAAAAAAGTAATGCATTTTTTCGACTTTTTGTCATTGATATTCTTAGGTGTAGCTAATCTTGATTTTGAGATGTAAACGTGCTCAATTTCCAAAATCCAAGAGGAAAACCAGAGAGAAAAATGGTTATCATGTGCAAAACCATCGTGTCTTGCTTTTTTTTTTTTGGAGATTAATGTCGATTCGTTTTTCTATATTTCACCTACTGCCAAATTCTTTGTCCAATACATTTATATATTACTTAAACTCGCTTTTTGTTTCAGAATTCATTATCAGACACTTGATCCTGAAAAGGGCCCCTGCTTATCAAAGACTTTAATTTTACTCAACGTGCGTCGAGAAAATCCCCTTCTATATATTGATGCTTATGAAACCAGCATTTTAATGAACTCTCCGGAATTTATTGAGGCCCCACCAGTCGATTTCTCAATGAATCTTCTGGTATTTGATGAATACGATAGAGTGTATAATATGCTGTTATCAGAATGCTCTTTTGGGGGGGTGGCATACTCCATAACTGCTGAATGGGACACATTTGTTAGAGTTCACAAATTGAAAGCCGGTGATGACATTTTCTTTCACAGAATTAATCTAGAAGCCTTAAATGCTTCTGATGATTATTGTTACATCCTCAAATATGTTCGGAAGTTTTCAGATAGTGAGGATGATACTCGGGATACTAAGGAAGTGAGCCCATATGAAAATACCACTGATAAAAATAAGGAAAACATGTCAGGGCCAGGTTCTAGGTACTACTGTTTCTCTTTATATATACTTGTATGAATATATATTTGTTTTTGTTCTGTTGTTTCTATTTTTCTCCATTTTTAGTTTTTTTTTTCTTTGCAGGCCTTTGCCGTGTGAGGCTTGCTGCTTATCGAAGACTTTGACTCGAATTAGCGTTCAAGAAAATGGGAGGCTTTACTTTGATGCTTACGACGCAATGACTTTAACAGACAGCCCTGGGATTGTGGAATACCCTCCGGGGACATATTCAAAGGATCTTCTTGTATTTGATGAAGATGACAGGCAATATACTATGAATTTATCGAATCACATCAGTGAGGGGGAAACCAGATTCTGTCTTAATACGGACTGGAATACATTCTGTAAGACTCACGATTTGAAACAAGGCGACAGGCTTATGTTTTATAGGGTACTAGACGCGAGTGTTTCTGAAGAGGCTTATTATGTTCTTAAGTATTCTAGGAAGAATACCTTGTGAAGGTAGAGAAGGGAGGCAAACCTTTTTTTTCCCTGAATGTTCATTGGTTGTTTAGAACAACAGGTTTTTGTGGACTCACTAGTATTGTTGCTCTATATTGCAGCATTTTATGGATATAGAGCATTTTATGCCCCCCCCCCCCCCGCTCTCTCTCTCTCTCTCTCTCTCTCTCTCTCTCTCTCTCTCTCTCTCCCTCCCTCCCTCCCTCCCTCCCTCCCTCCCTCCCTCCCCCCCTCTCTCTCTCTCTGTCTCTCTCTCCCTCCCTCCCTCCCTCCCTCCCTCGACAGTATCTTTAGTATCTATTTTTCCAACAATCTTGTGGTGTTTGATGCAAACTATATGTTGCTATTCTGGTAATTCTGGACAAATGGTGAGTGGTATTCTATCTTTAAATGTACTCAATTATCTGATTAATCTATTATTGACTATTGGTGAAGTTTTAACCCTATTTTTTTTTTTATTTCATTGAGGTTAAAATAAAATTTAAACTAGATTGCCCCGGCCCCTAGTATTGATTCTTGGTTCAGTGGTGGTGGTGGTGGAAAAAATTGAATCGTATTTAATTCACCAATAATTATCTAACTGGTGTACACCCGTGTAATACACGAAAATATAGAAAACTCATATAGAAATACATAATATGATATGGAAACTATTATCTTATTTATAGGCGTGTCAAAGTACGCAATAAGGATAAACTACCGTCTTTGAAATTTAAATAATGTTTTGTTATCCGACAGACGTAATATTATTTATGGAATACATACTTTACTCGCAATATTATTATCCGAGGAAATTTCTGCTTCAAAAATATGTGTATATAATTAAATCTGAATACCAAATATAAAAGAGAGGAAGAGGTGACGATAAAAGAATTGAATTCAGATAAACATACCCATAAGTTGGGCAGGAAGAAGAACGCCGGAGATGGAGGATGAAGGATGTCGTCGGGAATGGTAGCTACGATCGAATATGTCGTCGGAGAATTTTTGTGCTCTGATATAAGAAGGCTAGGGTGCGGAAATGAAAAAGGACCTCAAGCCCTCATTTTCTAGGAGAAAGGGATGAAACCCGAGGGAGGTAAGGACGATCTGGAGCGTTCGATTACCTTTTCAAAAGAACGACCCAAATCCAGCACCGCCTTGGCAGGCCTATAACAGGGTGACACCTGGACCTGTACGCAGAGGGGCAATGGTTTGGGAGCGAGGCCTGAGAAAAGAAAAGATCTGGCCATAAACGCGCACGAACTCAAAGACAAATCATGATTACCTAGGGACCAACCCCCGAGAATTTATCATATCGAGATCGCCAGAAGCTGAACAGTCCTACTCTACTCGGTCTTACAACTCGACTAGTGTAAGGGGGACTGGTTGATAGGACGATAAATGTAGACCTCCCATAAATCCGGTCTAAAGAGCCCAGTTATTGGCAGACCTACTGACGTCTCAAAAGAACGAGGGACCATGATAAGAGGGTTTCATCACAAAGGAGTCCGAGCCGACTGAGCCTATCCCGAGCTTGAAAGACATGATGTAAATATCAGCAGAGACGGGCAGACCTACTGACCTCTCAAAAGAACGGGAGGCCCCAATAAGGGGGTTTCCTCATGAAATAGTCTGAGCTAACTGGCCTTACCCCGAGCTGGGAAGAGTCCGGGCCCATAAAGATAAAACCCCTGGAAAGCTGGGATTTTATCTTCCTTACAAAATCCCAGATATCCAGGGATTGACAGCCGCAGCCAAAATCCGGGATATCCAGGGATTGGCAGCCTGTGATACCCGTATTTTCCATTCATGTAATTTTCGATTCTAGCGACTTACTTGTGTTCATTTACACATTTTGGACATGTTGAGAACTTCGGAATTGTCATTCGATCTCATATCATGATTTTTCGGACATTTGAGTCGTTTTATAATTTCCCAAAATTTTGGGTACTCGATTACGTGCTCATTTTTACCTACTTTCGGATTGTCGGAATCACATGTTTGTTTAGCGCTTTCGTTCGTTGTTGAGAATCCTCAGTAAGCGTTGCATCACATTTTTTCCGAGTCGTCGCATTTTGAAGTCGTTCGGGGCTGATCGGACAGAAAATTGGGATCTACTGCCAGAACGCAGGTTACGGCCGTAACCTGCAGTATGTTACGGCCGTAGAGGCCAATTCATTATGGGCGTAAAGGCCAGTGTGTTACGGCCGTTGTCATATGTAGAGAATCGGGCAGAAGTCTCTGAAACACCCTTACGTACGTAGCATGTATCTCCTTACGTACGTTAGCGCATCAACGTACGTTAATCTTGGTTGATTACGTATGTAAGAGTCTGGCCAGTTATATAATATGCGGGACAGGTTTTTGGAAGCCATTTCGACTTCTTCCGCCTATATCCGTCAGGTCTGGTCCTCTAAGGCGATCTGGGACGATTTTCATCATCAAGCTTCATTTTGGTGAGTCTCCTTCACGTTATCAAAACTATCTCACTTGTTTTCTTGTTGAATCGAGGTATTTTCTTCTTTAGTCACATGCAGTGTCACCAGCTGTGCTTCTGCACTACTCATATGCAACTAAGGTTTGTTAGCTGCATATTATACAGCTGAAAAAACTCACCTCATTAAGGAAAAGAGTTTAATAAGTCTATTCACCCCCTCTCTAGACTTATTCCTGACGACTTGCGACCTACAAGTGGTATCAGAGAGGTTGGTTCAATTTTCAGAACCAGATCCATATACTTGAGTATATTTTAATCTCTCATATTATAATGGAATACATGCAACACATGCACTCTAGCTTACCTGTATTTTCTGGGAAAATAAGAATGCAGGCTCATCTGTCATCCATTCATGATGACATGTGGTGTGTAATTGAGGATGGACCGTTCATATTTGAGAAGGACAACACACCAGAAGAAATTACAACTGGGAAGCCAGAGAAGATCCCCAAGAAGAGAACCGAGATGTCTCCTGAAGAAAGAAAGCTGGTCAATCTTGACAACCGGGCCAGAGATGTGTCATATCAGACTCTTGACAAGGCAATCATGGTCAAGATTAATATTTGCAAGAGTGCCAAAGAAATCTGGGACACATTAGATGTAATGTGTGAGGGAACCGAGCTGATCAAGGAAAATAAGTTGTCAATGGCCACTCAAGAATTTGACAATTCAAGATGAAGACTGAAGAAACAATTGACCAGGTGGACACAAGATTCACTGAGATTATCAATGAAATAATCTCCCTTGGAAAGACATATGGTAATAGGGAGATGGCTCTAAAAGTTTTAAGATCTCTCAACCCTGAATGGAGCATGAAAGCTGTGGCCATGAGAGAATCAAAAGATCTCAACAAAATAAAATCCAGGAGCTGTTTTCTGATCTGAAGACCTATGAGTTTGAGTTGCCATGTTCATCATCTAATGAACCAGATGAAAAAGGGATAGCATTTGCAGCAGAATCATCTGCAAATAGCCTAGGTGAATTCAGTCCCCCCAGCCCTCTAAATTTTGAAGAAGAGATGGCTTTAATCATGCAGAGGTTCAGCAATTTCAGGAAAAACTATTCCAAGTACAAGAAGAATTACAAGGACAATCCAAGGAGGAACCAGAAGGCTGGCAACTGGAAGGTGGAATGCTACAACTGCCACAAAACAGGACACATCCAGTTTGACTGTCCAGAACTCAAGAAGGATTAAGGCAAGAAAGATGTGGGTAGATAGGAAGACAAAAGGAAAGCCTTTATTGGAGAAGACCAAGAAAGATTATAATCTAGTAGTGGATTCTTCTCTGATGATGATGAAGACTACAACTGTCTGATAGCCGACCTAGCTGATGAAGAGGTAACATCTAAATCCTCAATTTCAAATAATGACAGCTCAGACCTGTCTTAAGATATTGACTTACATGAATCTATCAATCAGCTCCTCAAAGACTTTAAAAAATTAAAAACTGCATACTTGACTGTGATAGCTGAGAAAACAAAGCTGCAAGATGAGAATAGGCAGCTGAAAAATAATTTTGAAAAACTCAGCCTATAGTTAACAAAAATAAAATCTGAATTTGAAAAAGAGGCTGAAAACAAATTGAAAAACTCAGTTGATAATACCATAGCCGAGATTAATAGGCTAACTGTTTTAAACAGTGAGAAATCAGCTGCACTGACACAGCTAAGTAATACGCAAGCTAAGGAAATAACATCCTTAAAGGCATCTATAACCCTGGATGAACTATGTATGAACAAGAGGCCACTTTATTTAAGATCAGGCCTTGGATATGACCCCAACACTCCCTCTAGTTCAAAAACCACTTTTGTCAAGGGAGAAACTTATGTCCCGACTGCTGAGCCTATAAACAAACCCGTATTTTAAAATAGGCAACAACACAGTCAAAAGTTTAGGCACCAGCCAAGGTTAACAAGGCAGCCACCTAGACAGGAGACTAGGCAATGGCCAAGGCAGAAGCAGCAGTCAAAACATTATGAAACCGAGCTGATCGGTCACCAAGAACTGGGTTAATCTTAGAAGTTTATCTAAGAAAACCTGAATATATAAGGTGTTGCTCTCTCTCTCTGTGTGTGTGTGTGTGTTTATTTCTCTCTCTAAAATATTTTTATCTGTAATACTCAAAAAATGCTTGGCCTAAGAAGAGAGGCTTCTTCCTAATTTATAGAAGGGAGGAGCCGCCTTCTCTTGTGGCCCCTTTCTGATTTCAGGGAAGATCCCAGATATTCAGGGATTTAGATTGCAGCCTCCCATCCCTGGATATCCGGGATTTGGGCTGCGGCTTATCCTTCCCGAGATTTCTGGGATTTTGTCAGATGGGTCAGATTCCAGTCTTTTTTGGAGCCTGATCTTCACGAGCTCGGACGTTCCCGATATCTAGTTGGAATTCTATAGGTCGGCTTACTCTATGGAAGGCCTTCTAGGTCTGGCCATTCTGTTATCCCATAAAAAGGTCGGTAATTTGGTTCCAGCCAGATCGGGCTAGCTTCGCTCGGGCCTTTCCTTTTTATCCAGAGGTCGGTTCATTTTGAGCTTCTCTAAATCGGGCTTTTAGGAGGTCTATATTTGTCGTCCTATCAAACAGTCCCCCCTACTCTAGTCGAGCTATAAGACCGAGTAGAGTAAGATTTATTTTAAATTGACGACCTCGATGCGGCAATCCTTGGGAATCAAGTTTCCAGGTAACGAGGAGTCTCGAGATTTGTGTGCATTTATATCAACGCCTTTTCCTTTTCTTGATCTTGCCTCCCAACCGTCACATCCAACGCCTAGGCCCAGGTGTCAACCTATTATAGGTCGGATGAGGTGGTGTCGGATCTAGGCCGTTCTTTCATAGAAGGCATCGGACGCTCCAGATCGTCCATTTTCTTCTTGGTTTTCGCCTCTCTCCCAAATAAAAGGAGATCTTCTACTTCCCCTGCCATTTCCTCGTCCTTATTTTCTTGAACTCTGGTGCGAAAATCCTCAGGGGACATCAGCGATCCCAACTTTCTGCTTCCGGCGACGCCCTTGCTATCTACCTCCGACAATCTTCCTTCTGCCCAATTTCATGGGTATGTTTATCTAAACATTTTCACCCCCCCTCCTTTTTTTCTTGTTACATATATTTTTATTCTTTCTCTCCCCCTTTTCCTTCTTTTTATGATGTCTTCCGCCTCCGATTCCCAGAATATCTCCGGTCAATCAGTCGTGGACTCCTTTTTGGAAGGTTTGTCTTCTTCCGATGGGGATTCGGAGGGTAGGTCAGAGGGAGCTACATGCTCCTCCCTTTATCTTAGAGACGAACCTCTAGGTGAAATAGATTGGTCCGAGCTAGGCGACATCCCTCATAACCTTCCTTCTGGCATCCCCCTGATTATCGTAGATCCCCCGTCTCCTTCTTGTTCGGGTGAGGTAACTATCACCGGCCTTTTAGCTTACCCTTACCAAGCGGTCGCAGGGGCTACACGAGTTCTTCCTCCTCATCCTCTGTCTAGGAGTAGCCCAGCCGCGTTGGAAAGTTTTATAAAATTTCTCAAGCTTCCTCCGGGGTGGGAATTTGTCACGCGCCAGGCTTGCGACGCCCCTGATCGTCCCCCTCCAGGTCATATTACTTGGTTTGTGGATCAGGTGAGTAGTGGTCTCCGCTTTACTCTTCACCCATTCCTTGTTTCGCTTTCTACTAAATATAACCTTACCCTCAATCAGTTTTCCCCCAACTCCTTTCATTATATGGTCGGTTTTCTTGTGTTATGTCATTATAGACACGAGGAACCCAACCTAGATTTTTTTTATTTTTGCTTCGGTTTAAAGAGATTTAAAGGCTCTTTTTACTTGACTTCTCGGATAACGCCTATTTCTTCACCCACCTTCCTTCCAATGTGAAGGACTGGAGGTTGCCCTTCTTTTTCCTCCGACTTCCTTCGGGTGACTCCTGGGGCTTTCCCACGGAATGGGCGCAAGCCACTCCAAGCCAGGCTCCTATTCCCAGGCACAGTTCTATCCGAGCTGGGTGGGTTGATAAGGTTCGGGAATGGAATGCCATTCCTTATAATGCTTTCCAGCTGACGCACTTTCATGACCTTTTATTCCATTGTGGGCTGAGCTCGAATCCTTATCCACCTATTCCCGATATTGGTAGGTTTTAACGGCTCATTCCTAGTATAATTTTATCATTTTGCCCTCATCTCGTTTGTTTTTCTGCATTCAAATAGCCTCGGTTAACTTACTGACCTATTGTATTATTTTTCGTAGATCGCTTCATGCGGACCTGCCAATCCGATGCTTCCAAGCTTGCTGAACCGGTGAAGGATAAGACCCCCAGGTCGGCGAATCCACCTAAAGAGAAGGCGGAGGGTTCGTCCAAACCTAAGCAGAAGTCAATGTCCAAACCCAAGGTTGGGGTGACTCTTCCTTCCGACCTGGCTCCTCCCATAACTACTGGGCGGAGCCCTGAAGCTCCTCTCGACAACTTCAGGTCATTAAGCGGGCCCATTCCTCCAGTTCTCCTACTCCTAAGCGGCCGAAGACTGCAGTCCTTCTAGTTGGACTATGGAGACTTTGCTTCGTTGCAAGGAGTGGGCGAAATATCTCCCGTATTTCAGCTCCGTAATCCCGGGTAGAGATAGGCAGACATTACGCACCTCCCCGAAGGACACCCGCCTGGATTTAATGATGATATACTTCGGGAAAGTACTCCTCCTTTACTCACCTTTTTCCTCTTTTCCACCGTTTTTATTTTTATTTTTACTGATGTTTTTCCCCTTTTTTATACAGTTCTGCGCTACTTTGGTGAACTTTGCGGAGGAGCAGAAGAGCGGTGCTTTGTCCTCTTCCCAAATTACCCAAATGTCAGTTGGTCTTGAGGCCGCCCTGAAGGTTAGGGACGATCTCGCTGCCCAGCTGGAAGAGAGGGAATATCGCTTAGATATTGCCCTTAAGAATATTTTTGAGCGAGAGACGATTTTGGAGCGGGCTCAGATGGCCAACGTTCAGCTGAATCAAGAGCTAAAATTTTCAAAGGCTCAGACTCAGACTGAATCGGAGAAGGTTATCCAGCTTGAGGCTCAACTGGCAGAAGCTAAGGCCGAGTCTGAGAAGATCACCCAGCTTGAAGCCCAGGCTAAGGCAGAATCTGAGAAGGTTGCCCAGCTTGAAGCTCAACTGGCCGAGGCTATATCTGTGGGGTCATCTTACGAGCAAGGAGTTACGGATGGTCAACACCGATTTCTGACCAGCGACGTCGGTCATTCCTTCCTATAGTCCTATCGTTCTGCCCTCCTAGCCCGGTATCACAACTCTACCGCCTATCTAGCTCAGCTAGCTCCAGCTGCGACGCAGTACTTCGATTTCGCTTTAACTCGTGCCCGTGAGCAGATAGCCACTTTGGGCTTTATGGGGGAGCTGGATAGGGATGCGGCTTTGTACGGGGCTCATGTCCCTTCAGTTTGGTCTGGTGATGTGAACGAATCCCCCGAAGCAGCCTGGTGGGAGGACGCCCTTGGAGAGTCTATAAAGGCAGCCGACACGTGGCTGAAGATCAAGGCTCACGAGGAGCCGTCCAAATTGAAGCTGACCGCCAAGAGAATATACCTGAGGAAAGAGTATCGCTATGCATTGGATATTACCAATAAAATAGTGATGGGGATGGCGGGCAGTTACGACCAGTTCTCGTCAGCCAAGTTTATGGTGCTGGGAGCACTAATTCAGGATGAACCAATTGACTGGGATGACTACATTTTCAGGCAACTGGTGCGCGAAGTCAACAAATTCCAATGTCTAGATGACGAGAAAAGGTTCAAATCCAAACTGGCCTTTGGTACGCAAATAAGTTGGATTTTGGAGTAGTTAGGTGTGGCAAAGGGAAGTGCTGACCCATTTCACATCAACAAGAGACTTGGTCACTTGGACCAAGAGACTCTACGGAGATTGGGCGGAGAGAGTAAAGCATCTCAAGTATTAAGGGCAATGTATGTAGAGCCAACTCCCTACAGATACCCATCGAGCTCAGGCGAGTCTGATGGAGATCAAACTGCAGCCCACGACCAACCTGCAGACCAGTCTGATTCAGAGTCAGACAACACCCCAATTGCCCTCCATTTCAAGAGAAGGGTACCAACCCCTGGAGAGCCATCGGTGATTCATTCTTCACCAGAACCATCCCCTAAGAGGCCCAGGCGATTAGAGTTTGAAGAGGAAGAGCAGCCAGATCACTACTCTACTCCTGCACCAGATCACATAGAAGAGCAGCCTGCTCCCTCCAGCCTGGAAACTCAAATGGTTCCTATTCTAATCCCTCATTTCTTGTCTGAAGAAGAAAAAACAGGATTGATTATCCATATTGCCGAAACAGACTACACTTTCAACCTTCTCAAGAACAACTTCCTCAACCTGTCTATAGAGCAACTTCTTGTGGTAAAACATAATGTCCTGAAAGTTTCTTATATAAATGTTTTTGAGGAATGGAAAACTTTGAAATCTATTCCATTCGCTCAACTGCAAATGTTTGTTGAAAAGAGTAGCTGGGACTATCCCCAGGCTACGGAGCAAGTGATCATGGCCTTCTGTCATGAGACAGATGTAATCTTATTGCTCCAAGAGAACTGGTTCATGTCTCATTTTAAACTAACATGGACCAGTTCATCCATCTTGCTATGGAAGGTGATTTGGAGGGGATTGATGAAGAAGTTGAAGAAAAGGAAATTAGAATCGAGAGATAGTGGAAGAAGGAGTTGAAAAATAAGAAAAAGAAGAAAACATTATAGTTGAATAAAAAGAAGAAGAAAAGGAAAAAGAAGAACAATTTGGAGAAGTAGAACAGGAAAAGACAGAGGAATTGGAAGAAGAAGAGGATGACGAATGAGAAGAAGTCGAGCAGGTAGAAAAAGAAAATGATGATGATGATGGTGATAATGATGATAAGGAGGATAAGGAAGGTGATGAGGATAAGAAAGATGATGAGGATGAGAATAAGGATGATGAAGAAGAAGAGAAGGAAGAAGAGAAAGAAAAAGAAGAGAAAGAGGAAGAAGAGAAAAAGGAAGAAGAGAAGGAAAAAGAGGCAGAAGAAGAAAAAGAAGGCAAAGATGAAGCCAGAGCAGATGAGGCTGGGCACCTGCCCGCTATACCAGCCTAGATGAAGAAGAAGACAGATCGGGGACCCAGAACAGACCCCATCTGATCAGCCGCCTGCAGACAGGAGTCTGCAGACAGGTAGGTCAACTACACACCTACCTGCAGGCGCAGAAAGCTTAGGTGAGCACTCTCCTCAGACATCACCCATCTCCCCTGTGATGACTGAGCTGATCCGCAACATTGTCAAAGAATCTGTTAAAGAGTTGCTTGCCTCAAAAATATCATCTGACCTGCAGACCATAAATGCCAAAATTGATACTCTACCGCAGAGGAATGTTCCTCAACCTCCTCCTCCTACAAACTCCAGAATGCCCCTTAGCATGTCTGACTAGATGCATAGAGTAGATCAGCAATTGACTATACTAGTTGATGCTGGCAAAAAGGGGGAATGAAGTAAGCAGGGGGAAGTAAGAGAAGTATCAGTCTAAGTACAGGTTCAGGAGCTCAGATCGAAGAAGAGGCAAGATATCCCCTTAATTGGAGCTGGGACATCAAGCCAAAAGAGAAAGGAAGTAGATGATCCTGAGCAGTCTGAAGATCAGCCTACAGATAAGAAGAGGAGAACAAGGCAAGGAGAAGAGCCAAGATTCGAATGGGAAGGCAAACAAATGTGGTATGTTGAAGAAATTCTGCCTTCAGAATTTATGACTAGTTGGATAGAGGCCAGGAAGGAGTTCACAGACAAGTATTATCTCTGGGAAATACTTCAGGACAGAGAAATCTCCCCCCAGCAGTCATTCATCAACTACATGGAGACCAGATGGCCTACTCTTTGGAAGATCACGCTTAAATATGCAACCAAATGGAATGTTTATCCTATGATCCCTTTATTTAGAGCAGAAGAAGCGCCTACCCGCTTGGACAATGAATTGGATGAGCTAATCCTGCAGAAAGAAATCAGAGATCTCTGCGAGAATAATAAATTCTCAACTCCAGACGAGCAAGAGTTCGCCACCCAGATCATCACAAGGAAATATGGTTTGGCACCTGTCTGTAAGAGGCCTATTGGAGCTAAGTTATTTATGTAATACCCGTACATTTTATTGACTGTTTTATCTTGCCGTTCTTCCTATTTTGCCGCTATGTAAACTCTTTGAGATGTTGTCGATATTGTTATAGAGTTTCGTACCTTGTTTAGATCATGATCGTGTTGTTTAGACCATGTGGAAGTGTTCTGGGTCAGAGAAATAGTGCACGCTAGGCCTAGGCTAACACACGCTAATTGTCCTTGAGTATCGCACGCTAACTTTGAGCCGTAGCGCGCGCTAAGGGACCAGTCAGGTCAGAACCAGTAACTCATTATGCTCTCTGGACTAGCAATTAGCGCACGCTAGGAGTTAGCTAGCGCACGCTATTCATGGTCAGTAGCGCGCGCTAATACTTCTGTAGCGCACGCTAACGGGCTGGGTCGGCAGAGGCAGTGAAGTTGTCAGGCTGACTGGACTATCAGGTAATGTACGCTAGGCTTCGGCTAGCGCACGCTAAGACTCGAGCAGGGCAGAGGACAGTAGGTTGTGGACTCTAATTTCTGGACACCATTTTCGGCTAGCGCACGCTAACGGGGCCGACAGAAGCCACTGGACTACCCGGTGACCTCGCTAGCGCACGCTAATATTAGAGGCGTAGCGTGCGCTAGACTGGGCGAGTATGTATTGGACAGTTGACTTCCATTTCGTCATTTTTCTCATTCTTCTCACTTTTCCGATCGAGAGCAGCGGGTTTCGGAGATTTGGAGAGTTCGAAGGAGATCCTTCTTCAGATATCAACATCTTTGGTTGAAGAACAAATATTTCACAACATCTAATCCATTCTATCGTCCAAATCAAGGTAAAAATCCTTAGAACCCTATTTTTGGGAATTTTGGGTTTTTTCTTAGATTCGTCCGATTTATCCGATTTGAAGCTTGAGAATCTTGAGATTATGATGTATCTACCCCGTATACATGCTTTCCCTATATTTTTACGGATTGGTTTGTGCCGTGTTCGTACTTGTGAGGGTTTGGGTGATTTTCCAACCTCTAGTTGTTTACCCTTGTATTTTCGTGAATCATAGACGTGTTTCGGGAGTTTCTTCGTGAATTATGAGTATGGATTATTGATTATCATATCCCTTATAAGTCATTTAGGTACCAGAAGTGCATTCTTGGACCTACCGAACTCATACTCTTTTTAGTTCGATTTCTCGATGGCTCAAAGGCAAGTATATATTTATGACTGTATGTTCTCGACTTTGAAAGCATGTTTAATTATATCCACTCTGGGATGGGCCGACGGGTCCTCTGAGGGTTTCATAGCCTCTGGTGCGATTCCACGGATCATATGAGTTAACCACTCTGGGATGGACCGACGAGTCCTCTGAGGGTTCCGTAGCCTCTGGTGCGGTTCCACGGTTGATCATGTATGTATTGATGTGATGCTATGGGATTTAGTTATTCCGGAATACTAGTCTTGAAATGATGAATTGATGGTTACTTCTACTTTATTGTCGAGGAGTATTGTATTTCATATTCGATATACTTGCACTAGCTATTCGACGACTAACCCCTTTATGGGGGAAATACTTTTTATGTATTTCAGGTTCCAGGAGTGCAGACAGGCAGGTATCGGGTCGACACGAAGATGATGGGCAAGCGTGATACTGTGTTTTACCTCCGGTTGTATTTTATGTTCTCCCATCTAGTGTTGTTGTACTGGAGTGGTTATTGAATACTCGAGTATTGTTTTCCAGTTTTCTTTGGTGTTCCGGCCTGTGTTGCCGAGGTATTGATTTTGTGTTGTGATGTCTTTGGATACATTGGATATGGTTGAATACCCTTTGTATTGCTCTTCATTTCATTGTATGTAGACCTTTTCGGTCAAGATTTATAGTTCCGCGTATGTTTAGCCTTGTGGGTCCAACGGCGGGGCTCACGGCGCTGTAATATTCCCTGAATAACTTGGGGGTGTTACAATTTAGGCCTCCTAAGCAAACTGTTCGAAGAGGCATAGGCAGATAGGATTTTCTTTGTAATTTTTATTTTTGAAGTACTTGTAATTTTTTTTGTATTTGTTTGTTCATTCGAAGCTGATGTACTTGTAAACAAACTCAGAAAAATTATATAAACAGTCATTTGAATGACAACCTCTAGTTGTCTCAAAACAAGACTGATTTTAGTTTGTCTTGAACTTATGTGCAGACCTGTTATTCATTTGAATAATTGCTTAAGTTTTACCATCATCAAAATAGGGGGAATTTGTTAGGAATACTTGTTACATTTTGGTGATGTCATCATTGTATTTTTATTCAAATGTATGTTTATTACTTGGCAAAATGTAAGGAAGAACCAGATGAGTATCTTCCATAGGCTAAATTGTGTTAAGTTAGATACTTGGCAAAATATAAGGAAGGACCAAATAAGTATCTTCTATAGGCCACATAAGTTAGGCTTTAAAAATTGGCTAAGTACAAATCACAGATAAGTATCTATCAGCCGAGTATTGGTCAACTCAACTGTTCGGATAAGGTTGACCACAAACGAGCTATATCAGGCAATCTTTATCAGAGAAGTTCTGGTCAACAATTTAATCAGCGAAGTTGGACCAGACTGCAGTCAAGAAGAAAAGTCAAGTCATCTGAAGTTTGACCATCAGATCAGTCAAGTTCAATCAGGTCAGAAGGCTTCAGACAAGTCGGCTCATCAGAGAAGTCGACATCAGAGAAGGTTGACTGCACATCAGACAGTTTGACCACAGGGAGATCAGTTATGTGATCAGCCAAGTACTCCAGTCCATGTCAGCATGTGTTGAATAGTCAATATTTACGGAAAGTCACATGCGGGCGATAAGGGACAGATTGAAGAGATTCCTGGAAAGGAAACGAATTAAGTAATTCATCCAGACCCACCACTGGAGACTTTAATCTTATTATCTTTAAAAGATTCGGCGCCATCACATGGAAGTCTTCACAACGGTCGAAAAATGGAATCCAGCCTTGCAACGTTCAGAAAGAAAAACAAAGAAGTCTATTTCTCAAACGGACGGATTTGTTACAGATTTGCAACGGCTATGAAGAAATGCTCAAAGGATCGACACCTATATATATCTGAAGATTTGAAAGAGCAAAAACACACAACGGTGCGAACTAAACTTTCAAGCGATCAAAGCAATCTAAGCAATCAGAAATCTATAGCATCGTGAAGAGCAGTATTCTCATTCATATACGAAGAAAGCTCTTATTTGGAGAAGACAAAACACTCTTGTCTTAAAACCTGAGTAAGGGGTACTTCACTGGTTGAAGTTTCGCAACTGATAGGCATCCGAGAATTTGAAGAATCGAGTGGTGCTAGGCAGTTAGAAAAGAGTTGCAACGATGGAATTTCCACTGGTTGGAAGTTGTTGTAGCTAAGTTGTAGAATCACTATAATATTTATCACTGGTTGAGAATTATAGTTGATTCATCTCCAACTGGTTTGGAGAAAGTGGATTAGTAGAGGATTACCCCACCTCTGAGACCACTATAAATTACCTGCGTACTTTACTGTCTTAACATCATACTTAACTGCTGCATTCATACTTAACTGTTCCATTGATTATTTCTGTATTCGTCATCAGCTGACTTCTGCACATATATTGACTACAGACAACTCTAAGTCATCTGTACCATCAGCTGAGAAACTCTTTATCATCCTTTGTGGAAAAGAGTTTCAATAAGTCATTCACCCCCCTCTAGACTTATTCCTGGACGACTTGTGACCTACAATTTTATTATGCTTATACTGTTTGTCGGATTTAGTTGAGTAAACGTATTATTGTTTTAAGAATGTCGTTGAAGTCCCATGCGTGGGCAATGAATTCGATTTACATTATGTTTTTATACATTTGAACCAAAATATTTTGACCGAGCCCACAGCCCTATTTACATTATTAATGTGTCATTATGGGATTATTGTTAATTTTGTGAATGTCTTAGTCTGGTAGACCTTGGTGGAGGTTCTACGACGTGTAATATCCCTTATGAGATTTGGGATGTTACATTTATGGTATCAGAGCCTTAGGTTGTGAATACCTAGGCTGTCGTATGTAACACCCCAAACAAGGCGGCTATCAAAGTGCCGTGGACCCCCAACTGGGATCCACTAGGCGAATGAAAAATAATGATTTAAATAATATAAATGTAGTACCGAACCACATTATATTACCAATTACTCCGATGAGGAGTTTCAAGTACAATACACCCAGGATACAGAATACATTTATATTTCATATGAAGATGAAATATACAACACTGAATAAAATGAAAATCCAAACGGAAACTACAACGAAAAATACATACGAAGAAAACATGAATAACTAAAAGGACTGGGGGGCCCTACTAGTATCACTGGGACTCCTCACCATCGTGCTCTTCCCGTGCTTTTGCCTTGCCATGACCTAAAAACAACATCCCCAACGGGGTCAGTTACACAAAACAACAATCCTCAAGAGTTGAACAGATACAATAATCACGTCTTAGTTATGAAATCAAGTTGGAAAGAGGGGCATCACAGTACGCCCGAATGGGATGTGCAAGTACACAAGTAGCCGAGTGTTCGGAAAACTCGCATAAACACACACACACTTGTGCCTAATTAGTCTCACGGAGGCACGTTTCCGTATGCACGGTCCAATGTGCCGGATTACCCGCATAACACATGACCATAGTGTGCCCGACTAAAATGTCCACACATATACCACCCGTCAACGCAATACGATCCCGGAAGGTCACAAGAACAAAACAACCACAATGAATGATAATGAATAGAAATCCGATAAGGCCAAGAATGACTCACCAAGGTGAAATGATAACGCAATCAAGAAGAAGAATGGTTCCTTTCGCTTATGCATTGATTATCGGTAGCTGAACACAGTGACGATCAAGAATAAATATCCCCTACCCCGCATCGATGATCTCTTAGATCAGCTCCAGGGAGCTTCACTATTTTCTAAGATCGATTTAAGATCTGGGTATCATCAGTTGCGGATTTGAGAGTTGGATATCGCAAGGACGGCGTTTCGAACACGCTATGGGCATTACGAGTTTGTGGTGATTCCGTTTGGGTTAACTAATGCACCTGCGGTATTCATGGAGTTTATGAACCGAGTTTCGATTATTTAGACCAGTTCGTGGTTGTTTTCATAGACTACATTTTGATTTATTCTCGTGACCAAGAGGAACACAAACTTCACCTTCATCAGGTTCTCAACGTGTTGAGACGAGAGCAACTCTATGGAAAATTTTCCAAATGTGAGTTCTGGATGTCCGAGGTGATATTTCTCGGACATGTGATTTCATCAGACGAGGTACGTGTAGACCCCCATAAGATGGAGGCTATCCGAGATTGGAAACCTCCGAAGAATGTTAAGAAAATACGAAGCTTTCTCGGATTAGCAGGCAATTAGCGGCGATTTGTGGAAGGATTTTCTAAAATCGCTCAACCTATGACGAACCTTTTGCGGAAGGATAAGAAATACACGTAGTCTGACACATGTCAGCAGAGTTTTGAGGAACTCAGGAGCCGTTAATTTCAGTGCCTGTCCTTTCTTTACCACAAGGGACGGAAGGATTCATTGTTTATAGTGACGGATCCGGACGCAGTCTCGGATGTGTAATTAATACAGAACGGGAAAGTGTTTGCCTATGCTTTGCGCAACTGAGGCCTGAAATGAAATGATTGGAACCGTCGTTCCTTGTGAATTAAGTGATTAGTTTGATAATTGCAAGTCTCAACATGATTGATATACTATGAATGAATTACATGTATGAATGAACAACAGCGAAAGGACTGATTATCCTTTTAACCGAGCAAGAATTTAATTGCCTGGAATTAAATGAAAGGGTATGAACGCCGAGGTACCAAGGTTGAAGAGAAGCGACAACTCCGAACCTAGACAAGTTCGTAATCAACTATCAATAACCCATCGGTAGGAAAATAAGTTGGAATCCACCCGAACGCTACCCACGATACATGTATTCCGGTAATGAAATCTATAGATGCTGAAACACACCCAACCATCCCAAATACTCAACAATTCCGGAAAATACACCAATAAATCCATAGGAACACATGTATCCAAGGTAGATAATCCATACTCAACATATTCCAACACAATAGCAAGCTAACTCGAAGAGATAAGAAAGAAAACCCCCAAATACCGAAATTCTTGGGTTAAAAAAAGTTTACCTTGATTTGGAGTGGTGGAGAGGATTAAACGTTGAATAATCCGAACTAGAAGCTTGAATATGTTGATAGATGATAGTAGCTCGAAGAGATCTTCACAAATCGCCCAAAATCGCCCAAGGAAGGAGGAAGAATGGAAAAATGACGAAATGGGGCTGAAATGTCCTATTTATACTTAAACCAGCTTAGCGCGCGCTAATATCTGAGGGTAGCGTGCGCTAGCGGGTTCACCGGGTAGTCCAGTGGACTCTGCCTGCATCGTTAGCGTGCGCTACGTATATGGTAGCGTGTGCTAATGCCTTTCTCTTAGCGTACGTTAACCGAGTTTAATGCACGCTACCTGATAGTTGGCGTCTAGAAAAAGGAGTCCAGAACCGACTGTCCACTGCCTGCTCGAGCCTTAGCGCATGCTACTACGATTGCTTAGCGTGCGCTACTAACACAACTAGCATGCGCTATCTACGACTCATAGAGTGCGCTATGAATACTCCAATTTAGTCCAGTACCTACTGGACTGTCTGCCTCAATTACACTAGTAGCGTGCACTAATGTTGACGGTTAGCGTGCGCTACCAGTACTCAAATAGCATGCGCTATAAAGAGTACATAGCGTGCGCTACCAATACTCAAATAGCGTGTGCTATAAAGAGTACGTAGCGTGCGCTACACTCCACACACAGGCTACCAAAAATGATTGAAATGATAATATTCTCGTCTATATTCGCAAACAGGGTTTAAAGACGAATGATAACTGATACACAGTTTAGAATACACCGAACGGTGAACACAAATGAATGAATATGACTAATGAATGATTATTAATTAGTGAAAATTACTGAATGATAATAAATGAATTCGCAATCGGGTATTACATACTCCCCCCTTAAAAAGAGTTTCGTCCTCGAAACTAAGGGTCAAACAATTTGGGATAACTCTCCCGCATACTGTCCTCGGTTTCCCAAGTAGCCTCTTCGACTCCGTGTCTAGACCACTAAATTTCCCAAGGGAATCGCCTTGTTCCTCAACTGTTTGATTCGTCGCTCTAAGACTCGTACAGGATGCTCCTCGTACGTATGATCATCTGTGATCTCGATTTCATCGAACTGAAGTATGTGACTCAAGTCGGCAACATACTTCCGCAACTGAGAGACGTGAAACATATTATGAACTCAGCTCAAAGCCGAAGGTAAAGCCAATCGATAATCCAGACTGCCTACTCTATCTAAAATTTCGAATGGTCCAATAAATCTCGGACGCAACTTTCCCCTCTTCCCGAAACGAAAAATACCTCGACTCAGGGATACCTTGACCAAAACGTAGTCACCTGCCTCGAACTATAAGGGTCGACGACGATTATCTACATATGATTATTGTCGACTCTGAGCGGTCAACAAACGACTCCTGATCAAAGCTACCTTTTCGCTGGCGGCTATTAGCATATCGGGCTCAGTGCCGATTGATTCTGATAAGTCATCCCAACATAAGGGAGATCGACAACGACGACCGTATAAGGCCTCGTAAGGTGCCATCTTAATCGAAGCATGCCAACTGTTATTGTACATGAACTCAATTAACTGTAGTTGGGCTTCCCAATCATCTTTACAATCGAGAACACATGCCCTCAACATGTCCTCTAACGTCTGAATAGTTCACTCTGATTGTCCGTCGGACTAAGGGTGAAAAGCTGTGCTGAAATTTAGCTGAGTTCCCATGGCACGATGAACGGATTTCTAAAAATGTGACACGAATCGCCCGTCACGATTAGAAACGATACTCTTAGAGGTACCGTGCAATCTTACAATCTCTTTAATGAACAACTGGGCAACTCTCTCGGGACCCCACGTATCCTTGATCTCAAGGAACTGAGTTGACTTAGTTAAACGGTCCACGATTACCCAAATTGTATTCATGCCATGACGACTCGTTGGCAAACTCGTGATGAAGTCCATTGAAATATCCTCCCACTTCCACTCTGGAATAGGGAGCGGTTTCAGCATACCAATCGGTCGCTGATGTTCTATCTTGACTTGCTGATAGGTCAAACATCTCGAAACAAATTATGCGACTTCTCGCTTCATATTACTCCACCAATTATTTTTTTTCAAGTCTTTGTACATTTTGCTAGACCCCGGATGGATGGAATAAGGGGTAGCATGAGCCTCTCTCAAAATAGATATTTTCAACTCGTCATCCGCCGGAACACATAGCCAGTTCTTAAATCTAAAAAGTCCATCCTCGTGGACCACAAATCCAGGGGCTTTCCCCTGAGCCATATCATCTTGAATGCGCAACAAAAATAGGTCTGAACCCTGTTTCGTTCTGACCGCCTCCTCCAGTGGCGATGAAATATCTAACATACAAAGTTGCCCATGCACTCGCTGTAACTAGACCTCGATCTCAGGCCTTAGAAATTCCTGTTGAGGTTCCTTCTGAGCAGTCAAACGAGCAAGCTTTTGCTCCTGAACGAACTTACGACTCAAGGCATCAGCGACAACATTCGCCTTACCCGGGTGGTATTGTATCTCAATATCATAATCTTTAATCAGTTCCAACTACCGTCTCTGTCGCATGTTTAACTCCTTCTAAGTAAATATATACTTTAAACTCTTATGATCGGTGAAAATCCTGATAGGTGACACCATAAAGATAATGTCGCCAAATCTTCAATGCAAATACCACGGCCGCTAGCTCCAGGTCGTAGGTCGGATAATTGACCTCATAAGGCCTCAGTTGCCACGAAGCATAAGCAATCACCTTCTCGTTCTGCATTAATACACATCCAAGACCATGCCCGGACGCATCACTATAAACCACGAATCCTTCCGTCCCTTGTGGTAAAGAAAGGACAGGCGCTGAAATTAAACGGCTATTGCGTTCCTCAAAAGTCTGCTGACACGCGTCAGACCACGTGTATTTCTTATCCTTCCGCAAAAGTTTCATCATAGGTTGAGCGATTTTAGAAAATCCTTCCATAAATCGCCAGTAATAGCCTGCTAATCCGAGAAAGCTTTGGATTTCCTTAACATTCTTCAGAGGTTGCCAATCTCGAATAGCCTCCGTCTTCTGAGGGTCGACACGAACCCCGTCTGATGAAATCACATTTCCGATAAACATCACCTTGGACATCCAGAACTCACATTTGGAAAGTTTCCCATAGATTTGCTTTCGTCTCAACACGCCGAGAAACCGATGAAGGTGAAGTTCGTGCTCCTCTTGGTTATGAGAATAAATCAAAATGTCATCTATGAAAACAACCACGAACTGATCCAAATAGTCGATGAAAACTCGGTTCATCAGCTCCATGAATATCGCAGGTGCATTAGTTAACCCAAACAACATCACTACAAACTCGTAGTGCCCATAGCGTGTTCGAAATGCCATTCTTGCGAAATCCGACTCTCGGATTCGCAACTGATGATACCCAGATCTTAAATCGATCTTGGAAAATACTAAAGCTCCTTGGAGCTGATCTAAGAGATCATCGATGCGGGGTAGGGGATATTTATTCTTGATCGTCACCTTGTTCAGCTCCCGATAATCAATGCACAAGCGAAATGAACCATCCTTCTTCTTGACAAATAACACTGGTGCTCCCGATGGGGATGCACTCGGTCGGATATAACCTTTCTCGGTCAATTCCTCCAGTTGATTCTTCAGTTCCTGCATTTCGGTCGGGGCCATACGATATGGTGCTTTCGATACTGGGGATGTACCAGGCTCCAACTCTATCATGAATTCCACATCTCTCTATGGAGGTAAACCAGGTAACTCGTCTGGAAACACATCGGCGTAGTCTCTCACTACAGGGATATCCGCTAATGTCACTGATGATTTCTAGGTCTTGGTCATATAGCACCAATAACCGACACACCCCTGATTGAGTAACTCCATTGCTTTCATCATATTAATGACTCTTTCGGAACGGATGGGGTTACCCCCTGAAATAAACACTCGACTCCATCGTCTGAAATGATAGTGACCATACGCTTACGGACACTAAGGATGGCATCATGACGATCCATCCAATCAATACCCAAGATTACATCGTCTTTAGGTAAGTCTACCACGATTAGGTCAGCCAACCATTCACGACCATCAAGCTGAATCGGACAGTTCTTAACTTCATGATTTCCGACAATTCTTCTACCGTCTGGTAGACCAATGACATAAGCTTCGCAACTAGTAGCACTATCCAGGTGTAGTCTACTCAAACATGACTCGGAAATGAATGAATGCGATACGCCAGTATCAAAAGGGGTACACACTGGTTGAGATATAATTTCGAGTGTACCTGAGATCATTCGGGCCTCCGGATCGTCATTCCTCTTCATCTTGTAAATTCGGGGCTAGCCAGTCCCTGAACCGGATGCTCCTGTCTGATAATTATGGGCTCCGCCTATATTTGATCCCGTCGTCTTAAACAACGCGGACTGAGTAGCCTGATTCTGAACAGCCGACTGCTTCGGTGTTTGAGATGCCGTCGGAGCAGGTCTGGAATCTCTTCTGTAGAAACGGGCTTTATGCCCAGAAATCCCTTAGACGTTACACGTGACTGTCTATCTCGAACATTTAGTACTATAATGACCCTTCTCTCCACAGTTGAAACAGGTGATGGCCGAACTGGCCGCCTGCGACTGAGATTCCGCAGGTTTAGGAGCCATAGGAGGTTGCTCATAAAACGTAGAGCCCGTACGAGGCTTCTTGAAGGTTTCCCGACTACCCTCAGACTGATTATGATTCTTCGATTTCTTGCCAGCAGATGAAGATTGTTGCTTAGCGATTTCCTTAGCGGTAAGCTCATAAGTAAGAGCTTTCTCGATGAATTTGGCCAGGGTGGCGCAATGGTGATTAAGAAATTGCATCCACATACGAGGTTTCAACCTCTTACTGAAGTACTTGATTTTATCCGCTTCAGAGTGAAGAACGGATGAGGCAAAGGGAAGTAGCTCCTGAAACTTCTCGGCGATGGCGAGAACATTTTCCTCCACTGAGGGGTCGGGACTGAGTAATTCTGATAACTTGGCCTCTCGGAGTGGGGCCGAATAATATCTTTCCAACATGAGGGTCCTAAACTGATCCCAAGTGCAAGATCCGTCGGTGGGCTTCAAAGATAGCCACTAAGAGTAAGCGCTCTTACCCAGATAGTAAGCCGCAACTAAAACTTTGTGCCCTTCAGGGCATTCCACCATAGTGAATAGCTTCTCAAAATATTCAAGCTAGTGAACAATATCTGCCGGCTCAGATGAGCCCTCAAATATAGGTGGCCTCTAGCGAGAGATGTCGCCGATTATATTTCTCACACTCCTCCCTTGCCTCTGAGGTGGCGGCGGAGGAGCTTGTTGAGCCTGAGTGGTTGAATTCTGCATCGTCTACATCAGACGTGCCATCTGAGTTATCTGGGCCATCATGCCCTACATAAATATGAATGGGTCAACCCGAACACCTTTCGATTGGGCTGCATCTCGGGTACGACTCCTTGATAGTGAATGATTATCTCTCGGTGAGTGAGTAGCATCGCCAGCTGAGTTGGAAGCATTGCTGCCTGTTGAACTAATGACTTCCCTCGCGTTCGCGCGAGTATTCACACGAGCTCCCAGGTTTCGGCCCGCACAGCGGCCTCTGCCCATGCGTCGTTTGACAGCTCTATCCATACTGAAGTAGGAAGGTCACATGATAATTATAGATCTCTCATGAATATCATATTATGATTATGTTATGGAATGATAATAATGAGCATACACGCTCTAACACAATGAACGCATTAATAATGCAGTAAAATGATTGTCGACATTACGCCGGAATATGATACGATCGCATGAAAGATCAAGTAACGTGATATGATTATCTGATGAAATTCCTGAAATAATTATCCTGAACAAATTAACCAGATTGATATTACGATCCACAAGATCAACAACAGAGCCATTAGATTGACTGAGTGATTAATGAGTTAACATGATCGACAAGATCCAAAAGAAAATGATGATTGAGGATTGTTGTCTGATGAATGATGAATGAGTTGATTCTTATAGCCAGAAATTATACCATGGCATCAGAAATCATACCGTTCTTTTGGTCTAAGGGGCTTGGCTCTTGCACAGGTCACACGTGACGGGAAAGTCCATTGATACTAGTATGATGAATGATGATTTTCAATGAGACATGACTCGAATGAGTAGTATTCAAAACCACGCTCCGATACCAACTCTGTAACTCCCCAAACTAGGCGGCTATCACAGTGTCATGTACCCCCAACTGGGACCCACCAGGCGAATAAAAAATAATAATTTAAATAATATAACTGTAGTACCGAACCACATTATATTACCGATTACTCCGATGAGGAGTTTCAAGTACAATACACCCAGGAATATAGAATACATATATATTTCATATGAAGATGAAATATACAACACTGAATAAAATGAAAATCCAAACGGAAACTGCAGCGGAAAATACATATGAAGAAAACATGAATAACTAAAAGGATTGGGCCCCCTAATAGTATCACTGGGACTCCTCGCCATCGCCGTGCTCTTCCCGTGCTTTTGAGTTGCCATGACCTAAAAACAACATCCCCAGCGGGGTCAGTTACACAAAACAAAAATCCTCAAGAGTTGAACAAATACAATAATCACATGTCTTAGTTATGAAATCAAGTTGGAAAAAGGGGCATCACATTACGCCCGAATGGGATGTGCAAGTACACAAGTAGCCGAGTGTTCGTAAAGCCCGCATAAACACACGCACTTGTGCCTAAATATTCTCACGGAGGCACGTTACCATGTGCACGGTCCAATGTGCCGGATTACCCGCATAACACATGACCATAGTGTGCCTGACTAAAAATTCCACACATATACCACCCGACAACGCAATACGATCCTGGAAGGTCACAAGAACAAAAGCAACCACAATGAATGATAATGAATAGAAATCCGAGAAGGGCCAAGAATGACTCACCGAGGTGAAATGATAACGCAATGAGCGATAGCTCAAATGAAATGACTGGAACCGTCGTTCCTCGTGAATTAAGTGATTAGTTTGATAATTACAAGTCTCAAGATAATTGATATACTATGAATGAATTACATGTATGAATGAACAACAACGAAAGGAATGATTATTCTTTTAAACGAGCAAGAATTTACTTACCTAGAATTAGATGAAAGGGTACGAACGCCGAGGTACCAATGTTGAAGGGAAACGACAACTCCTAACCTAGACAAGTTCGTAATCAACTATCAATAACCCATCGGTAGGAAAATAAGTTGGAATCCACCCAAACGCTACCCACGATACATGTATTCCGGTAATGAAATATCTAGATGGTGTAACACACCCAACCATCCCAAATACTCAACAATTCCGAAAATACACCAATAAATCCATAGGAATCCAAAGTAGATAATCCATACTCAACATATTCCAACACAATAGCAAGCTAACTCGAAGAGATCGGAAAGAAAACCCCCAAATCCTGAAATTCTAGGGTTAAACAAAGTTTACTTTGATTTGGAGTGGTGGAGAGGATTAAAGGTTGAACAATTTGAACTAGAAGCTTGAAAATGTTGATAGATGATAGTAGCTCAAAGAGATCTTCACAAATCGCCAAAAATCGCCCAAGGAAGGAAGAAGAATGGAAAAATGATGAAATGGGGCTGAAATGTCCTATTTATACTTAAACCAGCTTAGCGCGCACTAATATCTGAGGGTAGCGTACGCTAACGGGTTCATCGGGTAGTAGGGGTGGCATTTCGGAATCGAAAATCAAAAATCGAACCGAAAAAATCCGAAAAAATAACCGGAAAACCGAAACCGAAGAAGACCGAACCGAAAAACAAAAAAACAGAACCGAACCGAACTAATTTGGTTCGGTTCTCGGTTCGGGGTCGGGCGGAACTGAATCGGACCGAAATGGACCGAAGTCAAATTTCAACATACTAAAATGACCTTGTTTTTGTGATTTTGGTGTGTTTCGAATTTTAGTATAATTCGTCTTCCTTTTGTAAGACCCTCATGGGTCCAAGGAGGATCGATAATATGCTCATGTAATTTGTGATTCAGTTAATTTAGGTTAAGAGAATGAGCTACTGTGATTTACGATTGTTATATGTTTTGAGATATTTATAAATTGCTATGCAACTCTAACTTTTATCTTGAATATATATAACTCTTGTTGGCTTGTTGTTATATAACTTATTCTATTGCATATAATATTTCAATTTATATTGTGAAGAACTGAAAACCAAATCGAAACAAAATCGAATATTTATAAAACCGAACTTAACCGAACCGAACTTCAAAAAGAACTGAACCAAACCGAAACCGAATATTTGGTTCAATTCTCGGTTTTGGTCAAAAACCGAACCGAATGGAACCGAGTCCACCCCTACTGGGTAGTCTATTGGACTCTGCCTGCATCGTTAGCGTGCGCTACGTATATGGTAGCGTGCGCTAACGCCTTCCTCTTAGCGTACGTTAACCGAGTTTAACGCACGCTACCTGATAGTTGGTGTCCAGAAAAAGGAGTCTAGAACCGACTGTCCACAACCTGCTCGAGCCTTAGAGCGTGCTACTACGATTGCTTAGCGGGCGCTACAAACACAGCTAGCGTGCGCTATCTCCGACTCATAGCATGCGCTACGAATACTCCAATTCAGTCCAGTACCAACCGGACTATTTGCCTCAATTACACTAGTAGCATGCGCTAATGTTGACGGTTAGCGTGCGCTACCAGTACTCAAATAGCATGCGCTATAAAGAGTACGTAGCGCGCGCTACCAGTACTCAAATAGCGTGCGCTATAAAGAGTACGTAGCGTGCGCTACACTCCACACACAGGCTACCAAAAATGATGGAAATGTTAATATTCTCGTCTATATTCTAAAAAGGGTTTAAAGACGAATGATAACTGATACACGGTTCAGAATACGCCGAACGGTGAACACAAATGAATGAATATGACTGATGAATGATTACTAATGAGTGAAAATTATTGAGTGATAATTACTGAATGATAATAAATGAATTCGCAATCGGGTATTACATACTCCCCCTCTTAAAAAGAGTTTCGTCCTCGAAACTAAGGGTCAAACAATTCGGGATAACTCTCCCGCATACTGTCCTCGGTTTCCCAAGTAGCCTCTTCGACTCCGTGTCTAGACCACTAAATTTTTACCAAGGGAATCGCCTTGTTCCTCAACTGTTTGATTCGTCGCTCTAAGACTCATACGGGACGCTCCTCATACGTATGATCATCAGTGATCTCGATTTCATTGAACTGAAGTATGTAACTCGGTTCTGCAACATACTTCCGCAACTGAGAGACGTGATACACATTATGAACTCGGCTCAAAGCCGGAGGTAAAGCCAATCGATAATCTAGACTGCCTACTCGATCCAAAATTTCGAATGGTCCAATGAATCTCGGACGCAACTTTCCCCTCTTCCCCAAACGGAAAATACCTCGACTTAGGGATACCTTTACCAAAACGTGGTCACCTACCTCGAACTCTAATGATCGACGACGATTATCTACATATGATTATTGTCGACTCTGAGCGGTCAACAAATGACTCCTGATCAAAGCTCCCTTCTCGCGGGCGGCTATTAGGATATCGGGCTTAGTGCCGATTGATTCTGACAAGTCATCCCAACACAAGGGAGATTGACAACGACGACCGTATAAGGCCTCGTAAGGTGCCATTTTAATCGAAGCATGTCAACTGTTATTGTACGTGAACTCAATCAACGGTAGTTGGGCTTCCCAATCATCTTTCCAATCGAGAACACATGCCCTCAACATGTCCTCTAACGTCTGAATAGTTCGCTCTGATTGTACGTCGGACTGAGGGTGAAAAGCTGTGCTGAAATTTAGCTGAGTTCCCATGGCACGATGAATGGATTTCCAAAATGTGACACGAATCGCCCGTCACGATCAGAAACGATACTCTTAAGGGTACCGTGTAATCTTACGATCTCTTTACTGAACAACTGGGCAAGTCTCCCGGGACCTCACGTATCCTCGATCTCAAGGAAATGAGCTGACTTAGTTAAACGGTCCACGATTACCCAAATTGTATTCATGCCACGACGACTCATTGGCAAACTCGTGATGAAGTCCATTGAAATATCCTCCCATTTCCACTCTGAATAGGGAGCAGTTTCAGCATACCCATCGGTTGCTGATGTTCTATCTTGACTTGCTGACAGGTCAAACATCTTGAAACAAATTTTGCGACTTCTTGCTTCATATTACTCCACCAATAATTTTGTTTCAAGTCTTTGTACATTTTTCTAGACCCCGAATGGATGGAATAAGAGGTAGCATGAGCCTCTCTGAAAATAGAGCTTTTCAACTCGTCATCCGCCGGAATGCATAGCCGTTTTTTAAATCCTAAAAGTCTATTCTCGTGGACCACAAATCCAGGGGCTTTCCCCTGAGTCATATCATCTCGAATGCACAACAAAAATGGGTCTGAACCGTGTCTCGTTCTGACCGCCTCCACCAGTGGCGATGAAATCTCTAACATACAAAGTTGACCTTGCACTAGCTGTAACTAGACCTTGATCTCAGGCCTTAGGATTTCCTGTTGAAGCTCCTTCTGAGTAGTCAAACGAGCAATCATTTGCTCCTTAACGGCCTTATGACTCAAGGCATCGGCGACAACGTTCGCCTTACCCGGGTGGTATTGTATCTCAATATCATAATCTTTAATCAGTTCCAACCACTGTCTCTTTCGCATGTTTAACTCCTTCTGAGTAAATATATACTTTAAACTCTTATGATCGGTGAAAATCTGACAGGTGACGCCATAAAGATAATATCGCCAAATCTTCAATGCGAATACCATGGCCGCTAGCTCTAGGTCGTAGGTCGGATAATTGACCTCATAAGGCCTCAGTTTCCGCGAAGCATAAGCAATCACCTTCCCGTTCTGCATTAATACACATCCAAGACCGTGCCCAGACGCATCACTATAAACCACAAATCCTTCCGTCCCTTTTGGTAAAGAAAGGATAGGTGCTGAAATTAAAAGGCTCTTGAGTTCCTCAAAAGTCTGCTGACACGCGTCAGACCACGTGTATTTCTTATCATTCCGCAAAAGTTTCATCATAGGTTTAGTGACTTTAGAAAATCCTTCCATAAATTGCCAGTAATAGCCTGCTAATCCGAGAAAGCTTCGGATTTCCTTAACATTCTTCGGAGGTTGCCAATCTCGGATAGCCTCCGTCGTCTGAGGGTCGACATGAACCCCGTCTGATGAAATCGCATGTCCGATAAATGTCACCTCGGACATCTAGAACTCGCATTTGGAAAGTTTCCCATACAGTTGCTCTCGTCTCAACACGCCAAGAACCTGATGAAGGTGAAGTTCGTTCTCCTCTTGGTCACGAGAATAAATCAAAATGTCATCTATGAAAACAACCACAAACTGATCCAAATAGTCAATGAAAACTCGGTTCATCAGCTCCACAACTACCACAGGTGCATTAGTTAACCCAAACGGCATCACTACAAACTCGTAGTGCCCATAGCGTGTTCAAAACACCATTCTTGCGATATCCAACTCTCGAATTCGCAACTGATGATAACTAGATATTAAATCGATCTTGGAAAATACTGAAGCTTCCTAGAGCTGATCTAAGAGATCATCTATGCGGGGTAGGGGATATTTATTCTTGATCGTTACCCTATTCAGCTCCCAATAATCAATGCAAAAGTGAAATGAACCATCATTCTTCTTGACAAATAACACTAGTGCTCCCCACGGGGATGCACTCGGTCGGATATAACCTTTCTCGGTAAATTCCTCCAGTTGATTCTTCAGTTCCTGCATTTCGGTCGGGGCCATACGATATGGTGCTTTTGATACTGGGGATATACCAGGCTCCAACTCTATCATGAATTCCACATCTCTCTGTGGAGGTAAACTAGGTAACTCATCTGGAAACACATCGGCGTAGTCTCTCACTACAGGGATATCCGCTAGCGTCACTGATGGTTTCTCAGTCTTGGTCATATAGAAACAATAACCGACACACCCCTGATCGAGTAACTTCACTGCTTCCATCATATTAATGACTCTTTCGGAACGACTGGGGTTACCCCCTGAAATACACACTCGACTCTATCGTCTGAAGTGATAGTGACCATACGCTTACGGACACTAAGGATGGCATCATGACGATTCATACAATCAATACCCAAGATTACATTGTCTTTAGGTAAGTCTACCACGATTAGGTCAGCCAACCATGCACGACCATCAAGCTGAATCGGACAGTTCTTAACTTCACGATTTCCAACAATTCTTCTACCGTCTGGTAGACTAATGACATAAGGTTCGCAACTAGTAGCACTATCTAGGTGTAGTCTACACAAACATGACTCAGAAATGAATGAATGCGATGCGCCAGTATCAAAAGGGGTACACACAGGTTGAGATAGAATTTCGAGTGTACCTGAGATCATTCGGGCCTCCGGATCGAACATTTAGTACTGTAATGACTCTGTTCTCCACAGTTGAAACAGGTGATGGCCGAACTGGCCGCTCGGGACTGAGAATCCGCAGGTTTAGGAGCCGTAGGAGGTCGCTCAGAAAACGTAGAGCCCGTACGAGGCTTCTTGAAGGTTGCTCGACTACCCTCGGACTGATTATGATTCTTCGATTTCTTGCCAGCAGATGAAGATTGTTGCTTAGCAATTTCCTTAGCGGTAAGCTCATAAGTAAGAGCTTTCTCGATGAATTCGGCTAGGGTGGCACAATGGTGATTAAGCAATTGCATCCGCATACGAGGTTTCAACCTCTTACTGAAGTACTTGATTTTATCCGTTTCGGAGTGAAGAACGGATGAGGCAAAGGGAAGTAGCTCCTGAAACTTCTCGGTGATGGCGAGAACATCTTCCTCCGCTGAGGGGTCGGGACTGAGTAATTCCGATAACTTGGCCTCTCTGAGTGGGGCCGGATAATATCTTTCCAACATGAGGGTCTTAAACTGGTCCCAAGTGCATCGGTGGGCTTCAAAGATAGCCACCAAGAGTGAGCGCTCTTACCCAGATAGTAAGCCGCAATTGAAACTTTGTGCCCTTCGGGACATTCCACCATAGTGAATATCTTCTCAAAATGTTCAAGCCAGTGAACAATATCCACCGGCTCAGATGAGCCCTCAAATGTAGGTGGACACTGGCGAGAGATATCGCCGATTATATTGCTCACACTCCTCTCTTGCCTATGAGGTGGCGACAAAGGATCCTGTTGAGCCTGGGTGGTTGAATTCTGCATCGTATCCATCAGACGTGCCATCTGAGTTATCTGGGCCATCATGCCCTGCATAAATATGAATGGGTCAACCCGAACACCTTTCGATTGGGCTGCATCTCGGGTATGACTCCCTGACAGTGAATGATTATCTCCCGGTAAATGAGTAGCATCGCCAGCTAAGTTGGCAACATCACTGCCTGTTGAACTAATAACTTCCCTCGCGTTCGTGCGAGTATTCACACGAGCTCCCAGGTTTCAGCCCGCACCGCGGCCTCTTCCCCTGCGTCGTCTGACAGCTCTATCCGTACTGAAGTAGGAAGGTCACATGATAATTATAGATCTCTCATGAATATCACATTATGATTTCGTTATGGAATGATAATAATGAGCATACACGCTCTAACACAATGAACGCATTAATAATGCAGTAAAATAATTGTCGACATTACGCCGGAATATGATAAGATCGCATGAAAGATCAACTGAGGTGATATGATTATCTGATGAAATTCCTGAAATGATTATCCTGAACAAATTAACCAGATTGATAATATGATCCATGTTAGGCGTATTTTTATACGCTTATTTATCATTATTTTGTATTATTTTGGAGAGTGAATTTGATTAAATGAGCTTTTAATGCCTTACTTTTGTATGTTTGTCAGGAGATTGGAGTCCGGAAGCTAAAACGAGGCGAAACGGGCGAAAACGGCGAACTTTGACTGTGGGCCGCGACACAAGGAAGCAGGGCCGCGGCACACGCAGAAGGCCAGCAGGCACAAAGTAGACTGTACTCTGTGCCGCGGCACAGTCCAGGTGAGCCGCGGCACAGATAAATTAAAAGGCGCCCAGGCATCCAGCTGAAGGCAATGTGCCGCGGCACAGATTTAGTGAGCCGCGGCACACTTAGCGGGTTTGGTGTGCTCCGCGCGAATTTGGGCCGTTTTGAAGCCAGTTCTCGACCTACTCAGACGGACGCGATTTGGAGACTTTAGAGAGCTATAAATAAGGGTTTAAGACCCTAATTAATCATCTTTGGATCTTTGGAAGAGCTTGGAGAATTAAGGAATCCTTGGAGGCTTGGGAAAAGGAGAACACAGAAGAACGGAGGAATCCGAGCTTCATCTGCATTTGATTTTTATGCTTTTATTCATTAATTCTGTATTTTCATTTATTAGCATGTCAGGATAAAGCCCTAATCTAGGATTTTGATGAAACCTATGTTTTGACGGATTTGCTTGAGATTATCTATTTCATTACCTTTTTGTTGAGTTTTCCCAATCGTGTTTAATGCTTTCAATTATCTGGCCAATATTTGTATTGTTTTAATCATTCAATTCGAATCGGGAGAGGAGAATTGGTGAGGAACTATTGGTGAGGACCGTTTTATTCTGTGAGATAGGAATATACTCATAGGAACTACGTGGCCTTTTGGAGATTTTATGCTTTTTGCCTACTGACGAATTAATTCACCTAGGGATAGAGTGCGTTATTCGTCTTTAGATAAATCTATCGACCTCGGGAGAGGCGGTAGAGTATATTAGCAATCTTCGCCTTCAATAAATTGGGAAAATTATTTACTTCAGATAATCGAGAGTAAATTCGGATAAACCGAGGTGGATTCAGAATCCTAGACTTATTCAGCATTTGATTCTCTTTCTTCAAGCTATTGTTGTTTACTGTTTAATCTTTTGTTAATTCTTTTAGTAATTAATTGCCAAACCCAAATTCGATTGTTCGAATAAAACTGGAATACATAAAAATTGATAGTTAGTGATTCAGTCCTCGTGGGAATGATACTCACTCATCACTTTATTACTTGTAAACGATAACGTGCACTTGCGTTCAAGAATTATCGCAACAAGTTTTTGGCGCCGTTGCCGGGGAACTGAAATTTTGCTAATATCGATTTTAGTATTTCTAGTCTTAGTTTGAACGTTTTTTTTTATTTACTTATTTTTGTGTATTTAATTTTATTTTTTTTCCTTTCAGGATCTTTCGCGTAGTGCATGAGAAAACTCGGTAATGAAGGCCTACTACCTTTGGATACCGAGCTCGAGTGCACTCTTCGAAGGAACAAGAAGGAGAAACGAGAGTTACAGACGATGGTGACCATGGCCGAAAATATCGAAATTCAAGGAGGAAATAATATTGTGCAGCAAGCTCAACCGGAAATGGCACTTCGAGACTATGCCATGCCGCAAATTAATGCTAATTTTTCGGGAATTCGGCGCCCCACTATCCGGCGAACAACTTCGAGATCAAGCCTGCGATCATTCAGATGGTGCAGGCGAGCCAATTCTGTGGATTGCCGAATGACGACCCCAACGCACATATTGCTTGTTTTCTTGAGATTTGTGACACGTTCAAGAACAATGGTGTCACCGACGATGCTATCCGATTACGGCTTTTCCCTTTCTCTTTGAGGGATAAAGCGAAATTTTGGTTGAATTCCTTACCGCCGGGGTTGATCACAACATGGGCAGAGTTAGCGCAAGCCTTCCTTGCTAAATTCTTCCCACCTTCTAAGACGGCGAGATTGAGAAACGAGATCACCACCTTTGGTCAGTATGATATGGAATCGCTCCACGAGGCGTGGGAGCGATATAAAGAACTGTTACGGAGATGCCCTCATCACGGCCTTCCAGACTGGCTTCAAATTCAGATGTTCTACAATGGATTGAGTGCCTCTACACGCACTCTCGTGGATGCAGCCACCGGTGGGGCTTTGATGGGAAAGACTATGGCCGAGGCACACTCGCTGTTGGAAGCTATGGCCGCAAATGCATATCAATGGCCATCCGAATGAATAACGCCGAAGCGAGTTTTGGAAATTTCGAGTAATGATCCTATATCTACATTGTCAGCTCAAGTCGCCGCCTTGACTCAGCAGCTCCAAGCATTTTCGCATGCTCCTTCCCCCGTTACCATTGAGTCTTGCAATTGGTGTAACGGATCTCACCCTAGCGCGGAGTGTCAAGTCGGAAATCCGTTCGAGCAGCCCCAAATTGAACAAGCTCAGTTTGTAGAAAACGGAAACCGGCAAAATAATCCGTACTCCAACACGTATAACCCGGGGTGGCGTAATCATCCCAACTTTTCGTGGAGAAACGGACAGAACTCGAACCAGCCTCCGTTCGCTCAGAACCAACAGCAGCCCCCTCCCGCTCCAAAAGTTTCTCTCGAGGAAGCAATTGCGAAATTGGCAGCGTATACGAGTCAATTCATGACCCGTACTGAAGCGACACTGCAGAATCATTCCGCTTCCATTCGCAACTTGGAAGTCCAGCTGGGCCAAATTGCTAATGTGTTGACAGCCCGTCCGGAGGGAGCATTGCCAAGTACAACCGAGACAAATCCTAGAGAGAGTCTAAATGCAATCAGTTTGAGAAGCGGGAAGGAGGACAGCCCGAGAGAAGTGAAAAGAGGAGTGAAATTGATGAGAGAAAAATTTAGCGACGGAGGAATCTCAAGATTGGAGACCCTCGATAACGTTTCCGGATAACTCGAAGGCATATGTGCCCCCCGTCCCGTTTCTGCAGAGATTACAGCAGAAAAAGGCAGACAAACAATTCTCTAAGTTTCTCGACGTGTTCAAAAAGCTTCATATTAACATTCCATTTGCCGACGCGTTGGAACAAATGCCAAGCTACGTTAAATTCATGAAAGAGATAATGTCAAAGAAAAGAAAACTCGAGGAGTTTGAGACAGTCGCCTTGACAGAGGAATGCAGCGCAATTCTTCAAAAGAAGCTCCCACCAAAGTTGAAAGATCCGGGAAGTTTCAACATACCGTGCACCATGGGGAATCTTTCTTTTAATAAGGCATTGTGCTATCTCGGTGCTAGTATTAACCTCATGCCTCTGTCGATTTTTAAGAAGCTGGAAATTGGAGAAGCAAAGTCGACGACGGTCTCCTTGCAATTAGCGGATCGATCTATTAAGTATCCGAGGGGAGTGATTGAGGATGTGTTAGTAAAGGTGGATAAATTTATATTTCCAGCGGACTTTATTGTTCTCTACATGGAAGAAGATGAAGATATTCCGATTATCTTGGGACGACCATTTTTAGCGACAGGCAGAACTCTTATAGATGTCGAAAAAGGAGAATTAACTCTGCGGGTTCAAGACGAGCATGTTACGTTCCAAGTATTCAAATCCTTTTCATGGCCCAGAGGTGTGGATAAGAGCTCACAAAGTGAAAGTGTGGAGGCCGTTGCTAAAGAAAAATACCGAAAACATCGTCGGGCGAAAAATTCAGATCCCGTTTCAGATGAGCCAACTCTTAAGAAAGATGTAGAACGAGTAGCATTTCTCGAGCATGCGGACAAGTCTGCTGCAGTCTTGAGTGCGTTCGTGAAGGAGGGGAATAAGCCGGAAGCCAAATGGATGTCTAGTCATGATAAAAATGGGTGATTCAGAAAGTTGTTCAGGTCAAAACCTTTCCGCAAACAACAGCGGGTGTCCGAACCGAAAGTCGAATCGTTAATGACTGATGGTCAAAATTTTAAAAATCATATTAACGGTTCGATGAACGGGGAGGAGATCAAATGGAGTTTGCGAAAAGCGAACTGATTTTTAAATCGGTCCGGCTGAAGACTATAAACTTAGCGCTTCTCGGGAGGCAACCCGAGTTCGTAGTTGTAGATTTTTGAGTTTCTGTATTGTTCTTGCATTCTTGCATTTTTATTTTTTTATCGTTTTGTGCTTTGATTTGCTTCTACCTCTCGCTTTTGACGTGTTCTTCTCAAAATTTTGTGCAGGAAAAATCCCAGGGGAGAAATTCATTACTGAGACGCGGCACAAGTATTGTGAGCCGCGGCACACACAGATCGAACGAGAGGGCTAAACAAACTGTACTCTGTGCCGCGGCACAACATTACTGAGCCGCGGCACACTTGAGCGCTGAGCCGCGGCACACGAAACCTGAGCCGCGGCCCACGACAAAACATTCGAACAGTTGAAAAGGAACTGTACTCGGTGCCGCGGCTCACTTGAGCTGTGCCGCGGCACACCATGCGGAATTCGAACAGCCAGGTACCTTATAACCCGAATTCGGTCGGCCATTCCAGGTACGCTTCCTTTCTTCTTTCCCTCTCCCTTGCGCGCGCGATCGGCCGAGGAGCTCTTTTCTTCTTCGCGTTTTCTTCTTGCAATTTTTTCTTGCACTTTTCACAAACCAATCAAGGTATGTTCCAATCTCTACTTGTTCTATGAATTTAAATTTGAAGTTGTTTTATGCATTTGAGGATTGAATATGTTTATTTTCCTTCAAAAGTCTATGATGGTTTAGTGAATGACATGGTGGTGTTGATCGAATTTTCATGGTTATTTTTGATATTGAATGAATTGGATAATGTCGTTTGTCATCAGATATGATTCGTGTTGATTGTTTTTGGGGATTAAATGAAGCTTTATTCATATGTGTTCTTCAATTAAAAGGATGTGCTTAAGGTGTTCGATGAAATGCCTGAATGAAAGATTTTCTTTGTTAAGGCAATATTTTGAATCTTTGTGCAACGTATTCGTTCTGGAATTACAGCAACCCCAACCCGTACGTCTAGTTTAGACATTATGGTTCAATTTCATTTTCTCTCACAGTTGTGCTATCTCGTAAAGATTTCTGATTTATGGCCGGATATCCTTAGCCGAGGGATGATTATTCTCGTTATTAGTTGAGTAAGTAACCTTCGGTGTTTAAATTTTTTTCAAGACTGACTATGGCTAGGACGAAGAAGCTGAGCAAGAGAGCCAGGACTCAGTCATCCCCCACTCGAGGGGAAACCTCTCGTAGTCGCGCCGAGTCGGAGGCGCACCAGTTTGCTGACCCGGAGATCCACAAAATCTTCAACGAGAAGATTCGGCCGCGACCTCTTATCCCGGAGAGGGGATTTACTCCAGCTCCCCAAGACGGGGAACTGATTACGATGATAGATGAGATGGGGTGGGCCCGTTTCGCTGCACCCCCCGAGCCAGCAGTTATTTCGATAGTGCAGGAGTTCTATGCCAGCGTGTTATTGAAGCACATTAGGGCAGGCCATATGTTGCAGTCGTCAGACTATCGGACTCAGGTCGATGTCCGAGGTATTACGATTGATTATTCCACATATGCTATTCGGAGGTTGTATGGGCTGCCGGTGGTAGATGAGACGGCTTATGACCGAGTGATGACTAGCCTCACGAAGGAGGCCCTGCTCGAGACTATTGTACAGCCCGACTCCGACTGGGAGCAACGCGCATCGGGTTCTTCCACTTTCCATTTCAAGAGGTCGCGCCTCAGTCGGCCCGGGCGTGCCTGGCTATACTTTATTTGCGCCCGTATTGACCCCACCTCTCAGATCCGCACTGTTTTTCTCTCCCGCGCCCGGACACTATATGCTATCACATCCGGGCTGCGTTTCGATGTGGCCCCTCTCTTGGTCCGTTCTATATTCCAGTGCATTAAGGGAGGGGCCAAGACGGGGTTGAAGCACCCCTCGCTTATTTGCGCTCTGTGCCGGCAGTCGGGGCTGACGTGGTCGGACGACGAGCCGATGCTAGCTCCCCAGGCCCCGATCGACCACCGCATCATCTCACATTTTGACCAGTGGGGAGGAGCGCCGGCGCACGCTCGGGGGAGAGGATTTCTACTGGATGAGGCCCACGAGGGGTCCCCCGAGCATCTTTTGCTGACATAGGGGCAGACAGATGCCAGCCCGCCGCCCGACAGAGAGAGTTTTCAGGCGATGTTCGACGGGCTGAGGGAGGATTTGAGGAGAGAGAGAGAGGAGACGAGGAGAGAGAGAGAGAGGATATGAGAGAGGATATGCGGAGAGAGAGAGAGGAGATGAGGAGAGAGAGGGAGAGTATGCTGGCTGCCATGCGAGAGGAGCAGCGGACGGAGCGAGAGAGCATTATTGCTGCCGCTGTGGTGGCCGAGATGCGAGAGAGCCCGCCGGGCAACCGCATGAGGCGAGGCGTCTGGCAGCGAGGGACGCCTACCATCAGGAGCACCTAGACTCAAGGACCGCCCATATCATGAACCCAGACGGCCATTTATTGCACTGCCGGCCGCCACACCACCCTCCTCACCGGATGATGCCGGCACCAGCTCGTGAGAGGACTGGAGGGGAGTACTTGACCTTCTTATTCTACTGCATATTATATTCTGTCCATTGAGGTCAATGTACGTCCTAAGTTTGGGGGGGGTCTATTTCTGTTGCTACATTTATTGTTGTACTTATTTCGTTGCACTTTTTGTTATTTTAGTTATCCTTTTTTGTCGATAGCCTTGCTTGTCTTGATTTTACTCTTATTCGTGAATTTGTCGTGCTTCTATTTGTGTAATACTGATGTTACGACACTGTTTTTCTCTCTGAAGAAACAGTCGAGTTTTAGTCGCGTTGTAGTCAGTGATTTCTGTTTCTGCTTAGTATTCATTTAGGTCCGAAAATTTTTTCGTGATTGTAGAGGTCTTAGCGGATAAGAGAGGATGCATACGTGTTTTAAAATCACCGTCGATACGTTTGGTTATAAATTTCGGTTAGCTAGTCGTCCAGTTACATAAGTCATGTTGGCACTTAGATTGAGTTTAGAGTCGGTCAGTTTTTCCCAATAGTCGAGATAATATTTGTTCTATGATGGGAAGTCTAGTAACCGGGGGTATTCACGTGACCCGTTGTTAACTCTCGTGTAAAACGACGACCCTGATTAGACTAGTGATTTAGAAATTTCACATGTGCCGATGATAGGGAGCCTAGTAACCGGGGATATTCGTGTGACCCGTTGTTTACTCTCGCGTAAAACAGCGACCTTGATTCGGACATACGGGAATTAGCTATTCGAGTTGTTTCTCCGCTGTAAAGGGGAACTTAGTAACTAGAAGCATCCATGTGCCCCATGAATGTCTTTTACGTCAAACGGTTTCCCAATACATGAGAATGAAAGTCCACCCTAGGATTGTCCCGATGAAACATCCCGAGATCCGAACCTAGTGGTCAACCCGAATCACTTTCTTGAGCATTTATATAAGGGAATACTGTCCGAGGATTATTTTTAAGAAACTCATGAAAATTTTGCCATTAGACTGTGGAACCGGGCGACTTTAGCTCGTTTATTTTAACCTTTCATATTGACGGTCGATTAGATTCATGTTTGTTAATCTTTGAGCTGGACTTTCTTCATGAACGAGTGATTAGGACTGAACTTGGTTACTTTGTGGAATCAGTGTTCTGAGTGTAGCTCGCTATTACGATACTCATATTATTCAGAGATAATTTCAGGATAGTATTGATTAGGTAGAGCACTATGAGTTGCACGATTATTCACGCGATTCTTTTGTTGAAATTTAATTCTTTTTGCTTGAGGACAAGCAAAGGTTTAAGTTTGAGGGTATTTGTTAGGCGTATTTTTATACGCTTATTAATCATTATTTTGTATTATTTTGGAGAGTGAATTTGATTAAATGAGCTTTTAATGCCTTACTTTTGTATGTTTGTCAGGAGATTGGAGTCCGGAAGCTAAAACGAGGCGAAACGGGCGAAAACGGCGAACTTTGGCTCTGAGCCGCGGCACAAGGAAGCAGGGCCGCGGCACACGCAGAAGGCCAGCAGGCACAAAGTAGACTGTACTCTGTGCCGCGGCACACTTAGCGGGTTTGGTGTGCTCCGCGCGGATTTGGGCCGTTTTGAAGCCAGTTCTCGACCTACTCAGACGGACGCGATTTGGAGACTTTAGAGAGCTATAAATAATGGTTTAAGACCCTAATTAATCATCTTTGGATCTTTGGAAGAGCTTGGAGAATTAAGGAATCCTTGGAGGCTTGGGAAAAGGAGAACACAGAAGAACGGAGGAATCCGAGCTTCATCTGCGTTTGATTTTTATGCTTTTATTCATTAATTCTGTATTTTCATTTATTAGCATGTCAGGCTAAAGCCCTAATCTAGGATTTTGATGAAACCTATGTTTTGACGGATTTGCTTGAGATTATCTATTTCATTACCTTTTTGTTGAGTTTTCCCAATCGTGTTTAATGCTTTCAATTATCTGGCCAATAGTTGTATTGTTTTAATCATTCAATTCGAATCGGGAGAGGAGAATTGGTGAGGAACTATTGGTGAGGACCGTTTTATTCTGTGAGATAGGAATATACTCATAGGAACTACGTGGCCTTTTGGAGATTTTATGCTTTTTGCCTACTGACGAATTAATTCACCTAGGGATAGAGTGCATTATTCGTATTTAGATAAATCTATCGACCTCGGGAGAGGCGGTAGAGTATATTAGCAATCTTCGCCTTCAATAAATTGGGAAAATTATTTACTTCAGATAATCGAGAGTAAATTCGGATAAACCGAGGTGGATTCAGAATCCTAGACTTATTCGGCATTTGATTCTCTTTCTTCAAGCTATTGTTGTTTACTGTTTAATCTTTTGTTAATTCTTTTAGTAATTAATTGCCAAACCCAAATTCGATTGTTCGAATAACACTGGAATACATAAAAATCGTTAGTTAGCGATTCAGTCCTCGTGGGAACGATACTCACTCATCACTTTATTACTTGTAAACGATAACGTGCACTTGCGTTCAAGAATTATCGCAACAATCCACAAGATCAACAACTGAGCAATGAGATTGATTGTGTGATTAATGAGTTAACATGATCGACAAGATCCAAAAGAAAATGATGATTGAGGGTTGTTGTATGATGAATGATGAATGAGTTGATTCTTATAGCCAGAAATTATACCATGTCATCAGAAATCATACCGTTCTTTTGGTCTGAGGGGCTCGGCGCTTGCACAGGTCACACGTGACGTGAAAGTCCATTGATACTAATCTGATGAACGATGATTTTCAATGAGACATGACTCAAATGAGTAGTATTCAAAACCACGCTCCGATACCAACTCTGTAACACCCAAAACTAGGCGGCTATCACAGTGTCGTGGACCCCCAACTGGGACCCACCAGGCGAATGAAAAATAATGATTTAAATAATATAACTATAGTACCAAACCACATTATATTACCAATTACTCCGATGAGGAGTTTCAAGTACAATACACCCAGGAATACAGAATACATATATATATATATATTTCATATGAAGATGAAATATACAACACTGAATAAAATGAAAATGCAAACGAAAACTGCAGCGGAAAATACATATGAAGAAAACATGAATAACTGAAAGGACTGGGGCCCCCTACTAGTATCACTGGGACTCCTCGCCATAACCGTGCTCTTCCCGTGCTTTTGCCTTGCCATGACCTAAAAACAACATCCCCAACGGGGTCAATTACATAAAACAACAATCCTCAAGAGTTGAACAGATACAATAATCACATGTCTTAGTTATGAAATCAAGTTGGAAAGAGGGGCATCACAGTATGCCCGAATAGGATGTGCAAGTACACAAGTAGTCGAGTGTTCGGAAAACCCACATAAACACACGCACTTGTGCCTAATTAGTCTCACGGAGGCTCGTCAGCATGTGCATGGTCCAATGTGCCGGACTACCCGCATAACACATGACCATAGTGTGCCCGACTAAAAATTCCACACATATACCACCCGGAAATGCAATACGATCCAGGAAGGTCACAAGAACAAAAGAAACCACAATGAATGATAATGAATAGAAATCTGACAAGGGCCAGGAATGACTCACCGAGGTGAAATGATAACGCAAAGAGTGATAGCTCAAATGAAATAATTGGAACCGCCGTTCCTCGTGAATTAAGTGATTAGTCTGATAATTAGAAGTCTCAACATGATTGATATACTATGAATGAATTACATGTATGAATGAACAACAACGAAAGGAATGACTATTCTTTTAACCGAGCAAGAATTTTTACTTGCCTAGAATTAGATGAAAGGGTTCGAATGCCGAGGTGCCAAGGTTGAATGGAAATGACAACTCCGAACCTAGACAAGTTCGTAATCAACTATCAATAACTCGTCGGTAGGAAAATAAGTTGGAATCCACCCAAATGCTACTCACGATACATGTATCCCGGTAATGAAATCTCTAGATGGTGAAACAGACCCAACCATCCACAATACTCAACAATTCTGGAAAATACACCAATAAATCCGTAGGAACATATATATCCAAGGTAGATAATCCATACTCAACATATTCTAATACAATAGCAAGCTAACTCGAAGAGATCGAAAAGAAAACCCCCAAATCCTGAAATTCTAGGGTTAAACAAAGTTTACCTTGATTTGGAGTGGTGGAGAGGATTAAACGTTGAATAATCCGAACTAGAAGCTTGAAGATGTTGATAGATGATAGTAGCTCGAAGAGATCTTCACAAATCGCCCAAAATCGCCCAAAATTACCCAAGGAAGGAGGAAGAATGGGAAAATGATGAAATGGGGCTGAAATGTCCTATTTATACTTAAACCAACTTAGCGCGCGCTAATATCTGTGGGTAGCGTGCGCTAGAGGTTTCACCGGGTAGTCCACTGGACTCTGCCTGCATCATTAGCGTGCGCTACGTATATGGTAGCGTGTGCTAATGCCATCTTCTTAGCTTACGTTAACCGAGTTTAACGCGCGCTACCTGATAGTTGGCGTCCTAAAAAATGAGTCCAGAACCTATTGTCCACTGCCTGCTCGAGCCTTAGCGCGCGCTACTACGATTTCGTAGTGTGCGCTACTAACACAGCTAGCATGCGCTATCTCCGACTCATAGCGTGCGCTACGAATACTCCAATTCAGTCCAGTACCTACTGGACTGCCTGCATCAATTACACTAGTAGCGTGCGCTAATGTTGATGGTTAGCGTGCGCTACCAGTACTCAAATAGCGTGCGTTATAAAGAGTACGTAGCGTGCGCTACACTCCACACATATGCTAGCAAAAATGATGGAAATGATAGTATTCTCGTCTCAATTCCCAAACAGGGTTGAAAGACGAATGATAACTGATACATGGTTCAGAATACGCCGAACGGTGAACACAAATGAATGAATATGACTGATGAACGATTATTAATGAGTGAAAATTATTGAATGATAATTACTGAATGATAATAAATGAATTTGCAACCAGGTATTACATCGTAAGAGTCAGTTGTTGAGCCTAATATCATCGCGCTACCATCTTTTCGTGCGACCCGTGGCTGTAAGTCTCCTCAAACTATTGTGCTTCTGTATTACCTTCATTATGCGAACTTAGGATTGCGAGTTAGGGTACCGACATTGTAAATTGTGAATTTTGCTGATCTTGTCCTTTTCTATTCTTATTCTCCAGTATGTTGAGAGTTCATGGTAGACCACATCGAGGACGCGGCCGAGGCCGTGGTCGTGATGCTGAAGACGAGGGAATTCTGCTTCCTCAGTCATCCGCAGATTCGGCTTCTCATTTAGTGCCGAATACTCTGCCCTTGAGTTCTAACGGATAGCAGGACTTATCACTCAGCTAGGGCCAGTCGTTAGGTAATAACGCCGACACATGAGCTATTGCTATACTTCAGTAGTTAGTAGCTCTTTTAGCTCAGATCGCTCAAGGTGGCCATTAGAATCCGCCTCGACTCCGGAAGACGAAGCTAGTAAATGGCTTCAGAAAGAGATAAAGATGCACCCCCATTGTTTTGCTGGTTCTATTGACTCCCTAGGTTGGGAGAATTGGCTTTTTCAGCTTGGAAGGACCTTTGATTCCGTAGCTTGTCCTGACAACAGGAGGGTACCTATTGCCCAACACCTCCTGGATAAAGAAGCTGTGGAGTGGTGGAAGGCTGTGGCGCCCAGAGATCGTGTGGCCACTTGGGATGAGTTTAAGACTGCTATGGAGGCGGAACACTGTCCACCGCCAGTTCGGGAGCGTAGTATCGTGGAGTTCTACTGCTCTACCTCAGGATGTACCGGTCTCCCAGGCCATCATCACTTATAACCAGCAGTTGGGATACGTGAAAGAGCAAGTGAGGACCGAGGCCGATACGATTCACTACTTCAATATGCCTATGAAGCCGCACATCAAACAGATCATGGCACCACTCATTGTTGTAGACTTAAAGGGTGAGGATTTGATCCTCGGGGATGATTGGCTAAATCGTCACGTGATATCATGGATTATCGGACTCGCATTATCTCGATAGTTGTTGAGGATGGTACAGAACATACAATTGTGGCCTGTAAGCCGGGTAGATCGGGGAGTTTGATCAATGCCTTGAAGGCGATAAAACTCCTGAACCAGGTTGCATGGGCTATTGGTGATACGCTTTGAAAACAGAAGATGGCAGAGTTGAGATTTCATTGATTCCAGTCGTTAGTCAGTATCCCGACATATTTCTGAATGATTTACCAGGATTACCACCACAGCAGGAGGTTAAGTTCCCTATTGATTTAGAGCCGAATGCAGCTCCTATTTCTCGAGCACCGTATCGCATGGCACCGTCAGATATGTTAGAGTTAAGAAACAGTTGGGGGAATTGCTGGATAAAGGGTATATTCGACCGAGCGCATCACCTTGGGGTGCGACTGTGATTTTTGTTAAAAAGAAGGATGGATCACTTCATTTATACATCGACTACCAAGAACTAAACAAGTTGACCATCAAAAATAAATACCCTTTACCCCAGATTGACGACTTATTTGATCAGCTTCAGGGAGTGACAGTCCTCTCGAAGATTGATTTACGATCGGGTTACTATCAATTGAGGATTCGGGATAGCGATATACCGAAAGCTGCCTTTAGGACGAGATATGGCCATTATGAGTTTGTGGTTATGCCTTTGGGTCTAACCAATGCTCCGGCAGTATTCATGCAGTTGATGAACAAAGTTTGTATCGAGTGCCTGGAGGAGTACGCTGTACATATTCGTATTGTATTAGACATTTTGAGAGCTGAGCAGTTGTATGCGAAGTTTTCCAAATGTGGGTTTTGGTTCAAGAAAGTAACATTCCTCGGGCATGTGATATCAGCGGAAGGAGTTCGGGTTGATCCACAGAAGATAGAGGTGGTACTGGCATGGGAACTACCTAAAAATGTGGAAGAAGTGAGGAGCTTCCTAGGACTTTCGGGTTATTACCGCAGGTTCGTCGAAGGATTTTCCAAGATAGCTCGACCACTCATACAGTTACTTCAGAAAACTCAGAAGTTCGAGTGGAACATAGATAGACAGGATAGATTTGATGAGTTGAAGACACGTTTGACTACTGCGCCAGTTCTATCATTGCCACAGGGGAATGATGACTTTGTAGTTTATAGTGATGCTTCAGGCCTCGGGCTTGGATGTCTTTTGATGCATAGAGATAGGGTTATTGCTTATGCGTCTCGACAGTTGAAACTATATGAAGCAAATTACCCTACACATGATTTAGAGTTAGGTGCGGTCATTTTTGCTTTGAAAATTTGGAGGCATTATCTCTACGGGTCGTCGTGTAATACTTACATGGACCATAAGAGTTTGAAGTATATCTTCAGCCAGAAGGAATTGAACATGAGGCAACATAGGTGGCTATAATTAATTAAAGATTATGACCTTGAGATTCTTTATCATCCGGGCAAGGCCAATGTAGTAGCGGATGCGTTGAGTCGTAAGCCGATGTCTCTACAGATGCTAGAAGTACTTACGCCTCAAAGGAAGATCCAGCGGGATTTAATTTGTCAGAATATCGAAGTTTGGCTTCAGAAAGTTCAGGGTCAGTTGTGTGCATTAGAAATCACTTCGTCTTTGATTGATGATATCAAAGCGAGGCAGTATGATAACCCAATTTTAGTTCAATTGGGAGAGGATGTGAAGAAGGGGAAAGCCCCAAGACAGAAGATTTTGAGAGAAGCTCATACTACACCTTATTCCATACATCCTGGTACAAGCAAAATGTACAAGGATGTAAGGAGTAACTTCTAGTTGAGCAACTTAAAGACGGACATTAGCGAGTTTGTATCGAAGTGTTTGACCTATCAGCAGGTTAAGATCGAGCATCAGCGGCCCACAGGGTTATTGCGACCACTTCCTATTCCGGAGTGGGAGTGGGAGGATATTTCTATGGATTTAATTACCAGTATGCCTAGGACTCGGACCAGAATGAACATGATTTGGGTTATTGTCGATCAACTAACCAAATTTGCTCATTTCTGGGTATTAAGGATACTTGGGGACCGTAGAGACTAGTTCGGGGATCAAAATGGTTGATTTGGATCTTATTTTTGGCAGGCTGTTCATCAAGCCTTGGGAACCGAGTTGAGACTCAGCACGTCCTACCATCCTCAAACAGACGGACAGTCAGAGCGGACGATTTAGACACTTGAGGATATGTTAAGAGTATGTGCCTTAAACTGGAAAGATGATTGGGAGTCACACCTGCCGTTGATGTAATATGTTGAATAAAGCCTTCATGGGCTAAGTTCTCCTAGTTGGGATTATAAACGAGGTTTGTCATGTTATTTAAGTTTGTATAAAAATCTATTATGGATTACTTATTATTGTGTGTGATTTTCATTGTTTTACAATCTTAATTTATATGGCCAATAAATGATGATATTTATGGTCTTCATATATTTTGGAAGAAAATATGTTGATTAGGTCAAATAATTTTCACTCTAAGTTCTTCTATATGATAGAAATATACCTCTAAATCTTAGATGATTATTTGAGTTATTTTCATAAAACCTAATGTTATGTATTGAATCCAGTCAACATAGAAATATAGTAGATTGATTCAATATATAAGGGGCGTTTTGACATTCGAAAGAGGAACCGTCTTTTTAAGGAAAATCGAATCTACACAACATAATAAGTAATACATCTTATGATCTCATATACATCTTCTATAACTAATGATAAATTGAGTTTATAATCCCAAATATTTCATTTTACATCTTATAATTCTATTATTAGTACAATCATTTACTTCTTTATAATTGCTTAAACTATAATTGCAATTCATTGCAATTTTCAAACTCAACTTTTAAATTGTGTGTTTCCACTCATCCTTGATAACTATAACAAAAGGAAAATAGTGTATAAATCAATCAATAACCATACTTCCTCGTGGGATCGATTACGCGGACTCAAAAATCCACTTACTACTTGATGCGATATCGTGCACTTGTGATAAGCTACACCAAATGCGTGTCACTCCGTAATCTACTATTAGAATTACATTGCCCAATCCAAAAGGCCACATTAGTCTATCGTGATAATGTTGGTGCCATCTACCTATTGCGATGGATATTCACTTTGTAGGTTCAACATCAACGCACCAAACATATTGCGATGGATATTCACTTTGTAGGTGAGAAGGTTACACGTGGTGAAGTCCGCGTACTACATGTTCCATCCAGTTACCAGATTGCCGACATCTTTACAAAAGGGCTTCCACGCGTACTATTTGATGATTACCGGGACAGTCTTAGCGTACGACAACCTCCTGCTTCGACTGCGGGGGTGTCGTTATGTATTTATTTATTTAGTAAATATTTTGTATAAATTAGCTCCTTAATTTTGCTAATTAGTAGCCATGTATTACCCTAGACGACAACTGATAGTCGTATAAATTGACATTACACAATCAATAAGAAGGCAGGGAATAATTTCTAATATAGACATTTTATGAATATATTTTTAAAAATTTAATGAATGTATAATTGGAAGAAATATCAGTTTTTTATTCTAGAATATTAACTTACTCGACAGAATTTTATTTCAATAGTTTAATTCAAAATCAATCTTTTTTAATATAACTTATTTTCGTTAACTGTTTTAAAAAATCTTAACATATCTTTCAAGTATTCATCCCCGTATGAAATCGTATCTTTTAATGATCTGTAAGGTCACCCAAACCCAACATCCCTTTCGTGTTACTAATTTAGATACCAACGCCTATCAATTCTGAATGATACGAGAATATTTTAAAATAATATTTATTAGCAGAAATTATTCAATATTTTTTATAACTTCGCTTGAACGCTACCCTTGTGGATAGCATTTAAGGAGTTGCGTTACTAAATGATGATCCTGCATACAAACTTCAAAGTTGATAATGACTTTTCCAAAATAATGGTCAAAACAAAGATTTTGTTAGCATGTTGCATTTTATGACATTTTTTTTATATCTTTAGGGTATTTTCCTTTCAACTTGTTTTTTTATTTTTATTTTTATTTTTTATTTTTTGTTTTGACACCATTGTTAGTTGTCGAATCTTGTGTCCACAAATTACCATCAAGTTTTTTTTTTCGGCGCTTCTGATTAGTTATACCAAGTAGCCACTATCATAACTAGCAGATCGTCGACTTTTTTTATTGGCCAATCAGTCGATTGTCAGCTTGTAGTTTTTTAAGACAATTATGTTGTTTAGTATAAACTTCATGATAACCTCTATAATATATGGACTTGTATATTGATTATCATACACAATATGCTAATAAGGTACTTTTTATTTTATACTAAATAAAAAATTTGGTACTGAATATACTAAATTCCATATTATATAGGAAATCTCATACTAAGTAGCATACAATTGATGTCTTGTTTGATCAATAAAATATGTGTTGATCTCTATCTAGGAATAGATAAATAAAGGCCACGTAAACACGGAAGACAAGATTTGTATTGATTTTTTTGATAAGCCGAGCTGTTTGTTCAGGCTGGTCTTTTTCACTTGCATTTATTTCAGTGACATGTGTATGTTTTATATCTAGAACTTTATCAAAAGTCATTTCCATCGTACTATCCACCTATTTATAGAGAACCTTGGCCAATCAAGAGACCGATGATTGGGGAATGTTGGGATGCGTCCAAAACACCTCAGAAGTGGAGAATGTTGTGGGGCCGTGGCGGCATTTGACGGTATCCTGGGAAGGGGCAGGACATATCACAATAACTGTCATGTGTGCCTGTTCCGTATGCTCCTGGCGATGGTTATCCGTTGTCAAGCCGACTCGGGGCTTTCACCGTGATCGGCCCTCCACCCTCTGCCACTCTGCTTGGTCATGGATTACTTCTGTCCTCTGTACTCTGACCGGGCCAACCTCCTGATCGGACTTCCACGTGGCATCCTAACTCGGCCAGACGAACCGGGATCCTGTGAGCATCCCTCGGTTCAGATGGACCGGGCTGGCTGAGCTAGATGTGGATGTGTACGTGGTTTCCAGATCGAATCGACTATCATCAATTGCCCCCGAGCCTAGATCCGTGTAGAGGGAACTGGGTCTGGGGTCAATGGGTCGTTGAGTCGAACTGGATTTTGGGGAACGGTTCTAAGATGATGAACCGAATTCTAATGGGAAGGTCATTACGAATTTCGAGGGGACGTCCTATCCTAAAAAGTTGCGTTAGTTAGAATTCTGCTTTAAATGAGTAATGAGAGGGACGTGTGGTGTGATTTCATAGGACGATGCCGCCCACGCGCCCTTAATTTGTGCTACGACTCACCTCGAACTGACGCGATCACGTGATGGGCAATTAATACCACTATATCCCTTATAAATAAGGGTTTCTTTCACTTGTCTTCTTTACCCTTCTGCCATTTTGAGATTTGCAGAGAGAGAAAAATACTTTGGTGATTTATGGCGAGTTTAGAAGACGGTAAGTTTTCCGTTTCTTCTTTTTTCTTAAGTATTCACCATGTCGGACCGAGGAGAGGAAAAGGTCGTGGATCTTGCCGTGTCGCCGAACCGGACGAGGGTTGCTGAGATGTCCCTGGGGGTGACTCTGGCGGGCTAGAGCAAGGAGGAGTATGGCGGCGGCGGGTCTGTGGGTTCACCAGAATCCTGGGAGGCAGAGGCAGCAGTGCCGCTGGCAGCGCCGGCCGGGTCGATGGTTGAGGGGGTCGAGCAGGTCGCCCCCGAGGGGTTGTGGACTCATCCACAGCCACTACCCTTCGTGGAGGCGCCGTGGGATTCAGCTTCAATCCATAGCGCCGTTGCGGATGAGCAATTAATGGCGTGGCGACTGAGATTTAAGATTCCAGTGGTGGCGTAGATGTTCGTCCCATATCCTGACAAGAGACTGCACTAGCTGCCGATCGGCTGCATGGTCGTGTACTACCGGTTGCTGCTAGCGGGACTGAGGTTCCCCCTTCCTATGCTCCTGTTGTAACACCCCCAAAACCGTATGGGAATATTACACGCCGTAAACCCTTTCCGCAAGGATCTACGAGGCTAAACGTCCATAAACAACCAAATGCTTGCCCGTCCAGGGTCAAACAATATAATAATACAGACCGTCAAGGTCACTTACACATAAACACACAGACCGATGAGGTCACACAACTCTATCAACAGGACTGACTAACAACATTACCCACACAGGGGTCGAAATACAATACAGCGGAAGACTGAATCAACTCTAACAATACAACTAAACTCTACCAACTCTCAACTCTTGATTAGTATCGCAGCTCGTCATCCCCTTGTGCCAATCCCGTGATCGCTCCCGAACCTCGCATGTACCGGACGCAGCAGGACATCCACCCCAGAATACTCTGGGGTTAGTAAATCTCCACTGTTTTACTAGTGCTAGTATCTAACCATACGATATGTAAGAAGCATATAGCAACTACGTATTTAATACGGAAATCCATTATCAAAATTTTCCAGAAGTTTTAAAATTTGAACTCAAGTAAGAGATATTTGAAAAGGAACACATCATCTCGGGATTTTTAAAACAGAAATTCTTTTGGACCTCGAGTCCCAATTTACAAAACCTTTCAAAACATTAGGGCCTTAGCCCGATTCTCGTTTCAAAGCATACAAAATAATATATATCATTTTGAGTCCGAGATCCATATATAAAATGTTACCCGAACAATCATCACACGATCATTGTTCGTACACATCATGTACCGAACTCCGAGACCTCGACGGACCTTACCCGACCACACACACTGCTCGTACACATCATGTACCGAACTCCGAGGCCTCAACGAACCTTACCCGACCACACACTGCTCGTACACATCATGTACCGAACTCCGAGGCCTCAACGACCCTACCCGCCACACACACCGCTCGTACACATCATGTACCGAACTCCGAGGCCTCGACGGACCCTACCCGGCCACAACATCGTTCGTACACATCATGTACCGAACTCCATAGCCTCGCTGACCCTACCGGATCACACATCCTGTCCGTACACGTCATGTACCGGACTCCGCAGGCCTCGCTGACCCTACCGGATCACACACTTTGTTCGTACACATCATGTACCGAACTCCAGAGGCCTCGTCGACCCTACCGGAACACCCACACATCGACACGACACAATTCATAATCATTAAATGTCAAGCCATTCCACATTACAATGAAATGTACAATCAAGTATGTAAACCAAAACAACGCAAATATCATGATCATCACAACGACTCTTAACCAACATAACACACATTCGGTACACAATACATTGCACAACCACGTGTACAACCATCTCATATGTACATCGCAATCCCGCACAAATGGCACAACGCCGAACACGTATACCAATATATCACTATTATCACAAAGCCTTCAAATTTCGGAAAACACAACCAACTCAAACGGAACATATTTACGGAGGCAAGCAAAATCGTTATACATATCATACGTAATTACTATTCACAAGATACAAGTCGTATAATAAGATACTTGCCTTAATAACCGCTACCAAACGCTCAGAAGAACACGGTTCGACCTGAAGCTCGGACTCAAGAAGACAATGAACGGAAGGGTTTCACTCGAGTTCTTCACAATAATTCGACCCTAACAACATAAATTCAAAAATCATCGATCATACGAGGAAGAATAATCGTAGAACGCCCGAAAACCCTCTATGACATTTTACCGACACCTTCAAGGCGTCGCCAAGAACTCGACCATAACAACGAATCGATACGATCCAACCATGGGATAACAAGGGAAATGATACAATACATCTAAATAATCATCAATCCATCACAATCCTAAGTTAAATCGGATTAAACGATTTAAATCGAACAAAATACCCAAAATCCCCAAAATTAGATTTCTAGAAAATCAATCGATTCGCTCGATCAAAGGATGTTATAGGATGGATGATTGATGATATAAACTCCAAGACTTCATGGATTTATTGAAAAACAACATCTCTCCATGATAGAAACAATCCCGGCCCGAAGAGAAGTAGAAGAAGGAGAAAAATGGCGAAAAACGATCACTGGGCCTTAAATAGCCGACAGACTCGACCGTGTCCGCCGACACGGCCGTGGCGCGCAGATTGGCAGCGAGGGACTCGACCGTGTCCCGCATGACACGGCCGCGGCGCGAAGGGGCCTACCGATAGTGACTCGTCGCGGCGCTAAGATTGACTCGACCGTGTCTGGAACACGGCCGGGCCTCTTCCGCTTATCCGGAAGAGTTCGCTCGGCCGTGCTGCAACACACGGTTGGGTCCCGAGGCGAGACTTGGCTTATCCGGACGAGTACGGCACGGGCCGTGTCGGACGACACGGCCGAAGTTCGGCCGGCGATGATCGCCAATAACGAGCGGGTGAGCTAAAACGACCATAACTCTCTCGTCCGGACTCCGATTGACTCACCGTTTGAACCATTGGAAAGCTAACTCGATGCTCTATAATATTGCAAAGATTCAGAATTTTTGGAGTTACCAAAAATTAATGGTGAGCTAACAAAGTCGAACTCATACTTAGAAAAGTCGTTTAGTAATCCTGAATTCAACAAAACGACACCGAAACCCGAACCTGAATACGAACCGAAGATACGGTTACGAAGTACTCACAAAGTCGAATCTAAGAGCTAGTAGAACACACGATTCCGACCACCCGAAGGCTCGAAATTCGACAACGGAATGTAATTACCCCAAACTTTGGGAAATTACGAAAATGGTCCAAATGCCCGAAAATCACCATACGACAACGAATAATCAAACCGAAGCTCACAACACGTATAACAACGTTAAATGAACTTACGAAAAACCCCAAACGACAGTTTCGAACGAGATTCGCAAGAACCGAACTCAAGCGCGGAAAAGTCGTTAAAAAGCACGGAACTCAACAAAGCAGCACCGAAACGAACTCGGATGACAAAAAGTGCAGAATTAAATATTCTCCGAATGAAGAAACGGTCAAAAGCGAGTCGTCGAAACGGACTTCGGCCGAAAAAAGAAATTTACCGAAAATCAAAAATTTGCGGATATTACATTCTACCCTCCTTAAAAGAAGTTTCGTCCCGAAACTTAAAACAAGTAGGGGGAAGAAATATTCCGCCAGGAAAAACTCAACAAGATACACAAGAATGCGTAACTAACGCCCAACGGCGAAATGTTACAAACAACGCAAAGGAATATACGGCGTGAAAACACGCTCCACGGCGACCAACACAACGTCGCCGTTAGGGATATAATAAAACCAACAAATGACAAGCGTCATCAAACGGATAATATAGCCAAGTCAATTATCCGACAATCACAAAACACAACGAACAAAAATCAATATGATTGACCAACCCAACGGTACATCAATCAAAACGCGAGCCAACCGCTGAACAAATACGGAATCCCACCGCCCAAGGGTTGGAAGATCGAAAACGAGACTAATTTCCCGAACTTAAGGGAATTAGGAAGGAGCCTGAATGCTCAACAATCACGAAACGAGAACAAAACCGAACAAACAAACGATCGAACCACAACGATCGAGACAACAAAAATCGAACAATCATGTTCGAAACACGAAGGATAAGAAAATTCAAACAACAACTCCCGTGATGATCCGTAAGAACAACAAGACGTGCATTCCCATAAGATCCACAGAAAGGGAATAGCGATTGAAAAGTCACAACGACAAATGAGTTATTCCAAAACAATACCACACTCGTTCGATCAACAAAAGCAAGGGGACAAGCTCAAATGTCAACGAACATAATGAGTCGACAGAGTCAAAACACAAGAGTTCCAAATTCGATCCACTTGAATAAAAGAACTAATAGAACCAGATGAGGTCACTCCCGAACAAGGTTCACAAGAATCGAATCGAACCCAAAAAGTCACATCGATAACCGATCGACCCACAACAAGATCACAGTTGCTCAACGATGAAACCGAAATACGTAACAAGTTCATAAAGTATCAACGAACACGAAGAGTCGATAGACTCGAGAAAGAGGAAATGCGTAAGTCAAAACGATACAGCATTACATTCGACCTCTTATAAAAGAAATGTCGTTCCCGCAACTCATAACAACCGGAGTAAGGTGACAACACAAAAGCAAACGCGTAAATATCTCCCATGGGCCTCTCAGATCCGATCCTCATATCTTTACTGAAGTTCGCGCCCCGAAAGACTCGGAACCCAACTCGCAAAACTGGATCCTGTGTCTCTCGGGTCCACACTTGAAAAGCGTTACTGACGAGAAGGACAATTGGCACGTGCATGCCCCCGGCACAATACGTTCGAAATGCCTCGGCTCGGTATATCGAAAATACAGATGCTAGATACAATGGAACATAACACCGCAAAACAACATACCGGAGATGCCAACTCAGCATAATAAAGAATCATAACACATATCATATACAACGATTACCATCGTAAAGTAATACACACACAAACACTACAACAACGATAGTATCGTTCGGCGACATATTATGAAACAATCACACATGTACACAAACGTACAAACCCAAGCTTCAACATCTCACACTCGTGCGACAACACGCAAATCGCCACGAGGCGATAAACAGTAAACACCAGTTCACACCCCTCACAGAGGGCTAGTACAATAATTGCGTGGCAATGCCTCGACGTTCATGCCACCAATTCGATCATACTCGGGAGGAACATCAAAACGACAAAGCAAAAATCATACATACATTCCCAAACGCAAACAGGAATTGATAGGTTTTAAAAATAAAAAAAAATAAAAACCACCTTTTGAAAATAATTTAGAAAAACACCGGTTGATCTTGAGTATCACCTTTCAAAAAAAATACAAACGTGAAACATCGTTATCGAGACTTTGGAAAACAATTTCGCATTTGAGAAAAATGAGGACACTTTCTCTTAGTGGAAAACTTTCAGAATATTCGACCCTCGGGTCTAAGTAAAAGTGTTTATAAAACATTGAAAAATATCTCAAAACATTTTGGTCCTCGAGGTAGAAGAATTCGGAAACATATCGTGGCACCTTGGAAGTACCATGAGAAAACAATTCATTTTAAACGTACGTCTCGAAATTTATTTCTAGGATACTCAAGATTTTCAAAGATAATTCAATGGGTTAGAATGCCCAAAAATCTCAGGTAATTACACGGAACATTATAGCGTTGTGGGTCCCGCGCCGGAACCCACCAGGATAAAAACTATTTACAAAAACGCCAAAAGGGCCGATGACGGTAATATTTCAAAACTCACAAAAGCCATTTACAAAATACTAAATACCGTCATAAGAATTTCGCCCAAACGATAAAGGCCATAATGTCAAAACTCGGTTAAGGGAATCGATTTTCAAAATAAAACTCGATCGCCGATACCTTTCGAAATCCATCAAGGTTTACAACTTCCACACCATACCACACCACCCGGTGGTTCAAAGATAAAACAATAATGTGCCGATTCTATACACATACTATATGCCACAAGTACTAAACACAATTATATTACACAATACTGTGTAAAGAAAATCATGCACCGCAATTAACTCACTAAGATAAAATCGAGATACACAGGTACTTCGCATAAAAGAGGAGACTTACATCCACAGGTCGCACGGAGGTGACGGTCGCCCACGATACCAATCTCGTCCGACAACATAACCGACACGTTGTGACTACGCACAACTCAACTTGTCACCTGATGACTCAAACGACATGACAACACATTACTCGACAAATCACGACTTGACTCGACCGGCGGCTAGGTTTCCGCAACCTAAGCTCCGATACCATAAATGTAACACCCCCAAAACCGTATGGGAATATTACACGCCGTAAACCCTTTCCGCAAGGATCTACCAGGCTAAACGTCCATAAACAACCAAATGCTTGCCCGTCCAGGGTCAAACAATATAATAATACAGACCGTCAAGGTCACTTACACATAAACACACAGACCGATGAGGTCACACAACTCTATCAACAGGACTGACTAACAACATTACCCACACAGGGGTCGAAATACAATACCGCGGAAGACTGAATCAACTCTAACAATACAACTAAACTCTACCAACTCTCAACTCTTGATTAGTATCGCAGCTCGTCATCCCCTTGTGCCAATCCTGTGTTGCTCCCCGAACTGCATGTACCGGACGCAGCAGGACATCCACCCCGAATACTCGGGGGTTAGTAAAACTCCACTGTTTTACTAGTGCAAGTATCAAACCATACGAAATGTAACAAGCAAATAGCAACTACGAATTTAATACGGAAATCCATTATCAAAATGTTCCCGAGAAGTTTTAAAATTTCGAACTCAAGTAAGAGATATTTGAAAAGGAACACATCATCTCGGGGATTTTTAAAACAGAAATTCTTTTGGACCTCGAGTCCCAATTTACAAAACCTTTTCGAAAACATTAGGGCCTTAGCCCGATTCTCGTTTCAAAGCATACAAAATAATATATATCATTTTGAGTCCGAGATCCATATATAAAATGTTACCCGAACAATCACTGCTACACGATCATTGTTCGTACACATCATGTACCGAACTCCGGAGACCTCGACGGACCTTACCCGGACCACACACACTGTTCGTACACATCATGTACCGAACTCCGGAGGCCTCAACGGACCTTACCCGGACCACACACACTGTTCGTACACATCATGTACCGAACTCCGGAGGCCTCAACGGACCCTACCCGGCCACACACACTGTTCGTACACATCATGTACCGAACTCCGGAGGCCTCGACGGACCCTACCCGGCCACAACATCGTTCGTACACATCATGTACCGAACTCCAGAGGCCTCGTCAGACCCTACCTGGATCACACATCCTGTCCGTACACGTCATGTACCGGACTCCAGAGGCCTCGTCAGACCCTACCTGGATCACACACTTTGTTCGTACACATCATGTTCCGAACTCCAGAGGCCTCGTCAGACCCTACCTGGAACACCCACACATCGACACGACACAATTCATAATCATTAAATGTCAAGCCATTCCACATTACAATGAAATGTACAATCAAGTATGTAAACCAAAACAACGCAAATATCATGATCATCACAACGACTCTTAACCAACATAACACACATTCGGTACACAATACATTGCACAACCACGTGTACAACCATCTCATATGTACATCGCAATCCTGCACAAATGGCACAACGCCGAACACGTATACCAATATATCACTATTATCACAAAGCCTTCAAATTTCGGAAAACACAACCAACTCAAACGGAACATATTTACGGAGGCAAGCAAAATCGTTATACATATCATACGTAATTACTATTCACAAGATACAAGTCGTATAATAAGATACTTGCCTTAATAACCGCTACCAAACGCTCCGAAGAACACGGTTCGACCGGGAAGCTCGGACCCCGAAGAAGACAATGAACGGAAGGGTTTCGACTCGAGTTCTTCACAATAATTCGACCCTAACAACATAAATTCAAAAAATCATCGATCATACGAGGAAGAATAATCGTAGAACGCCCGAAAACCCCTCTATGACATTTTACCGGACACCTTCAAGGCGTCGGTCAAGAACTCGACCAAAACAATGAATCGATTCGATCCAACCATGGGATAACAAGGGAAATGATACAATACATCTAAATAATCATCAATCCATCACAATCCTAAGTTAAATCGGATTAAACGGACGAAATCGAACAAAATACCCAAAATCCCCAAAATTAGATTTCTAGAAAATCTGACCTGATTCGCTCGATCAAAGGATGTTATAGGATGGATGATTGATGATATAAACTCCAAGACTTCATGGATTTATTGAAAAACAACATCTCTCCATGATAGAAACAATCCCAGCCGCGGAAGAGAAGTAGAAGTAGGAGAAAAAATGGCGAAAAAACGACTGCTGGGCCTTAAATAGGCTGACAGACTCGACCGTGTCCGCCTGACACGGTCGTGGCGCGCGATTGGCAGCGAGGACTCGGCCGTGTCTGCATGACACGGTCGCGGCGCGAAGGGGCCTACCGATAGTGACTGTCCGCGGCGCTCGGCATTGACTCGACCGTGTCCTGGAACACGGTCGGGCCTCTTCCGGCTTATCCGGAAGAGTTCGGCTCGGCCGTGCCAGACGACACGGTCGGGTCCTGAGGCAGAGACTTCTGGCTTATCCGGACGAGTACGGCACGGTCCGTGTCGGACGACACGGCCGAGTTCGGCCGGCAGTGATCGGCCAATAACGAGCGGGTGAGCTAAAACGACCATAACTCTCTCGTCCGGACTCCGATTGACTCACCGTTTGAACCATTGGAAAGCTAACTCGAGGCTCTATAATATTGCAAAGATTCAGAATTATTGGAGTTACCAAAAATTAATGGTGATCTAACAAAGTCGAACTCATACTTAGAAAAGTCGTTTAGTAATCCTGAATTCAACAAAACGACACCGAAACCCGAACCTGAATACGAACCGAAGATACGGTTACGAAGTACTCACAAAGACGAATCTAAGAGCTAGTAGAACACATGATTCCGACCACCCGAAGGCTCGAAATTCGACAACGGAAGGTAATTACCCCAAACTTTGGGAAATTACGAAAATGGTCCAAATGCCCGAAAATCACCATACGACAACGAATAATCAAACCGAAGCTCACAACACGTATAACAACGTTAAATGAACTTACGAAAAACCCCAAGCAGCGGTTTGAACGAGATTCGCAAGAACCGAACTCAAGCGCGGAAAAGTCGTTAAAAAGCACGGAACTCAACAAAGCAGCACCGAAACGAACTCGGATGACAAAAAGTGCAGAATTAAATATTCTCCGAATGAAGAAACGGTCAAAAGCGAGTCGTCAAAACGGACTTCGGCCGAAAAAATAAATTTACCGAAAATCGAAAATTTGCGGATATTACACCTGTCTCACTTCTTAAGGCGGTGGAGTCTCCCGATTGCTCAGGTCCACCCTAACGCATGGGCTCGACTTGTGGGCTTCTTCATTCTGTTCAACTTGAAGGAGTGGCCTGAGCCGACCTTCGAGGAGTTCAACAGCCTCTTCATGTGGAGGTCGGTTGGCATAATAGGTTCGGGTTGATTTTACTTAATTGCCTGGCACATGATGCACAAGAAGATGGTCGACGTGCCGGAGACCATCCATAATTGGAAGAAGTTCTTCATAGGAGGGGAATGGATGGGCCTCGGGGAAGAGGGTGAGCCCGGAACTATAGATGAGCAGTTGAAAGTCTCAGAGAATTTCACTCCAAGATTCATAAGTATAGTATTTTTTAATCCTATTCGTATTTTTGGCTAACATTCATGATTTGTTCTTTGTGCAGATCATATCCCACAGTTGAGATGTCGTTCGAGTTTGATGACCGGGTAGAGAAGTTGTTGGTAATTCCATCGGAGCAGAGGAAGTCCTATCCTTTAGCAACCGAGGGAAACCGGCGGGCAGCCGGCCATCGCTCCACCGAGCCGAGAACTATGTCTTGACTCCATTCTTGGTGATTATTTTTCTTTGTTTACTATCCTTTCTTTTTCTCCCGGCTCCCTTATTTGATTTACTGTACCTCTTTATAGTTTTCCATCTAGGTTCCGGGGGTAGGGCCGCACCCCATGAGAGAGAGACACCTGCCCAGCATGTCGAGAGGTTGGAGACGGATAGAAGAAATTGGGGCCTGAGCAAACAGACGAGGAGTGAAGCCGAACCAGAAGCGAGTGTCAATAAGGCGACCGCCCCGCCCGCCCAAGAGCTCCCCAAGATGCTGACCCTGTTCGGACTGGCCGAGCGGGAGGGAAATAGGAGATCATCGATATGGAGGAGCATTACCTCTATGTTAATAAGGATATAGAGGACCCATGTGCTGAAATGAAGGGTTGGAGGCCGCGCTGGTTTCTTAGTTACGTCAAGGCTGCTACCTCCCACGACTGAGATGCTTGATGGGGTCTCGCTGGCGGTCGCCAAATCTAGCCATGTCCCTATTCGGGGTTGGACACTGAAGATGGAACTGGTGACGAATGATATGGACATAGCCGAGTAGATCTACTTAGGCAATGCTCAGTAGGGCCAGGCTTTGGGCACCTATGTCAAGGCCGCGGGGAGCTTTAGGCCGTGCTTGAGAAGCACAAGCAGGTGGTGACCGAGCTGGAGGCTCTCTTGGAGGCGCACTATGCCTGCCCTTCTTTCCTCCATTCCTTAGAGGACCAGGTGGCAGCTCTGAAGGGCGAGGTGGCGGTTCTGACGAGATGGGTCGATGAGGTCGACCTATGGAAGGAGAAGGCCAGGGAGGCGACTAAGTTGGCTGGGGCTTTTCACAAGCTATGAGGACACTCGGGCCGGACAACAGAGCTTCCTCAAGAAGACGACTGATTGGATCGAATGCACGACCCAGCAGATCGACATGTGCGAGGCTAGAGTTTATGTCAACGGGCTAAATGTCGGGCTGGAGTCTTTTCAAAATTCGATCGAGTATGATGAGCTGTTCAACCTCAACTACATCTCTACATGTTACGAGATGTTAAAACTTATGAAAAATGGCATGTCAGTTGAGCAAGTTTAGGCCTACATCAAGGCCGATAGGCCGATCTGCTAGTGGGTATGCTGATATGGGGGGACCCGACAAGGGCGAGGGACAGTCGTCCCAACGGCCGGTCAGGGCGGTGGTGTAGAGTAGTTAGGTGTTGGCTTAGGGCTTTTCTTTTGTGTACGACCTGCATGCCATTTAATTTTTGCCTTGTTCGGCCTTTGATCTGTATTTAATGATTTGTAGTAATAAAATCTATTTTCTTGCGTGTGTACGAATACATGTTTTGTCCAGTTCTTTTGTTTCTAGGCCGGGTTGGTTCGGCCGTTTTGCCTCTGGTTTAACCTGAAAACAAAAAAAACTTCACCAAGGCAAGCTGGGACTGTGCCGAGGCAATCTCGCTCTTACAAGTGCCGAGATATCTGCCTTGGATTTATTAATCGGGGAACCCAGTCATTCATTTTGTCGGGGGAGCCAGTTATTCATTTTGCCGAGGGGGGGGGGGAGGGGATCATTCATTTTTCCTGGAGAGCTGGTCATTCATTCTGCCTGGGAGATCCGGTCTTAAGGGTGTTGAGGCGAGCTCGGTCTTATATTTGGTGGGGAGATCCGATCTTAAAAATGCCGAGACGAGCTCGGTCTTATATTTGGTGTAGAGGCGAGCCTGGTCTTATATTGCCAAGGAGATTCGGTCTTATAGGTGCTGATCCGAGCTCGGTCTTACAAGTGTGGAGACGAGCGCATTCTTATGTTTGCGGGGGAGATCCAATCTTAAAGGTACCGAGTCGAGCTCGGTCTTATAAATTATGGAATAGCGAACCAAACTTACACTAGTACAAAAAGTGCCATATGCGTCTCCCTTTTTGCGTCTGTTGTGGGCGGAACAGACACAAAGAGTGTATATAGACGTCTATTATCCTTACCAGACTTATATATATGAGTAATAAGCCTTATTACGCGGATGTTAATAGGAAACAGACGCATAAAAATGTTTTATACGTCTGTCATCAAACTATATGCGTTGTCCTCTTAAACCAGCCACATAAAGGTTATTTTAGATTAAAAAAAATAGAAAACAAATCATAATATTACACTTGAAACAAATTTCAACACTCTCGCTCCATATTCACTGCCATTCATAGAACAGTACGATTCACCCAATTTCATATTCTTCGAAAGCCCTAATTAGAAATCTAGTTCGATTCACTGCTATTCAAAACGATTCACTACGATTGAGAAGCCCTAATTAGAAATCTAGTTCGATTGAGTAGCGTTGTTAGCCCTAACTGCATCTAGCTCGATTGAGAAGCATACTGGTAACTTCTCCGTCTCTCCACCCTCTCTGTCTCTCACCATCTCTTTCACATACGTTTATTGTCTGTTTATGAAGTGCTACGAATTCCCCTGATTGAAGTGTTTATGCTTCTCCCCTATCTTCCTGTATATATATATGTGTGTGTATTATGTGTGCTATTATCTTTATTATGCTTCTCACTCGGTAATATATGTCGCGCCACCACACCGGGGTTAAACAAGAATGCGGCAGTTAACGTAATAAATAACGTTTGTGATATTACATTCCAGTAAAGCATACATATGCCAGATCTCAGCCCGGTGAACTAAGACTGGTTATCCCATAGAAAAGATATATTCAAGAGTACAGCGAAATTATTACATCAAGTGCAAAAGAGTACATCGGAAACCAAAATACATTTTGACACAGGAATAAAAAGAAGCGTTAAAGCAGCATCCTAATTCCTACGTCTTGGCAATACTTTGAGGACGGTCTTCAGTGGTCGTTAGCATCTGTCTCTTCTTCTTCTTGGTTCTCTTCATCTAGTGAGGTTTTAGAAAAACAATTCAAAATGAGGTGAGAATAATGGATTCTCAGTGAGTTGGGGTTTGATATTTAATGAGTTTATTAGTTAATATGTAACACCCCGATTCACAAATGGGACATTACATGCCGTAGAACCCTCATGAGGTCTACCAGGCTAACACATGACACACATTCCGTACATGAAAATCTCAAAGACACAATCATCAATGTTAAAAAAAATGGGGCCGTGGCCTCGGCCAAAACATTTTAATAGACGTACGTGAAAATATAAGTCGATACCATATCATTGCCCACGCAAGGGACTTTAACCGAATACCATAAAACCAATCAAATTCCAATACTCAAACAGTATAAATGACCGAACATAAATAAAGACTCGAGCCTCATAATCATGCCAATCCATCCTTTGCGTGCATATACCGTGCCTGCTTCTCAGCTCTTCCGGTACCTGAAATGCATAAGACGCATTTTCACCATTTAAGGGGTTAACATTCGAATAGCTATGCAAGTACACAATTACACAACATTATATACAAATACGATTTTTAAACAGTCATCTCAATCAGAAATCATTTGCCATAGATATTCCGGAATACTACATTGGCAATCAAATCAGTTATCAATTCATCACGATATCACAAAATCACAACTGGTGTCCCGTGGCCGTACCCCTTAGTATCGACCCCCAGACATCCCGTCGAACACTCCGGGTGGAACACCACTTCCACGGCCGTACCCCTTAGTATCGACCCCCAGACATTCTGTCCAACGCTCTGGGTGGAAGTTCAACCACACACGCACCCAAGTCCACTTCTGCGGCCGTACCCATTAGTATCGACCCCCAGACATCTCGTCGAACGCTCCGGGTGGAAAGAACACAACTCACGCACCCGAAAACCACAATTTATCATTCATTTTGAAAACGTAACATACATAACGGAATGTAATACATGTACTTGCCTTGGTTAACACGACGTGAAGGAAGACGGTGAACGTAAAGGTTTTGGCCCGAATAATCTTCACAAATCCAATCCTAACACAGTAATGATATGCAACCAATCTCAATATTACGAAAACGTAGGGATACATCCTAGTTCTAGCCGCTGGAACAATTCGTCGGACATTACTAGGGTATTATCGAGTATAAGTGATGAACAATGGAAAAATCGGAGTTTAAATCCACGAATCTTCAAGAACCACGAAGGAAAACAAGTATACAATTGAAGTCTAGTAATAACCTATGACGAATCGGATTGAAAAGGTTTAAATCGCACGAAACCCCCAAAATTTCCCCAAAATCTCAAAACAAGGGTTTTATGAAATCTTACCTTGATTGGGGTGGCGGGAGATGTTAAGAACTTGATGAATTCGCTCAAGGAATGTCGGGATGTTAGAAGGTGATAATATTGGTCAAAATCGGTTCAATCTATCGTCTTGAATCAGCCAAAGCCGAAGAGAAGGTGTGAGGATGGAAAAAATGACGACGTTGGCTGTTGCTGTCCTATATTAATAATACATTGTTAGCGCACGCTAACCATCAAAGCATAGCGCGCGCTAACGGGGATCGCGAGCAGTCAGAAGCAGCCCGACGTTGCTAGCGTGTGCTAGACATGTTTAGCGCGCGCTAAATACTACCCGATAGCGTACGCTACTTAAGCCTTAGAGCACGCTACCTGATGATCAGTGTACAGGATATCAATTCAGAACCCCCACTGCCCATTATGCTGAAATCGTTAGCGCACGCTACAAACTCCAAGTTAGCGTACGCTAACCACACAACGATAGCGCACGAAAGGAATCAAGGAGTAGCGTGCGCTACTCATGCAACAGTTCAGTACTGCTCAGATCAGTACACTGGTAGACAGTACGAATATCGAAATGCAAAGCAAGGCCAGAATCCAGAGGCACAAACACGGAATATTCAAGACGACAGAGCTGAGCGTTGAAAGAAAATACAATTCCGACCACCGGAGAGTCCGTAATGCGACAAAGAAAGTGAAATTCCCTAAACTTATAGGAAATTACAAAAATGGCCCAAGTGCCCAAAAATCACGATACGACGTCGGATTAACAAACTGAAAGTCTCAACACGACTAACTCAACCATACGAACTTATGAAAACCAGGAAACAACTAAAACGAACGAGTTTTACGAGAATCGAATGTACATGCGACAAGATATAATTCAAGATAAAATTACGTAAAAACATCCGCGAAACTCGACCAAACGGAAAAACTCCAAGAACAAAATAAGTACAGAATTCCAAAACAGTAACAAGCGAGTCGTCCGAAATGAACATACCCCAAAAATAGAAATTACCAAAAATAGAAAGTACGGATATTACATTCTCTCCCCCTAAAAATAAGTTTCGTCCCGAAACTTACAACACGAATAACTCGGGGTATCTTGAATGCATACTCTCTTCCGTCTCCCACGTGGCTTCCTCGGATCCATGCCTCGACCATTGAACTTTAACCAAGGGAATGGTTTTGTGCCGAAGTTGCTTCACCCGACGCTCTAAAATCTGAATCGGCCTCTCCTCGATGGTAATGTCGGGTCCCAACTCAATCTCTCCAAAATCAATAATATGGCTAGGGTCCGGTACGTACTTCTTAAGCTGGGAAACATGAAATACGTTATGTACGTGACTCAAGGACGGCGGCAAGCCTAACCGATATGCAAGTTCTCCTTGACTGGCGGTGGACAATATTCTGCTTCTATAGCAGCCTTAAATTCCTCCCAAGTGGCCCGACGGTCTCTGGACGTCACAGCCTCCCACCATTCCGCAGCTTCCTAATCCAGGAGGTACTGAGCAATATGTACCCTCCTGTCATTGGGACAAGCTACGGCATCAAAAGTCCTGCCCAACTGAAAGAGCCAATTCTCCCAACCGAGGGAGTCAGAAGAACCAGTGAAATGAGGGGGGTGCATCTTAGTTACTATCTGAAGCCATTTACTAGCTTCGTCCTCTGGAGTCGGGGGCAAATTTTGGCGTCCACCCTGAGCTATCTGAGTGAGTTGGGCTACCAACTGCTGAAGTACGGCAGTAGCCTTGGCATCGGCATTATTACCCGACGACACTGAATGAGAAGCCGAATCCGCAGAGGACTGAGAAAGTGAGCCTTCCTCGTTATTAGCACCATGACCACGGCCTCGGCCGCATCCCCTAGCTGGTCTACTATGACCTCTCAACATACTGAAGAAAATATGAAAAGAACAAGATCAGAAAACTTCACAATTCATAATTCTGCACAACGCAAGAAAACGAATTACAGAAGTATAAGAGTTCGAGGAGACTTACAGCCACGGGTCGCACGAAAAGACGGTAGCATGATGATATTAGTCTCAATGACTGACTCTAACGACATAAATGACAGACCCAAAATTAACCGACAGCCTAGGCATTCAAAACCTAAGTCTCTGATACCATAAATGTAACACCCCAATTCACAAATGGGACATTACATGCCGTAGAACCCTCATGAGGTCTACCAGGATAACACATGACACACATTCCGTACATGAAAATCTCAAAGACACAATCATCAATGTAAAAAAAAATGGGGCCGTGGCCTCGGCCAAAACATTTTAATAGACGTACGTGAAAATATAAGTCGATACCATATCATTGCCCACGGAGGGGACTTTAACCGAATACCATAAAACCAATCAAATTCCAATACTCAAACAGTATAAATGACCGTGTTGTGCGGCGATCGGCATAATGGTCAGGATCCAGCCAAAGAATACAGACGCTGGGCAAGCGCCTAGCGATCGACGTCCAAGGCGATCGTCTGTTGGCATCTGGCGATCGCCAATGAGGCCCGACTGTAGACGATCGTCCCGTACTATGTGTGAATCCGACATCCGTCAGAGTCGTCGAAGACCAAATCTCGGATGAAGACCCACGTGCAGATCCGCAAAAGGCGCCACAGGATAAGGCCTTTTGACCCCAGCCTGTCACCGCCTTCTCACCTACCGACAAGCCCGACGAAAGGTACAAAGTGGGTCGTCCCCAGACAGCGACTCAGGACGCGTGCAGGCTTCCCATTGGCTTGCACAGCTGGCTGCCAGCAGCAGCCTCGGACTTTAAGGAAACAGTCCCATGTGATGGGATGATCGCCCACCTTATTCTAATATAGAAAATGGCGGTCGCCCGCGATTACCGGGGAGGACCTAGCAGACGCTTCTCCTATAAATAGAAGGCCTCCAGCAGTGTCCTAGAGACAGCAGACTGACTTGACGAGAAAATTCACTCACACATACAGACGGTGGATTTTACTGGAGAAATACACTTTCACAGTGAAACTCATACAGTACACCAAAAAGCAGGAACTCACAGAGCTTCATATCTGGTTCTTCCGGCAATCTTCACGCTCAAATAGCTAAGATAACTAGAATATTTACACTCATTGTAATAGTATTCTAACATTAATATTTGTACTCCCTAGTATTCATATTAATAATATCTCGCGAGACCATTCAAGCCCAGGACTAACAACCCCGGAAAATCTTGTGTTATTTATTTTCCCACGGAAGTGTTCTCACATTTGTTTGTTACTCGACCATTCCAGAAATATCATCTCCGGATAATATTTTGGGTAACAACAATTGGCGCTAGAAGGAGGGGCATCTTAACCTTCATTTTTATCCCGACCGTCTCGAAGAACACTCAATGTTCTACGGGACATATACTTGAAGAAACACTCACTGTTCTTCAAAGAAAAGCCTTCAGAAACATGGCATCTGCCACGACCTCAAAAAGAGCCACCCTGCGATCTGCCGGACATCTCATTCCGGCCCAGACCGAATCCCAACCTACGGCGGAAGCCGACCGCGGCGACACTAGGCTCTCACTCCCGCCCCCGAGGGACAGTCCCAGCCTCTCACTCGATCAGTTCCAGACCGCGGAACATATCGAGGAGGCTATGGCCATCCTCAGGGAGCGACGGAGGGCATGCGACTCACCCACCATTACCCCATCAGCCATCCGCCGAGCAGGCAAGCGGAAGCTTAAGGGGCTATACGTCGAGAAATCGTCGGAAAGCCCCGAGCCGCAGGAAAAGGCTCTCGTAAGGCGGGATGATTCCGTCTTCATCCGCCAAGGGAGTGATCCCTCATGGAGACCCGGGCATTCAGGCCCCAGCCGGGAGACATTGGAGTCCGAATCCTTCACCAGGAGTTCGGCATATCCGACTCCCAGAAGGAAGGCCGGCCAACGGGCTCCCACTCGCCCAAGAATTGAGCTCGATGGCAGAGAACTCGTCACCTACTATGGCGCCAGGAGATCAGTACATGATCGCCTCGGCTCCCGCTACGAGAGCCAATCAGCGAGCAGTCAGGCTACGTCCATGGCCGCCATGCAGTGCTAGCTCGACGAAATGAAGGCGCTCCTAGAGACTGGGGCAGGCGCCAAGAGATCGATCGCCGGACCGAGTGAACCGCTCGCGGCCCAAATCGACCTCGCCCCCGTTCAACCGAAGATTGCTCCTCCTCAAACACCTCTATATGAGGGGAGATCGGATCCTGAGACCTATTTAAGCAAATTCCGGATTTACATGACCGGATGTGGGGCATCGGACGCGACGAAGTGCCGAATGTTCCCATTGACATTGGGCGATCTTGCCCATAGCTGGTACATCTCACTGCCACCACGCTCGATCAATTGTTTCGAGAAGCTGGCGAACGACTTCACGTCGTATTTCGCCGCCAAAGTTGCTCGGCCAGAAGGCCCCCATCGCATGATGAAAATCAGTCAGGGGAAGAACGAGCCCGATGAAGATTACATCGACCGGGTGGATGAAATAGTCCTCACCGGCGAGCCTATTAGCGACGAGCTCGCTCTCTACTCGGTCCTAGGGGGATTCTATGGCCATTCGCCCATGTTCAGGCACCTTACGAAGGACATCCCTCCGACCTATGCGATCTTCCGCGTCAAGGCCGCTGATTTTTTGGCTAGGCAGAGGATGCTCACCCTTCGCTTAGGCGAGGTATCCACCGGGGAAGGTAAGGTGCCAACTTCCATCCCGAGAAAGGTGGTCGCCAAGCCCAGAAAGGCGATCGCGAAGCCGCCCGGCGAATTAAAAGCTTTCGAGGATGTGGAGGTTCACCTCCTCCGCAACCTCAACCTATCTCCGACCCACATTTTCAACGCCATCAAGGGGCGCGAATGCTTAGCAAACCGAAGCCGATGAGGGACCACGGTCATCTAGACTGCAGTAAATTTTGTGCCTACCACAAGAGTCCCGGCCACAACACCAGCTAGTGCCGCGACCTCCTCAGGCAACTCTGGAGACTGTTTGAAGAAGGCAAATTGGATAACTTGGTTACCAAGCCAGAGCCCCGAGTAGAGAGGGCTGGGGGGCGCGAGTGCCGACAGAACGACGGAATCCCTCCCAATCCAGTCACCAGGATCGAGCAGAATGAGCTGTAGTACTCCGACGAATCAATTCCTCGGATCAACCCTGGCGGCCGGATCAATATGCTTCAGGCGGGGGGCAGAAACCTCGGAGGCCTTTCCCTGGTTTCCACCCTGTCGAACAGAAAGCGGAAGTCCGAATTGAGGGCGTTCGCCGGGGTCCATGTCGTGGTACCCCCAGAGCCGACCATCTCCAAAGACGCGCTCATCACTTTCTCCAACAAGGATAGGGAGGGAGTGCAGTGCCCCAAAGAGGATGCATTGGTAATCTCTGCGTGTATCCTTGGGAAAATGGTCGATCTCGTGCTGGTTGACAATGGGAGCTTTTGCAATATCATATTCAAATCCGCTCTTGACCAGCTCGGCAACCTGACGAAGTTTATCAAGCCATTTGACACCGTGCTTCAAGGGTTCGGCCACAGCACAGTCCAAGCCTACGGAAGGATCAAGCTCTCTGTCGAGCTAATATGTTATTACGATCCCAAGGTTAGTATTACTAGGAACCTAAATTTTGTAATCATAGATAGGCCCAACATCTATAATGGGTTCCTAGGTCGTCCATTTCTGGAAACCTTCGAGGCGGTCGCCTCTTTCCTTTTTTTACTGTATCAAATTCCCCACTGCCGATGGGATGGTCGGTACTGTAAAATGAGACCAACTAATGGCTAAGAAATGTTTGAATTACTCCTGTGTCGTAACTTCTTTCAACACTTCCCATGCTATTTATAACATTGAGACGATCGATAATCAACCGATGGAGATCGACGAGCCAAGCACCTCGTACCAACCCGACTCAGAGAACGCCATCTCACATCGATTAACGGACGACATCGAGCCGAGGATCGGTTTCGAGCCAAGCCTCGACATCGACCCAAGGATCGAGTTCGGAAATCGTTCTAAACGAGAAGCGACCGTCCCCATCGAAGAGTTAGAAAGTATAACGATAGATCCGGCTCGCCCAGAGCGGGAAGTACAAATCGGAACAAGTGTCGACCTCTAGTTAAAGGAGGATCTAATCAATTTACTACGTAAGAACATCGGAGTCTTTGCGTGGTCGCATCAAGATATGGTCGGCATAAGTCCTGAACACGCTTGCCATTATCTAAAGATCGACCCGGCAAGGAAACCTGTTCACCAGAAATGTAGGAAATTCGGTCCTGAGAAGTATGCAACGCTCGACATAGAGGTCAAAAAGCTACTCGATAACAAACTAATCGGAGTAGCTACAAACGAGCCACAACGGGTAGCCAACGCGGTACTCGTCAAAAAGACGAGCAACTCTTGGAGGTTGTGCATCGACATTACCGACCTCAATGCGGCATTCCCAAAAGACCACTTCCCGATGCCTCATATTGACCACTTGGTCCATAGCACGGCAGGCTGCGAAATGATGTCGTTCATGGATGCCTTCGCCGGATACCATCAGATCCCCATGGCGGAGAAAGACATAAAACACACATCGTTCCACACGGGAAAAGACATATAATTTTGGGTCCAAATTCCATTCAGTCTGAAGAATGCAGGGGCGACCTTCCAGCGGCTAGTCAACGGGATGTTCGCCAACCAGATCGGCAAGACCATGGAGGTCTACATTGACGACATCGTAGTCAAAAGCCTCAAAAAGGAAGATAACCTCAATGACCTTGCTGAGACGTTCGCCGTCCTCGAGAAGTTCAATATGAAGCTAAACCCCAAGAAATGCAACTTCGGGGTAAGCTCCGGAAAATTCCTGGGGCACATCGTGAGCCATAGAGGAATCGAGGCAAACCCCACCAAGATCCAGGCGATCCTCGACATGCAAGAGCCACGGAATGTCAAGCAGGTGCAACGCCTGACAGGTTGTCTAGCTGCCCTTAACCGTTTTATTTCCCGGCTCGGAGATAAAAGCAAACCGTTCTTCGCGACCATAAAGAACAACAAGTTCGCGTGGACAAAGGAGAGTCAAATAGCGTTCGCCAAAATTAAGGAGTATCTATCTAACCCCCAGATCTTGGCAAAGACGATCCCCGGCGAAAAGCTATTCCTTTCCTGGCGGCCTCGTAGGTCGCGCTGAGTGCTGTTTTAGTGCGAGCACAAGGGCAAGTCCACTTGCCGATCTACTTTGTTAGCCAAGCGCTCCATGATGCGGAAACACGATACATGCCTCTGTAGAAGATCGCCTACGCTCTAGTCATGAGTGTTCGCAAGCTAAGGGCCTACTTCTTCGAACGTCAAGTGGAGGTTCTGACGACTCTCCCCTTAAGGCAAGTTCTGCACCGGCCCGACACCAACGGGCGACTCCTCAAGTGGTCACTAGAGATCGCCCAATACGGTATCACGTACACTCCTCGCACGGAGATCAAAGGCCAAGCGCTGGCGGACTTCGTGGTGGAATTAACATTCCCTCCCAGTCCGACCAGTGTCGGCCGCCGCTGAAGGCAGACGTAGATGGCTAGGCAACCACTCGCGAAAGGCGGTGGATTGTCCTCATCAGCCCCGACGGCCAAAGTTTCACAAATGCCGTGCGTTTCGGGTTCCGTGCGAACAACAATGAAGCCGAGTACGAAGCCTTGGTAGGCGGGCTCGATCTAGCCCTCGCCCTGGATGTTCGCTGTCTCTACATTTTCAAGGACTCCCTCTTGGTCGTGAACCAAGTCAAGGGAGAATATGAGGCGCGCGGAGAACAAATGATCAAATACCAAGAATTGGTCGCCGAAATGTGCACAAAGTTTGAAGAAGTGCTGATCGAACAAGTCCCGAGAGAACACAACTCCCAGGCCGACGCCCTATCCAAACTAGCGTCGTCAGGTGGGGCGGCCGATTTCTCTAACATCCAAATAACAAAATCAACAAAGCCGGCGATCGACAGAAGCCTGGTTACCACAGTTACCATCGCCGAAGAGAGCTGGATGACTCCGTTCATTAAATACTTGAAGGACGGAACGGTCCCCGCCGACCGTATCAAAGCTCGCCAGCTTCAGCTCCGTGCGACCATATACCCCCTATTGGACGACCGGCTTTACAAGCGAGCTTTCAGCCTTCCTCTTCTCAAGTGCATTACGCCGGAGGAAGGCAAACTCGTTTTATCCGAGATCCATGACGGGATCTGTGGAAACCATGCTGGAGGACGAGCTCTCATCCACAAAACGACCAGGCAAGGTTTTTTCTTGCATACACTACAAAAAGATGCGATCGCCTACGCTAGATCATGTCACAGGTGTCAAGTGATGGGCCCGAACCTCAAGCTCTCCCCCGAACAGCTCACCTCTATGTACAGCCCATGGCCATTCGCCCAATGGAAGATTGACCTTATCGGTCCCTTGCCGACGGCACCAGGGGGCTGTAAGTTTGCCATCATGGGGTCGATTATTTCACGAAATGGGCTGAGTCCGAGCCACTCAACAGGATCGGCCAAGAGCAAGTAATCAAGTTCATTTGGAAAAACATCATATGCCGGTTCGGTCTACCCCAGGCTATCATCTCCGACAATGGAAATCAGTTCGACGGCTTAGAAGTCATGCAATTCTGCGAGAAGTGGGGAATCAAAAAGTTGTTCTCGGCCCCCTACCACCCTCAGACGAACGGGCAGGTAGAGGCTGTAAACAAGATCCTCAAACACACGATCAAAGAACGACTCGAATCCAGACAAGGGCGATGGGCGAGTGAGCTCCCGGATGTTTTGTGGTCCTACCGATGATGACCCGTAACTCAACCGGTGAAACCCCGTTCGCCCTCGCCTTCGGAACAGAAGCAGTGATCCCTTCGGAGATCGCTATCCTCAGCCACCGAACTGAACAGGAAATGACGACGGACAATGATGTAGCCCGACGGATCGACTTGGACATACTCGAGGAACGAAGACTGACCTCGTAAATGAAGAACACAATCCACAAAAGGAGATCCGAGAAATTATTCAATTCGAAGGTCAAGGAAAGACGGTTCCAAGTGGGCGACCTAGTCCTCAAAAAGATCCAGACTCACACGGGAGTATTTGGCCCGAATTGGGAAGGCCCCTTCAAGATATCTAAATGGCTAACTAGGGGAGCCTACGAACTCGAACACCCAGACGGCACTCCGGATCAATATTCCTGGAACACCATACATTTGAAGAAATACTACCAGTAAAAAACTTTGTATTCAGTTACCCGATGTACAAAGATTTTAATGAGATTCTTTGATCCCCTATATATGATTCGCCTCGGCAAAGACAAACAAATAAAAAGAGGACGGCTCGCTCGCCCCACAAGAGGTCGTCATCTAACCTGACAGACCTATGCAAGCGATCGCCCCTCAAGAGGGTCGCCATCTAACATGGCGATCCGAGATAGAGAAGTGCAACCATGGTCCTGGAGGTCGATGGAACCGACAGCTTCGTCCATGCAAGGTTCCTTTGGGCTGCAATCGCTCGCCCTTCGTTTAAATATGAGGCGGGCATAGCCGAAGGACCCTCCAAATAAATCTGTGGACACGCTCGCTCGCCCTCAAAGGTACATCATCTAGCATGATGGACCCGGACAAGGCGACGCGTCCCTATCCCGTCACAACGTATACCGTCGAGGGTCGCCATCTAACATGGTGATCCGAGGTAGAAAAGTGCTGACAAGCCGCGGACGTGGAGTCCAATAAACCAACGATGCCCCGTGCAAGGACTCCTCTAGACCAAGACCGCTCGCCTTTCGTTTAAACACAAGGCGGGCGCAGCCTAACGAAGGACCCTAACAATAAAGTGAGTCGCGAGACAGACCTATAGGTGGAATGTCCCTCGCACACAAAGACACGGTCATGGAGGTCGGTCCATCGAACTCCACGACCGTGCACGGTTCCTCAAAGTCGAAACAGTCGACCTCCCTCGAAGAATCGGCATAACTAAGGATAGCTCACCAAACACATTATTTACGTTCCCTTACCTACACTAAGTAAACAAAAACAAGGGGCAAAGTGGAGCAATTCATACATGCGATCGGGAGGAAGGAACCATACACGATCGGCTTTGTTCAAACACACACATGACGATCGGTCTTATTCAAGAAATTTACAAGTACATTCAGGTCTATTCAGACAATTGTGCAAAGTCGAAGTGATGCGGAACATTCAAACAGTCGATCATACAAACCAGGCATCAGGTGCAATTGTGTAAAACTTGTATAAATTTATATGTAAACATTCAGAAGAGACGATCGTACATATAAAGAATCAGATGCGAAGAATAAGTATTTTATTCCATTCGAAAAAGTTCGTACATACAAGCCCGAAGGCAATACAAGGAAAAACTGGAAATTACAAGCAAAAGGAAAACACAAAACAACTCCACCATCACTCAGGCCGCCCCCGACTGGCCTTCGCCCCCAGCAGGCGGATCGGCGCACGCTCCCCCACCAGCTTCAGGATAAGCAAGTTTATCCGGAAACGGATACCAGCTCAAATCGATCCCTAAGTCGGTGAGGTCGAGGATCGGCAGGGAGAAGTCCGACTGCAAAGGATGCTCAAGGACATATGCTTTGAAGGTTTCCATCATAGGGCCGACCTCGACCCCTACCTTCTTGGCAGCACGGATAGCGTCGGCGTAAGCCAGATAGTATGCGAACTCGCCGACGTACTCCACATTAAGGTAGGGATCAGTCTCGATCGCCTTTAACTGCTCCTTCAGCCCCGCTGTCGTCTTGTCCGCATCCGCAAGCTCGGCTACCTTGGTAGCCAGTTCCCCCTTCGTTTTCTCCAGCTCACCATTAAGCCGATCCACTGTCACCTTCAGCCCAGTCACCTCCTCCTGCGAGGCCGCGTGCAACCGGCGAGCGTCCGTCATCTGGTCACGGAACCGATCTGCCACCCCCCGGGACCGCTCAAGCTCTTGCTTCATCCGGTCAAGGTCTTGTTTGGCCCGTTTGGCCGTCTCAATATATTCATTCTCCATGGCCACGATCCGGTTAGTGAACTCGACATTCTGGTTCCGAGCGGCCTCAAGATCTTGATGGAGGCGAGCAGTAGAGGGTCGCCCCTCATAATCTTTAACAGCTTGGGCGGCCATCATCGCCGCCTGGAGGGTCAGGGCGAGGGTCGCCTGCATAGCATCACCAGTCCGCCGACGCACAATCGCGTCCAGGTCGGTCGTCCAAGCCTTGGGGAGAGAGGTGATGGCCCGGGAGACGTAGGAAGGGACGTCGACAGGGTCGCGCGGAGACTTGCTCGCCAAGAAATCCAACACCACCGGCGAGGTGTTCGGATCGGCAAGACGAACCCTGCAACACAAGCAAAGAAAAAACGGAGGATTTAGTATACATCCTACACAAGTAGCCTGACTCAGAAAGATCAAACCAGTCTTACCTGGCAACCAACTCGGGGTCGCAGCCGAAAAAGGGCTTGCCCCGAGGAGTTTCGGCCTCAGCGATCGCCGCAGTCTTCAGGAAGGCCGTTGAAGGCCTAGACCCCTCCGCCATTGGAATAGCAGAGATAGGTGGCGCGACAACCGACGGCTCCAAAATGGTTACCTCCGCAGCAGCAGTCGGCAGGGGCTCCTCCGGCCTCCGCCTCTTGCGGTTTCGCTGGAGCTCCTCCTCCTCCCGAGCTTCCGGCTCGACGACCGGCGCTATAGTAGGTCTCACCTCGGGGACAGGACGGGACATCGTTGCAGGGGCACGACCCGTCTTCTTTCCTTGGTGGAGATGACCCAAAAGACCGGGGTTCGACATTGAGATCTCTCTCGGAGGCTTGGAGTATCGGGGAAAATGGATCTCTATCAAAGAAAAAATTCGGCCAAGTTAGACATCAACCTCAATCAGACGATCGCCTTACAGGAAAAAGGAAGTAAAAATTTATACCTGGAACCTTCAGATGGCGAGGGAAGCGAAACAATCGAGCTCCCAACCAATGAGGTTCGTGGTTGACTGTGCGAACGTCGATGTAGGAGTCCGGCAGACCGCGAATCCGCTCCCAGACGATCAATAAGTCGAAAGGAAGGTCGCCGATCGCTGGAACGAGGAAACCTGCAAAAAGGAAACTAAATTAGATCAGTCCAAGATATATCCGAACAAAGGGAGAGTCAAAACCCTTACTCGGATTCCTCTCCCGAAAACTGGTGGGGTTCTCCAACTCTTCCTCTGGCTTATCGCTCGACGCCGACCTCCACGCTCCTCCGACCCAGCACCATTTTGCCAGGTCGCCCCGAACTTTGTTCGGCACCGCAAGGACCACCCTATCCATGCGACCCTGAATGTGGTAACCGCCGACCGATCCCTTCTGCGCAGTCAACTTGAAGAGATAATTCATTTCCAGCGCAGAAGGTAGACGGAACAACCGATGACCGTCAAAAAGTGTCTAGGTGCTAATAATCTGCAGCCAGGCATTCGGCGTCAACTGGAGCGGCGCCACATTCCAGGCGGACATCAGATAGGACATGCTGAACGGCAAGGGGAACCGCAAACCGGCCTCCAGGATCATTTCGTTGACGACGACCAAACCCTCGGGAGGTTGGTCGGCACGTTCGTTCTCCGAGGGCACGTGCAACGAGACGTCAGAAGGGATGTGGAATTTTGCCCTCCAGCGACTCAAGTCTTTCCGGGTCGCCGAACTCCGGATCTGTCCGAGGGTCCACGGGGAGCTGTCCGCGGCCCGAAACGCCGTCCGCTTTACGGGCTCATAGGGGTGGGCGACCGAGTATGCTCCGAAGTCAAACTGGGGACATGGTCCGACAATCCCCTCCATAAGACCGGCGAAATCCAAAAAGGCCCGGCCAAACACGTTGTTCTGCTCCCAGTACAGCCTCACCGCTTCATCCTCATCCACCAGCGAGCCCCTCTGCCCCGCCGCCGCCGCCGATCTCGCCGCGTCGGCCTCGTTAAAGAGCTCTTCAACCTCCGCGGGTGTGATTCCCGCACGGATGGCCTCAACGGCCGTCTCCATGTGAAGAACCGCGGAGGATTCTTCCCGGGCAGGCGAAGTCGCGGCGGCAGAGGAGCTACCAGCCTCATATGCTTTGGATCCTCCTCCAGACATGTTTCTAAGAGAAAAGGGGGGAGAAAACTTTTGTTCTTACCTAGAAAGAAAGACGGTCGGCACAAGAATCTTCAGAGAAATTCGGCAGAGTCTTCGTCTAAAGGCAAGGGAGCATAAAGAGTTGAACTGAAGTGGCCCTAGCCCTTTAATAGGTGAGAGCAGGGACCTCTATGAAAATAGGCGGAATCCCAGAGGCCGAAGTGCAACCGTCGGGGGGGACACATTAAATGCAGCCCTCGAAACCCGCGTACGCGTCGTTTCGAGGGCACGCCAGGCGACAAGTCTGACAAAACCGTCGGACTCCTCCAACGGGAGCACGACGCGTGTCCCTGCAAAGTTTCGAGAGCCCGCCTCCATTTCCCGCTATTTCCAGCGCCAAAGGAGATCGTCCGTATTCGAAGTCAGTTCGTCCAGGCGACGATCGTCCTTGTCATAAACAGACAATCGTCTAAAATAAGCGATCGCCAACAGTGCCACCTCACCCCATGTTTTCAACATCGGAGTGAGCTGGGGGGCAATTGTTGTGCGGCGATTTATACGCCTCGATGGCGATCGGCATAATGGTCAGGAGCCAGCCAAAGAAGACAGATGCTGGGCAAGCGCCTAGCGATCGACGTCCAAGGCGATCGTCTGTTGGCATCTGGCGATCGCCAATGAGGCCCGACTGTAGACGATCGTCCCGTACCACGTGTGAATCCGACATCCGTCAGAGTCGTCGAAGACCGAATCTCGGATGAAGACCCACGTGCAGATCCACAAAAGGCGCCACAGGATAAGGCCTTTTGACCCCAGCCTGTCACCGCCTTCTCACCTACCGACAAGCCCGCCGAAAGGTACAAAGTGGGTCCTCCCCAGACAGCGACTCAGGACGCGTGCAGGCTTCCCGTTGGCTCGCCACGGTGGCTGCCAGCTGACCTCGAGACTTTAAACTTGATCCGCGTGATGGGACGATCGCCCACCTTATTCCAATATAGAAAACGGCGGTCGCCCGCGATCGCCCGGGAGGACCTAGCAGCATCTTCTCCTATAAATAGAAGGCCTCCAGCAGTGGCCTACAGACAGCAGACTGATTTGACGAGAAAACTCACTCACACATACAGACGGTGGATTTTACTGGACAAATACACTTTCACAGTGAAACTCATACAGTACACCAAAAAGCAAGAACTCACAGAGCTTCATATCTGGTTCTTCCGGCAATCTTCACGCTCGAATAGCTAAGATAACTAGAATCTTTACACTCATTGTAATAGTATTCTAACATTAATATTTGTACTCCCTAGTATTCATATTAATAACATCTCGCGAGAGCATTCAAGCCCGGGACTAACAACCCCGGCAAATCTTGTATTATTTATTTTCCCACAGAAGTGTTCTCGCATTTGTTTGTTATTCGACCATTCCAGCAATATCATCTCCGGATAATAGACCGAACATAAATAAAGACTCGAGCCTCATAATCATGCCAATCCATCATTTGCGTGCATATCCCGTGCCTGCTCCTCAGCTCTTCCGGTACCTGAAATGCATAAGACGCATTTCCCCCATTTAAGGGGTTAGCATTCGAATAGCTAGTGCAAGTACACAATTACACAACATTATACATAAATACGATTTTTACACAGTCATCTCAATCAGAAATCATTTGCCATAGATATTCCGGAATACTACATTGGCAATCAAATCAGTTATCAATTCATCACGATATCACAAAATCACAACTGGTGTCCCGCGGCCGTACCCCTTAGTATCGACCCCCAGACATCCCGTCGAACGCTCCGGGTGGGACACCACTTCCGCAGCCGTACCCCTTAGTGTCGACCCCCAGACATCCCGTCTAACGCTCCGGGTGGAAGTTCAACCACACACGCACCCAAGTCTACTTCCGCGGCCGTACCCCTTAGTATCGACCCCCAGACATCCCGTCGAACGCTCCGGGTGGAAGGAACACAACTCACGCACCCGAAAACCACAATTTATCATTCATTTTGAAAACGTAACATACATAACGGAATGTAATACATGTACTTGCATTGGTTAACACGACGTGAAGGAAGATGGTGAACGGAAAGGTTTTGGCCCGAATAATCTTCACAAATCCAATCCTAACACAGTAATGATATGCAACCAATCTCAATATTACGAAAATGTAGGAATACATCCTAGTTCTACCTGCTGGAACAATTCGTCGAACATTACTACGGTATTGTCGAGTATAAGTGATGAACAATGGAAAAATAGGAGTTTAAATCCACAAATCTTCAAGAACCACGAAGGAAAACAAGTATACAATTGAAGTCTAGTAATAACCTATGACGAATCGGATTGAAAAGGTTTAAATCGCAAGAAACCCCCAAAATTTCCCCAAAATCTCAAAACAAGGGTTTTATGAATTCTTACCTTGATTCGGGTGGCGGGAGATGTTAAGAACTTGATGAATTCGCCCAAGGAATGCCGGGATGTTAGAAGATGATAATATTGGTCGAAATTGGTTCAATCTATCGTCTTGAATCGCCCAAAGCCGAAGAGAAGGTGTGAGGATGGAAAAAATGACGACGCTGACTGTTGCTGTCCTATATAAATAATACATTGTTAGCGCACGCTAACCATCAAAGAATAGCGCGCTAACGGGGATCGCAAGCAGTCAGAAGCAGCCCGGCGTCGCTAGCGCGCGCTAGACATGTTTAGCGCGCGCTAAATACTACCCGATAGCGTACGCTACTTAAGCCTTAGCGCACGCTACCTGATGATCAGTGTACAAGATAAGAATTCAGAACCCCCACTGCCCATTACGCTGAAATCGTTAGCGCACACTACAAACTCCAAGTTAGCGTACGCTAACCACACAACGATAGCGCACGCAAGGAATCAAGGAGTAGCGTGCGCTACTCATCCAGCAGTTCAGTACTGCTTAGATCAGTACACTACTGCAGACAGTACGAAAATCGAATTGCAAAGCAAGGCCAGAATCCAGAGGCACAAACACGGAATATTCAAGACGACAGACCTGAGCGTTGAAAGAAAATACAATTCCGACCACCGAAGAGTCCGTAATGCGACAAAGAAAGTGAAATTCCCTAAACTTATAGGAAATTACAAAAATAGCCCAAGTGCCCAAAAATCACGACACGACGTCGGATTAACAAACCGAAAGTCTCAACACGACTAACTCAACCATACGAACTTATGCCAACCAGGAAACAACGAAAACGAACGAGTTTTACGAGAATCGAACGTACATGCGACAAGATATAATTCAAGATAAAATTACGTAAAAACATCCTCGAAACTCGACCAAACGGAAAAACTCCAAGAACAAAATAGGTACAGAATTCCAAAACAGTAGCAAGCGAGTCGTCCGAAACGAACATACGCCAAAATAGAAATTACCAAAAATAGAAAGTACGAATATTACATAAAAAACATTATATTTCTCCCACTTTTGAAAAATAGTGTTGTTTAAAAATTGGTGCAAGTTTTCAAGAAGAATATTATGAATTATGACATGAATGTACAGTCAATCTCCGTAGATTGCGGTTGAGTATGAAGAATGTACGGCGTCGAACGCCCAATGAGTATTTAGCTTTGGGAGGTCGTCTACGTGACTAATCCCTTAGCCTCCTAATAACGTCTTAGACCGTTATCAGTGTTTGACCTTTGACTATTGCCACGACCTCTGGTTTGATAACCGTAGCCTTGGGCGTTTGTCGGACCATCAGTATAACATTGGCCTTTGAGCTTTATCGCTCTCGCGCTTGGTGTCGTGCTGCCTTATCTCTTATCTGGGCTCGATATGTCCTTAGCTTGGTCTATGCCCGGATCATATCATAATCGCGACTATACCCAAATTCTACGACCCAGTCGCCTTACGATCACTCTGTCCTTCGGCTTCAAGGGAATAGGATACGACGGTAGCTTTGCCTAGAATCGCAGCCACGCTGCTCAATTCATGACTTAGACTAACCGCCCCTTATGCATATAAATAGAAAAAAAGGAACTCTAGAGGTACTCGTATGGACTCTAGCGGTGGCTCCCACCCGAAGGTTGTAGCACTTAGCTCCGCACAGCACTTAATCCCGATTTCCATTGAATAACAATTATTGTCGTGATTAACAACGATTATGCATATTATAAGATATAAATATGATTATTTGATAGTAAATGGACTTGGATAAACTAGATGAATTAGTTCAACCGGTTGATGATTAGATTGCTATTGTGCGAGTCTTAGCATAAACTCATAAACTTGAATAGTTCGGTACGGAATATTTATACGTCCGAAAATTATGTACTTTATTGTGAGAAGTCCGTTGTGATGTGAGGATTGAAGGTCAGAAGTTGCATGAAAGTTTAACCTTTCGGAAATTATAATTCTGGCCTCCCGTCTTTTAAGTACTATCATTATTATTTTTACCATAATTATATGAATTTGGATAATTCAGTACGGATTGATTATACGTCCGAAAATTACGAACTTTATTGCAAAAAGTCCGTTATTGGGATTGAAGGTCAGAAGTTGCGTGAAAGTTTTACCTTTTAGAAATTATAATTCTGCCCTTCCGTCTTTTAAGTACTATCTTATTTTTACTAAAATATTATAAATTTGATTAAGTCAGAACGATTTGATTGTACGTCCGAAAATTATGAACTTTATGGAGAAAAGTCCGTTTTAATATAAGGTTTTGAGTTCATAAGTTGCATGGAGGTTTTTTCTTCCATAAATTACAATTCTGCCCTTTCGAAATTATAGTACTATTATTATTATTTTTATTTAGTTTTGTCTTATAATTTTGATTAATTCGTTTGGATTCATTTAAACTCCGAAAATTATGAATCCAGTTGCCATTTGAATCTTATGACTTGTACTTTTAGATTACATTCAGTTTTAGTTTTTATTCTCTTTTAATTTATAATTTCACCCCTTCATTTTGCCTTAATCGGGATTTTAGTATTCTTGCCATATCTTTTTCGTATCTTGTCGGATTGACCTCAAATTTTTGGGATAAGCTCTTTATATTATTATGATTCCAGAGAGTTCAACTTTTCTGGAAATTTTATTTTGGAAATAGAAATTTTCTGTAAATTACCGTTTTCGCCTCATTCTTAAATTTATATTTTTGCCCCGACTTTCTATTTTAATAAATTCCGATTTAGGTGAAATTTAATATAGAACTTATTATTGATATATTAAGACTTACTTTCAGGATATAAGACCAGAATTATGGATTTTAACAAATTTACCCCAAAATTTATCTTAATTAAATTATTTTAGTTATCCTTCGAATTTAGGTTCGAATTATCAAATCTTCCGGTGACTAATTATACTCTTACCATAGTCCAGTATATATTCATATATTTTTGGGATTTTAAACCCCAAAGGTCATATGTGCCATATTCAACCAAAATTTCCACCAATGAATTAATTTGCACATATAATCAAAATATGACAAACTAAAATTCAACAATTACAAAGATCATTACATGCATGGTAATGAATGTCATTTTAATCAAGTATAGCTAACTAAAGTCATAATACTTTCATACACCATATATATTTAACTTGTAATAATTTTGAACAAGAGAAAAGAAAGAAAACAATTTTACCCACCTCGATTTCTTGCCGGAAGTAAACGGTTCTAGGTCTTGGAAGTTGAAAGACGATTTCCCCCCTTTACCTCTACTTGGTTCGGCCGAAATAACATATACCAAGGATGTGTATTTTATGTTTGCATGATGAGATTTAAGTGAGTATATGAATATTTATAACTTACCAATTATAGAAGGAGATGTAGGGAGATGGATTACCTAGTTCACTTGAGTTTTTGATGAACTCTTCCTTCCTCCTTTGTCTCCAAATTTTCGGCCCTCCTCTCTCACTCTCCCACTATATGCAGATTTTTATGTTGTGTTGTGTAAGAGTGGTGTATATTTTTAAGGGTTTAAAAAGGTGGTCAAGGCATGGGAAAAGGGAGCACAAGTCACAAGGTTATGTCTTGCATGAGGAGGACATGAAGACTCTAGATGTCCTCCCTCTCTCCACTTGGCCGCCCATTTTGTGTGTGTGTGTGTTGTATATATTTTTTTTGTATTTTAAGTGTGTAGAATGTTAATATAATTAGTTGGGTATTTGTTTAATTGTAAATGTATTAAGTAGTTGGGTTGGGCCTTCAACTATAAATTCAAGACTTAGAAATTTTATTAAGTTGGATTTGAGTCCTTTAGTGAGTTTACATTAGTAAATGTTGTTACACATAGCCCATTAGGTGAACCAATATTCTACTTTAACTTTCAACTAATTTATTATTTACGAAACAATTAAGTAAAATAAAATGAAACTAGATGTAGATTATATTATTTTATAACAAATGTTATTAAAATACATCATGATATAATAAACCGTACATGTAGTGAGCTATCGAATTTTAGAGGGTTCTGCATCCTCCCCTCCTTAGAAGAATTTGGTCCCCAAATTCCTTCTCGAACAACTCGGGATATGATATCTTCATTTCTTCCTCAGCTTTCGACGTAGCGTCTTCTTCTATATTGTGATTTGTCCCGACGACTTTGACCAACGGTATCTTCTTGTCTCTTAGTTCGCCCACTTGTTGACCCACGATCCTAATCGGCTTCTCGATATAAGTTAAATCTTATTTAATTGGTGGTATGTCATGCGTGATGACATGTTCAGGATCTGGATGATATTTCTTCAATCTTGAGATATCGAATACGTTGTGCATTCCGGCAAGATCGATTGGTAGCTCGAGACGATATGCTAATTTTCCAATTCGTTCTAGGATTGTGAGAGGTCCGACATATCTAGGGCTAAGCTTCTCTCCCATCTTCGGGTTGATCAATCCCTTACGTGGTGATAAACGAAGGAATACTTTGTATCCGATATCGAATTCCAAATCCTTCCTTCTCCGGTCTGCATAACTCTTCTATCGGCTCTGAGCAGTGCCAATTCGATCCTGAATGATTCGAACCTTATCCATGGCATCTTCTACTAGATAACTCTCGTTATCGGGTTTCGGTTTTGCTTACCCTTTGGTGTCCATCGGTCGTCAATCTCCCAATGTATTGGTGATCGGCACTTTCTTCCGTATAGTGCTTCATATGGGGCCATTTCGATAGTTGCCTGATAGCTGTTGTTGTAAGAAAACTCAGCTAAGGGTAGGTGGTGACTCCAACTCTTTTGAAAATCCAGTGCACATGCCCGTAACATATCCTCAAGGACTTGTATCGTTCTCTCGGATTGTCCGTCCGTCTGAGGGTGTGCTGCAGTACTGAAACTCAATGCCGTCCCAAGTTCTTGATGAAGGCTCTTCCAGAATCTGGAGACAAATTTGGGGTCACGGTCTGACACAATGTGTACAGGTACTCCATGTAATCTAACGATTTCTCAGATATATGTCCTTGCTAGCTTCTGCAGACTATCATTCTTTCTTACGGGTAGGAAGTGAGCTGACTTCGTAAGTCTATCCACGACTACCCAGATTGTGTTATATCATCCACTGGTTGTTGGTAGATCCGTCACGAAGTCTATCGTGATTAGTTCCCATTTCCATTCGGGAATCTCGAGCGGTTGTAGCAACCCTGATGGTCTTTGGTGTTCAACCTTCACTCTTTGGCAAGTTAAACACCTTGCTACGAATTCTGCTACTTGGTTCTTCATATTCATCACCCACCAGTAGTGTTTCTTTAGATCCTTATACATCTTATTACCACCTGGATGAATTGTATACCAAGAGCAGTGAGCCTCTGCCAAAATTTTCTTCTTGAGTTCGTCATTATCGGGAACACATATACGGTGTTTGAATTTTAGAGTTCCATCAGCCGACATGCTAAACTCAGATTTTCCGCCTTGTGTGACCCTTTCCTTAAGTTTACACAACTTCCTGTCTTGAGTTTGTGCTTCTTGGATTTCCTTAAGTAAGTCTGGCTTCACTGACAAATTAGCGCATAAAATGTGTGTCTTAGCCTGCCTTGGTTTCCATTGGATTATTTCTCTCAGGGCATTCCATTCCCTTATCATGAGTCTAGCCACACTCGCTTTCCTACTTAAGGCGTCTGCTATGACATTGGCCTTGCCCGGATGATGCTGAATGGTGAGGTTATAATCCTCAAGAAGTTCTATCCACCGTCTCTGTCTTAGATTCAACTCCTTCTGAGAGAACAAATATTTGAGACTCTTGTGGTCGGTAAAGATGGTGAATGTAGCTCCATACAGGTAGTGTCTCCATTTCTTCAAAGCAAACACTAGTGCTGCTAGTTCAAAGTCATGGGTCGGATAATTCATCTCGTGGATTTTTAGCTTTAATGATGCATAAGCCACAACCTTGCAGTTTTGCATCAGCATAGCTCCTAATCCTTCCTTTGATGCATCGCTGTATACCACAAACCCTTCACTCCCTTCGGGAAGTGTTAGCACAGTTGCGGTAGTGAGTTTTCTCTTGAGTTCCTGGAAGCTCAACTCACACTTATCGTTCCACTCAATTGACGTGCTTCTGCGTCAGTCTTGTGAGTGGTCCTGCAATTTTGGAAAAATCTTTAATGAATTTGTGGTAGTAACCCGCAAGTCCAAGAAAGCTCCGTATCTCCGTGACTGTTTCTGGCCTCTTCCAGTCCAGAATAGTCTTCACCTTTATGGATCTACTGCGACTCCATCTCCAGATATTATGTGTCCTTCAAATGCTACCTCTCTTAACCAGAATTCACACTTGCTGAATTTGGCGTACAATTTATGCTTCCTTAGTATCTCTAGTACCAATCTTAGGTGAGTTTCGTGATCTTGATCCGACTTGGAATAAATGAGTATGTCGTCGATAAATATCACTACGAATTGATCTAGATATGGTTGGAATACGCGGTGCATTAAATCCATAAATGCAGCCGGCGCGTTGGTCAATCCAAAAGGCATTAACAAGAATTCATAATCACCATACCTAGTTTGAAAGGCAGTCTTCGATATGTCATTCTCTTTGATCCTCAGTTGGTAATATCCCTGTTGAAGATCGAACTTTGAGTAAACCGTTGCTCCTTTTAGCTGGTCGAATAGCTCATCGATCCTAGGAAGTGGATACTTGTTCTTAATAGTAATATTGTTAAGTTCTCGGTAATCGATGCACAATCTTAGTGTGCCATCTTTCTTCTTTACGAATAGCACTGGTGATCCCCAAGGAGATATACTCGGTCGGATAAATCCAACCTCTAGAAATTTCTGCAACTGAACCTTCAGTTCTTGCAGTTCCAGTGGGGCCATTCGATATGGCGTTCTAGCCACAGGTGCCTTTACTGGCAAGATATGAATGCTGAATTCAACTTCCCTATCTGGAGGTAGAGAAGTAAGTTCCGTGGGGAAAATATCACGGTATTATGATACTACTTGTGTAGCTTCAATCTCCATTTTACTCTTGGGTTTGTTAATGACAAAAGCCAAATATCCCGTTGCTCCCTTCGATATGGCCCTTCTCGCCTTCGTGGATGATGATTGGGGCCGAGTTAATTCTAGCATCCCCATATAGTTCAATTACTGGGTGATCGGATTTGCAGAATCGAACTATTTTAGAATGGCAGTCGAGTTGTGCAAAGTGTTAAGATAGCCAATCCATCCCAAGTATGTGGTCATACTCAAGTATAGGGAGAAGAATTAGGTCGGCAGGAAAATAGTGACCTTTAATGATCACTTCCCAATCTCTAAATACTAAATCTGTTTCTCGACTCGCACCCATAGGTGTGGATACTTCTAAGCTTATGGGTAGTGACTCCATGTCGACATTCAATTTTTGTGCATAATGAGGTGCAACAAAATAATGTGATGATCCTGGATCTAACAATGCATGAGCAGAGTGGTTTGACACAATAAATGTACCTTCCACCACGTCTGTTGCATTAGGGGCTTCTTGTCTAGCTAGAGCAAACACTCGTGCTGGGGAATGTGTGAGGATTTACGGTCTTATGTGGAATTATTAATATTCTATGTTGTCATGTAGAATTAAACGCATAATTAACTACTAATTATTCATGATTAATGGACTTATCGAATAAGAATAGAAAATATGATTGATTCCAATTACGAGTGGCTTAACCGCCAAATCATTCATTTCGAGTTCTTACGGCACTCAGGCCAAAACATCCTAACATCAAAACATCAAAACATCATAAGGTTACATAAACGTTCTCGATCCTAGAACTTTCTAGTTGTCTTCTGAATTCATGCTCGCGTCTTCTTCTGGATCCTCCTCCGGATCTTCCTCCGGTTCCTCTTCTTGTTCCTCCTCCTCAAGTTCATGGAATCGAGGATCAGTGATTGGGGATACTCGTGACGTGGTTCCGACTTCAGTGGTGGAGTTAGGAAAAAGGTCGATCACGGATCCTAACTTGGACTTCACCATGGCTTGGAATTTTTCATGTTCGTGCCGTTCAGACAGGATTTGGTTCTCCAGCATTTGCATCTTGTGGGCTTGCAGAAACTTCTGGCCGCGGAGCTTGGCGATTGTTTGGATGTATACTAACAATTGGGTTTCCAGGTGATGTGCCCTTTCCTCCAGCTCTTCGTATTCTTGTCTTTTCTTCTCCAGCAACCGAAACAGCTTGTCCCTCAGATCACGATACGTCGTCACATCTTGAAAAATGCGCGCAATCACGGACCTCAAGTTCTGGGTTTCTCCCTCCTTTGAATTGCCCAAAACAGCTGCGTTTAGAATGGGTATAGTAACACCCTTAATTTGGTTAAGCGCTTGCTGGAGCTGATCCTCAGTAATCGTTGCTCGCGTAGTAGAGATACCCTGAGTTTCCTTGGTCAAATCTTTCTTGCCAGTGGGGCCCATCTAATTAACAAACTAAAACTAAGTCAGTCTCTCGAAAAATCTAATATCCAATATAAGACTCTAATAAGCATGAATAATCATTAAGGCAGTGAACTTAATGATTCAATAAATGCTTATATGACATCAGCGACCAAGAAACAATAATACCCCATTTTGAAAAGTAATGAGGTTTAGTGGAGTTCAGTGGATCTGATAAATGAAATAAGCTATGTCCGTTTCAAGAGTTCAATAGGAGAATTGATTTGATCGGGGGATTGCCGTTAATACTTAATCAAGTATCTTGGCCAATGACTTAGGAAATTTGAATTTGACTATGCATATTCCAAGTGAATAGCGATAAGTCGAAAGAGATCTTAATGAGAATTGACTCGAGAAATCTACATTAGGTCTTATTTCTATGGTTCACTTCGCCCTAGGTGGAATTCCCATCTAAGTCTGAAGAATCTTATCCTGGAAAGCTCGATGTAAGTGTCCTTCTTACAAACCGAGCTTTGATACCACTCCTGTCACGCCCCCACACGGGGTTGGACGAGAACGCGACAGTTAACGTAATAAATAACGTTTGTGATGTTACATTCCAGTAAAGCATACATATGCCAGATCTCAGCCCGGTGAACTAAGACTGGTTATCTCATAGAAAGAAATATTCAAGAGTACAGCGGAATTATTACATCAAGTGCAAAAGAGTACATCGGAAACCAAAATACATTTTGACATAGGAATAAAAAGAAGCGTTAAAGCAGCATCCTAATTCCTACGTCTTGGCAATACTTTGAGGACGGTCTTCAGTGGTCCTTGGCATATGTCTCTTCTTCTTCTTGGTTCTCTTAATCTAGTGGGGTTTAGGAAAATAATTCAAAATGGGGTGAGAATAATGGATTCTCAGTGAGTTGGGGTTTGATATTTAATGAGTTTATTAGTTAATAAACATACACTTTTGAAAAATAGTGTTGTTTAAAAATTGGTGCAAGTTTTCAAGGAGATTATTATGAATTATGACATGAATGTACAGTCAATCTCCGTAGATTGCGGTTGAGTATGAATAATGTACGGCGTCGAGCGCCCAATGAGTATTTAGCTTTGGGAGGTCGTCTACATGACTAATCCCTTAGCCTCCTTATAACGTCTTAGACCGTTATCAGTGTTTGACCTTTGACTATCGCCACGACCTTTGGTTTGATAACCGTAGCCTTGGGCGTTTGTCAGACCATCACTATAACATTGGCATTTGTGTTTTATCGCTCTCACGCTTGGTGACGTGCTGCCTTATCTCTTATCTGGGCTCGATATATCCTTAGCTTGGGTCTATGCCCGGATCATATCATAATCGCGACTATACCCAAATTCTACGACCCAGTCACCTTAGGATCACTCCGTCCTTCGGCTTCAAGGGAATAGGATACGACAGTAGCTTTGCCTAGAACCGCAGCCACGCTGCTCGATTCATGACTTAGACTAACCGCCCCTCATGCATATAAATAGAAAAAAAGGGACTCTAGAGGTACTCGTACGGACTCTAGCGGTGGCTCCCGCCCGAAGGTCGTAGCACTTAGCTCCGCACAGTAATTACTCCCGATTTCTATTGAATAACAATTATTGTCGTGATTAACAACGATTATGCATATTATAAGATATCAATATGATTATTTGATAGTAAATGGACTTGGATAAACTAGAGGAATTAGTTCAACCGGTTGATGATTAGATTGCCATTGTGCGGGTCTTAGCATAAACTCATAAACTTGAATAGTTCGGTATGGAATATTTATACGTCCGAAAATTATGTACTTTATTGTGAGAAGTCCGTTATGATGTGAGGATTGAAAGTCTGAAGTTGCATGAAAGTTTTACCTTTCATAAATTACAATTCTACCCTTCCGTCTTTTAAGTCCTATCATTATTATTTTTACCATAATTGTATGAATTTGAATAATTCGGTACGGATTGATTATACGTCCGAAAATTACGAACTTTATTGCAAAAAGTCCGTTATGATATGAGGATTGAAGGTCAGAAGTTGCATGAAAGTTCTACCATTCAGAAATTACAATTCCGCCCTTCCGTCTTTTAAGTACTATAATTATTTTTACTAAAATATTATAAATTTGATTAAGTCGGAACGGTTTGATTGTACGTCCGAAAATTATGAACTTTAATGGGAAAAGTCCGTTATAAGATAAGGTCTTGAGTTCAGAAGTTGCATGGAGGTTTTACATTCCATAAATTATAATTCTGCCCTTTCGAAATTATAGTACTATTATTATTATTATCATTTTTATTTGGTTTTGTCTTATAATTTTGATTAAATCGTTTGGATTAATTTAAACTCCGAAAATTATGAATCTAGTTGCGATTTGAACCTTATGACTTGTACTTTTAGATTACGTCAGTTTTAATTTTTATTCTCATAGAATTTATAATTTCACCCCTTCATTTTGCCTTAATCGGGATTTTAGTATTCTTGCCATATCTTTTTCGTTTCTTGTCGGATTGACCTCAAATTTTCGGGGTAAGCTCTTTATGTTATTATGAGTCCAGAGAGTTCAACTTTTCTGGAAAATTTATTTTGGAAACAGAAATTTTCTGTAAATTATAGTTTTGACCTCAAATTCTTAAAATTTATATTTTTGCCCCGACTTTCTATTTTAATAAATTCCGATTTAGGTGAAATTTTATATAGAACTTATTTTTGATATATTAAGACTTACTTTCAGGATATAAGACTCGAATTATGGATTTTAACAAATTTACCCCTAAATTTATCTTAATTAAATTATTTTAGTTATCCTTCGAATTTAGGTTCGAATTATCAAATATTCCGGTGACTAATTATTCTCTTACCATAGTCCACTATATACTCATATATTTTTGGAATTTTAATCCCCAAAGGTCAGCTTTGCCATATTCAACCAAAATTTCCACCAATGAATTAATTTGCACATATAATCAAAATATGACAAACTAAATTCAACAATTACAAAGATCATTACATGCATGGTAATGAATGTCATTTTAATCAAGTATAGCTAACTAAAGTCATAATACTTGCATGCACCATATATATTTAACTTATAATAATTTTGAATAAGAGAAAAGAAAGAAAATAATTTTACCCACCTCGATTTCTTGCCGGAACTAAACGGTTATAGGTCTTGGAAGTTGAAAGACGATTTCTCCCCTTCACCTCTACTTAGATCGGCCGAAATATCATATACCAAGGATGTGTATTTTATGTTTGCATGATGAGATTTAAGTGAGTATATGAATATTTATAACTCACAAATTATAGAAGGAGATGTAGGGAGATGGATTACCTAGTTCACTTGAGTTTTTGATGAACTCTTCCTTCCTCCTTTCTCTCCAAATTTTCGGCCCTCCTCTCTCACTCTCCCTCTATATGCCGATTTTTATGTTGTGTAGCGTAAGAGTGGTGTATATTTTTAAGGGTTTAAAAAGGTGGTCAATGCATGGGAAAAGGGAGCACAAGTCACAAGGTTATGTCTTGCATGAGGAGGACAGGAAGACTCTAGAAGTCCCCTCTCTCCACTTGGACGCCCATTCCGTGTGTGTGTGTGTGTTGTATAATTTTTTTTTGTATTTTAAGTGTGTAGAATGTTAATATAATTAGTTGGGTATTTGTTTAATTATAAATGGATTAAATAGTTGGGTTGGGCCTTCAACTATAAATTCAAGACTTAGGAATTTTATTAAGTTGGGTTTGAGTCCATTAATGAGTTTATATTAGTAAATGTTGGTACACATAGCCCATTAGGCGAACCAATATTCTACTTTAACTTTCAATTAATTTATTATTTACAAAACAATTAAGTAAATAAAATAAAACTAGATGTAGATTATATTATATTATAACAAATGTTATTAAAATACATCATGAGACATGTAGTGAGCTATCGAATTTTAGGGGGTTCTACAATATATGTGTGTATATATGTGTGTATTATCTGTATTATGCTTTCCACTCTGTAATATGTGTGTGTATATTGTTTGTATGTTTATGCTTTTCACTCTGTAATTCTAACTCTGTAATGTTAATTTGGTATTTGGTTACTTTTCTATGTGCCATTGCTCCAAGTGATCCTACCAAAAACATCATTCTGGTATAACCATCATTAAATTAAATTAAAACATCATGATATTAGTAATTCAGGATGATTTTCATGTTATCAATTTTTGGTACGTAGGAAACTAATACTTGGATCGTCAAACATGGATGTACAATATTTCAGTTGTCGAGGGGGATTATATCAGGGGTGTTCACGAGTTTATTTTGTGTGCGGTGGACCACCAAAATAAAAAAGAGAGGGAACACTGAAAGAAAGAGTTGATTTCGTGTCCATGTTGTTTATGTGGTAACATGAAAAATTTTCAAACATTAAGGTAGTGCGGGATCATCTATTTCGAAATGGTTTTAAAAGGAATTATACGAAGTGGATTTGGCATGGTGAGATAATAGATTTGAGCGGGACTTATCGTAGAAATAATGAAGATGAGAGAGATAATATGACCAACAATGAAGAAGATGATATAGGCAATGATAGAGTAGAGGAGATGATACAAGATGTGGAAGAACAATTCATTCACCAACCTGATATTCTCGAGAACTTCCTTAGTGATTCAAAAAAACTTTTGTATCCTGGATGCAAAAATCAATTCACTAAGTTGTCAACAACATTGAATTTGTGCAAAATGAAAGTAAAAATTGGGTGGACTAACAAGAGTTTTACAGAGCTGTTAAAAATTGTAGGAGACATACTTCCTCCAAACAATGAGCTTCCCAGTTCTACATACGAGGCTAAGAAGATATTATGTCCCATGAGTATGGATGTAAAATAGATACATGCATGTCCAAATGATTATGTATTGTTTCGAAATGAAGATAAAGATTTAGACTCTTGTCCCAAGTGCGGAGCATCACGGTATAAGCCAGATGGTAATAATTCTCTGGAGGAGAACAAAAAAAGGCCTCCTGCCAAGGTCTGTTGGTATCTACCCATTGTGGAACGATTAAACGCTTATTTGTCAATGCAAATGATGCGAAGCATTTAAGGTGGCATGCAGAAGGGAAAAAATCAGATGGGATGAACTACCAAATGTTCATGGACCTTTTCTAAATATTGGGCCAAGCGAATGACCCAATCAAAACAAGGAAATAAATCTTGAATCGTGTTTTGCCAAGGTGTGTTGGTATCTACCCATTGTGGAACAATTTAAACGCTTATTTGCCAATGCAAAAGATACTAAGCATTTAAGGTGGCATTAGTTAGGATTCACTTTGGTAGACTTTAGTCGCTTTGGTCGTAAAGATGACCCATTCATACTTGCAACACAAGTGAAACAAGTATTTTACATTCAAGACCCCGCTGATTCTAAATGTTCGATTATTGTTCAAGGAAAAAGACGTATTCTCGGTATTGATGATGTTGATGATGAAGAGGAGTACAACCAATTTGACGAGAATCCCCCTTTCTCAATGGGGCTGCCTTCCTCATATGAGGACGAGATTTTAGATACAAACTACGCACGAAATGACCATGATGAAGGATTATGGATTGATTAAGTATAATGTTTAATATGTTTGATAGGTATAATTTTATAAATGCCCAATTGACAATTATCTTATGATTTGTTTAATAGTACAAGTATCTAGCATGACATGTTTTTTTTACTACACAAACACACATTCACTATTTCTCAACTGCTTATATTTACATTTCATGGTAGATTTGTTTTTGCTAAATCAAATTATGGTTATATAATTGCAAGGTTCAGATTCAAGTGGTTGCCTTATATTTTTTTTTCATGTTTTCTTATTAGATTACATTTCAACTTTAAGTTAGAAACTAGGCTACTACGTATTATTTGTTACTAAATTCTCTTTTTTTTTTCCAGATTTATCAATGGATGATAGTACAAATTCTAGTCTAAATGAATCCAAAAAAAGAACACGTGGTCCAACTACATGGAAGAAGTTGCTAGAGAAAACTGCCAATAAAATTATTGAGAAGACGATTGAGTTAGATGAATACGGTAAGCCAAAACCTGGAAAGTGTAAAAAATAGTTCACTTCTTATGCGGGAGCAATTGTTCGACACAAGGTGGATATCAATATTGAGAGTTGGAAAGTTGTAAACGAAGGACGGAAGAACCCAATTCGGGAAGATATCAAGGTATAGAAATTGGTGCTTTTATTTGTTACATCTTTATTAATATTAAGAAAAGTGTATACATGATTATTATATATATATATATATATATATATATAAATTTTGATGCACGAAATGCATATATTTCATGCATAATTAGTCAAGCTAAATGCGTAAATTAGTCTTGAAAATCTGCATCTAATATTAGTCTTTGCGTAACGCGACACTATATACATATATATATATATATATATATATATATGACTTCACTTAATATGTTTGATACCTAATAAACTCATAACATACATCTGGTTTCTGTTTATAAATTGAAAATATAATATTTGATGTTAAAATTCTGCATGGATTGCACAAGCAAAGTTATAAATACAATATTAGTTTTATTTTATTAATAAGTGTGGATTTTAACAAGTGCATGTATGCTTTATGTCAGAGAGAGTGGAATATAAAAGACAATGAACATAAAAAGCGAATAATGAAGAGGGTTGGAAAAATGTGGAAGGATTTTAAGTCGCGGATGGTTGATAAGTTGTATGATGGCAAGGATCCATGTGACAAATATGATTTCATCACAAAAGAGCAGTGGGAAAAGTTTAAAATGGCCAAAGAAACTTCAGAATTAAAGGTGACAGACTTATACAATATGGTTTGTTCATTATTTTTAGTATCTTTGGTAACAGTAATGCACAATTTATATAGTTGTTCATGGCTTACCTTTTTTGAAATAGGAAATTCATGAGAAAGCACATGAATGTCAAAAATTCAACACACATTCACATTATTTGGGAAAGGGTGGCTATGAAGAAAAAAGGATCGAGTGGCTTCAAGAGGACCCTATTTCTCAATTGTCTGAATCCATTGATCCATCCATGATCTGATGATCATACAGGTCGTGGTTTTGATTGGGTTAGAGCACGACTCAAGAAGAAGGAGGGAGGAGAAGGTTATTATTTTCCCAAGGATTCCACTAAAGAAGTGTTTGAAAAAATGGTAAATTGTTATTATTTCTATCAACATTAGCTTTTTGTTTCTAGTATTCTTCTTCCATTTTAAGGGTTAGATCAAGGTTTTCTTTTTCAATCTTCAAATTATTTAAATTCTGAGGGGAGGGGTCATTATCAAGAAGGATTTCAGCTTCCTCAGCCCTATCTTTAGCTCTGGATATGTTAGAAAACAAGTTACCAAAGTGGTTCTTATTCCAATCCTTCAGGGTGAATTTGAGTCTTTTAAGTTTATTGATAAGCTTGAAAAGCCCCCAATCAGCAGTAGGAATAACCCAAGAATCTTAAACAATGTTAAGAAATTGATGATGTTTAACCCACATATGTTGAAACCTAAAAAAAGATTTAGCTATATGAGTAGGATTGTCAAAGGAGCAAATAAGGGGATGATGGTCAGATGTAAATCTGGGAAGATGTTTGATGAAGGGGGTGGGGAAAACACTGTAAAACTCCACATTGAAAAGGATTCTATCCAATCTTTGCCAAATAAAATAACTGTACCAGGTGAAGGGAGGCCCATAGAAGCTCCCTTCAAAAAGATTACAGTCCATGATAGATTCATGGAAGTCATCCATTTCAGCCTGGATGGGGGGAGCCCCACCTCTCTTCTCAGATGGTTTGAGGATGATGTTGAAATCACCTCCCACCATCCAAGGATCATGGATGGGGCAAATAGTAGCAAGATCATCCCAAAGTTGGTATCTCTCAGACCTAGTGTTCCTACCATATACAATGGTCAGAAGAAAGGAATTGGGAGAGAGGGCAAAGGATATCCTAACATGGAGGATATTCCCAATGTCATGTAAGACATGAGCATTAAAATTAAAATCAGTAAAAAGCCATATATGATTTCTACACAATTAGCCACCACATAATTAAATCTCAAAAGTCTACAAAAAAATTATTTATTGAGGTCCACTTTAGGTTCAATGATACCTAAAATGTTAAGTTTATTCTCATGGTTCAAGGTTTTAAGAATTTTTTGGGCCTTGGGGTTACCCATACCTATAATATTCCATATCATTGTATTAATCATTTTGATGATTTAGGTGCCAATCTCCCACTTCTTCTTAGATCATCTTTATTTTTAAAGACATTATCAGTTTGCTTAGAATGTAAAGGAAAACCTTCAAAAGAAGGGGCAACAAGAGCTATAACAGGAGCCTCAGGATGAGAAGATTCATCCTCAGAGTAGCCGGGCTCCTCCTCCTCCTCCTCCTCAAGAAGAAGAGGGCTAAAAGAATTCGTGATTGGGGTGGGGTCATCCTCTACCTCAGAGTCAGTGTGCTCTGTGAGCATAAGTATAGGGTTTTTTTTTAGGGTTCTCATTAGTGGCATAGGATTCATAGGTCACACTATTAGCAATATTTTTGGCAAGAGTTTCAACAACTGGGATTTCAGGGATTATAAAGGTATCAATAGTAATATTCCGTGGCCCTGAATCTGAAAGGGGTAGGGGAGGATCTACAGGACTAGTATTGGCATTATTAGGTTGTATCTCTTTCAACAATGTGTTCTGGTGGACCTTTGGTTTAACAGGGCTACCATTAACTTTGGTACTCTGTTTTCCCTTGTCCATAGGGGTTTTACCCAAGTCAGGCTGCTCAGTGTTATTTTCAATGTCTTGAAGTTTCTTTCTAAAATTAGTTGGTCTAAGATCTTTGTTCTTAATGTAGCATAACTTTTCATCATGGGCTATATGCTCACAGAACGTACAGTATGAAGGTTTTCTTTCATAGTCTATCAAGCACTCCATTGAAACATCACCACATTCCACAACAACTTTAGGGGGGGATTAAGCAAGTTAACATCAACACAGACCCTGGCATAATTCAGTCTAGTTCTAAATAACGTAGCATCATCCACTTTAATGAATTTCCAACACAGTTAGCTATCACTTTTAGGCATCTCATGTCAAACCACTGAAGAGGTAGCTTAACAATTTTTATCCAGACTGAGACTACCGAGAGTTCTTTTTTAAAATTGAAATCAGGGTTCCATTTAAAGATTCTCATCGGAAATTGTTGGATGGTAACTTCCCGGTAGAGCCAAAGTTTGTTAAAAAGTTCTTCATTATCAACTGTGATTAAAACATGTATCCCATTTAGGTACTGCAGTTTACAATAAGGGAACCCTAGTTTAGACAAGGTTGAGTCGATTACCTCATTATAAGGCTTACCATACGAGAACTTACCCACTAGGGCAAATTTGAGGACTTCTGAGGCTTGTTCACGTTCCGGTAGTGTGAAGACTGCCTTCGGAACCTCCCCTGAGCGGTCAATTTTGCCAAACTTTTGGTTTTCCACTGAAGATCCCTTTGTGACTCCCGCATAGGTTCTGGTTGTTGCTGTTGTTGGTGAATCTTTCCTGATTTGTGTTTCTGGAACCCTCTCATCCTCGCTTGGACACAAGGATTCGAAAATTTCCTCTTCTTCGTTGCTGGATCTAGGGTTGCTAAAGGAATGTTTAAGGAATTTGGGAGAGAAGTAATTTTGTAGTGATGAGAAGGTCGAACATCTGATGGAAGCAGGTCTAGCTTCAACGGAGACGGCAGCAATGACTTTTCAATGTTTATGAAATGCATCGAACCAAGAGAAGCTAATATCTTCAGATCAAGTAGAGTGGTAAATCTGATCGTGTTGGACTCTTATCGGGGATCGACACGATATCACATGACACGATAAGGTTAAACACAAACATGTCACTAGTAATCTTATTGAGCCTAAAATTCGAACCTAAACACGACATGATAAAAACACGAAAAATATGGCACAACACAATAGGCACGATAAGAAACACTGTTAAATTTATTTACCAAGTCTGCTTAATCTTACATACTTAATATTTAAACCACATTCTGTTACGGTATCCCACCTCAGTTCCACATGACAGTGTCAGTGTGGAAGGGTATATAAGTAGGTGACAACCTTGATATTTGAGTTAAATTAGGACTATTTAGTTTATATGTCAGCTTAACTCAACCAAGGTCCACTTCCCGGATGGAAACCCTTGGGCCCACCATCGGGTAGCTCTTTCTGCGCAGCCTGCCCGAAACTTTTGTAACACCCCCAATCCGCTCAGGGATATTACACGCCGTAGAACCTTTCCTCAAGGATCTACCAGGCTGGTAACAACATATAACAACTCAACCATGCCTTTAAGGCTAAAATGACTCAGTAGACCGATTTGGTCTTTCAATAAGTACTTACAACTCGAATACAACTCATGCCCACGCAGGGGTCAAAATACAACCGCACCCGTACAACGGGAAACAAATACTGCAGCGGAAAAGAAAATACAACTAGACCAATACGACATCAACGGATCCTCCTGTGATTAGTATCGTTCATCTTTCATCATCCTTCGTGCCGACCCTGTGCTATGCTCCAAAACCTGAATGCAAAAATAGACATCCACCCCCCGAATACTCGGGGGTTAGCAAAACTCCACTGTTTTGCTAGTGCAAGTACAAGTGCAAAAATACGAGCCATACAATACAAGTTCCAAGAACAATAATAATCAGGAATCCTCAAAGATCCAAACGTAAAGAAAAGTACTTCCCGAGGCAAGAGTTTGAGTAAACATTTCCAAAACCGAAAGATCGCAAATAAGGGAAACAATTTACAAAACAGTTTAAAATGCCATCGAGAGTTTTAATAGAAAACAATTTAGGATTATAAAATCCTTCTCTTTCCAAAAATCAATAGGGTCACAGTTCAAATGTTTTGTTTTCGCAAATAGGAAACCCCCAACAATTTACAGGGTCAGAGCCCAACATCACGTGTCCTCAACGGACGTAAAATCAACGAAACATAATCACGCACGCGCATCGCCTAGGACCGGGACGATACCACCGACATCCCACTCGAGGCCTCGAAGGACCCTCCCGAGCTGGCTAGCGAAACAAATCACGCACATCTCACGGTTGGATCAATCGCTTGTTGCATCCTGGCCACATGATCACATGCCATGTGCCACCGTAGATTATCTCAGGCTCTCACGGTTGGATCAATCACTTGTTACATCCTGACCACATGATCACGTGCCATGTGTCACCGTAGACCTTCAACCATATCCACACATTCACACAATCAACATATCACATCAAGGATATTCAAACAATTCGCCCAGAGGCCTCAAACACTTAGCAAAACACCACGTCAATCCACAACGCACTGAAAAGAGATAATATACGTACACACGTATTATCAAGCGCAACAACAACACCAAACATATCCAAATATCCACGTAGTCACTTACAACCCACACAATTACAAAACACACGCGTTTTGAAAGAGAGCCTTTAACCAGGCTAATCGAATCTTTTGAAAACTCGTTTCAAACAATCAAACAAACGTATAAAGACGATCACCAATTATCATATTCACAAAACAAGAATAGTATGGACAAGGTACTTGCCTCAAAATCGGCACGCAAGTATCCCGACGAACACGGCTCAACCGGAAAGCTTCGAAACGCCCAATGCTATCGAAACGGAAGACGATTTACGAGCGAAAGGGTTCAACACGGTTTCTTCGCAAGAAACACGACCCTAACATCATACAATCAATAAATCATCGATCATACGAGGAAGAATAATCGTAGAACGCCCGAAAACCCCTCTAAGACATTTTACCGGACACCTTCAAGGCGTCGGTCAAGAACTCGACCCAAATAACAAATCGATACGATCCAACCATGGAATAACAAGGGAAATGATATAATACATCTAAATAATCACCAATCCATCAAAATCCTAAGTTAAATCGGATTAATCGGACGAAAACAACAAAAACCCCCAAATTCCCCAAAACTAGATTTCTAGGAAATCTGACCTGATTCGGTAGATCGGAGGATGTTATAGGACGGATGATTGATGATATAACCTCAAGAACTCCATGGATATGTTGTTAAACAACATGGCTTCAAGCTTAGAACACGCCAGTGGAAGAGGAGAAGAAGAAGGTGAAAAATGGCAAGAAAAAGCGTCTGCGGGGCCTTTTATAGGCAGCGGACTCGGCCGTGTCCGCCCGACACGGTCGTGGCGCTGATTGACGGCGAGGGACTCGACCGTGTCTGCGCATGACACGGTCGCGGCGCGAAGGGCCTACCGATAGTGACCCGTCAAGCGGCTGACTTCGCACGACTTCGGCCGTGTCTGGAACACGGTCGGGCGTGTCAGCGATCGTCTCGAGCTTATCCGGAAGAGTTCGGCACGGGCCGTGTCGGACGACACGGTCGGGTCTGAGACGAAACTTCCGGCATTTCGGACGAAATGCGGCACGGGCCGTGTCGGACGACACGGCCGAGTTCGGCCGGCAGTGACCGGCCAATAACGAGCGGGTGAGCTAAAACGACCATAACTCTCTCGTCCGGACTCGGATTGACTCACCGTTTGAACCATTGGAAATCTAACTCGATGCTCTATAATATTGCAAAGATTCAGAATTTTTGGAGTTACCAAAAATTAATGGTGACTTTACAAAGTCGAACTCCCACGTGAAAAAGTCGATTAAGTACACGGAACTCAATAAAACGACACCGAAACGAACTCGGATGACAAAAAGTGCAGAATTAATCATTCTCTAAATGACGAAAGGTCATGAGCGAGTCGTCAAAACGGACTTCCTCCGAAAAAAGAAAATTACCGAAATTCGAAATTACGGATATTACATTCTACCCTCCTTAAAAGAAGTTTCGTCCCGAAACTTAAAACAAGTAGGGGGGAGCAATATACCTGCCAGGAAAACTCGACGAGATACACAAAAATAGAAAACTCGCGCCCAACGGCGAAACGCTGCAAGAAACGCAAAGAGACATACGGCGTGAAAACACGCTCCACGACGACCAACACAATGTCGCCGTTAGGGATACAATAAAACCAACAAATGACAAGCGTCATCAAACGGATAATATAGTCAAGTCGATTATCCGAACAATCACAAAACACAACGAACGAAAATCAATACGATTGACCAACCTGACGGTTCATCAATCTAAACGCGGGTCAAACGCTGAACAAATACGGAATTCCACCGCCCAAGGGTTGGAAGATCGAAAACGAGACTAATTTCCCAAACTTAAGGGAATTAGGAAGGAGCCTGAATGCTCAACAATCACGAAACGAGAATAAAACCGAACAAACAAATGATCGAGACAACAAAAATCGAACAATCATGTCCGAAATACGAAGGATAATAAAATTCAAACAACAACCCCAAGGTTCACATCTCGACTCGAGACAATATATGATCCGGTGAAAACAACAGGATGTGCATTCATATAAGATCCACATGAAAGGGAATAGCAATAGAAAAGTCACAACGACAAACGAGTTATTCCGAAATAATACCACACTCGTTCGATCAACAAAAGCAAGGAGCAGGACAAGCTCAGAAATGTCAACGAACATAAACGAGTCGACAGAGTCGAAAATACAAAAGTTCAAGATCCAGTCCACTTCGAATAAAAGAACTAGTAGAACCAAAAGATGTTACTTCCGAACAAGGTTCACAAGAATCGAACCGAATTCGGAAAGTTACAGCGATAACCAGATTGACCCAAAACAAGATCACATCTCGTTCGTGTAATACCCGAGATCTTTATTCCGGATTTGTTGGACTTTCTGGGTTTTATCGGATTGTCATGGTCCTCATCGTAGGAATTTCGTGTCATGTTTGGTTGTGACTTGTTGGGACATGTTTTTGGAGGCATTTGGGATCACTTTGTGAGTTTTTGAGATTTTGTGGTGTAGCGCACGCTAATGCTTGAAGCATAGCGCACGCTACTGCGTGGTGTTTAGCGCACGCTACCGAATGTGTAGCGCACGCTAGACTGGCAGTTCAGAGGCGGTCCAGTAACTACTGGACTGGGACTGGAGCTTTGTTAGCGCACGCTAAGGCCGATAGCTAGCGCACGCTATCGATTGCTTAGCGCACGCTCCCTCTTCTTTCTAGCGCACGCTACTCGGTAGATGCGATCGCCCGAGGCTACCGGATCGGTTTTGTGACCCGTTAGCACGCCACGCTTTTGGGCTAGCGCACGCTAACTAGGTTATACGCGGTTTCTCCGGGAGCGTTGACCCCGTTAGCGCACGCTAATGAGGATGATTAGCGCACGCTAATACCGTCGATATAAATACCGACAAAGAACATTAAGTCGTCATTTTCCCACTTTTCTTCATCTCTTCCGAGGCGGAGTGAGATCCAGAGGCGAGTAGGACCGATCCTTTTCTTCTAGCTTCATCTTTGAGTGGATTTGTAGATGTTTAACAACATCTAATCGTCTTCTTGGTCCAAATCAAGGTAATCTCTTGTTAGAACCCTATTTTCTTAAATTTGGGGTTTTTGCTTGGATTTGTGATTCTTGACCGATCTCATCCGATCGGTTATTTGTTCTTGTTTGTCTTGACCGTAATCTTCAGATTTTGTTAACCGTTCATCGACTTTTATCGCCCGGATCAACGATTCTTGATTTCTTTGAGAATACTTAGATCCTTGTCGTTTTTAGGATCGTTTCGGATTTCGATTAGTGTTATTGAATTGTGGTGATGCTATTTTCGTAGTATTCGTGGGCTGTCGAAGTCTTGATCGTTTTTGGAGGTTCGAAGGTTGCCCGATCGCGCCCGTTCGTCGTTTCGTTGCTCGTGATATCGAGGCAAGTATCTTGTCCATACGTTTCATGTTTCGTAGGCGTAATTATTGATAAATGATTATATACGAAACTCAATGTTTAATGAACGTAAAAAGGGATTGGTATGTTCCCGATAAATGTTGTCTTTCAACGATAACTCGGATGCTTTGTGAATAAGTGTGTTTTTGGCCTATGTGTGTTGACTCCGTTGGTTGAAAGACTTATGATCACATTTAGTGAATGTAATAAACCGTAATCACTTACTGAGGATAACGTGTTGTTATGTGTGCCTGTTTGGTGAATATGTGACGGGTGGTATTGGTTATTACTCCTTTGAAAGGAGGCTGTGATGTTTAAGTGTTGCTTGGCTTGATGTTCTACTCCTTGTGATGTGATTTCTGAAAGTGATGTGCCTCCGGGTAGGATTGTTGAATCTCCGGGATCCATACTTGCTAGTATGGGTCGGGCGTGACCGTAGGGTTATCCAATCCGGGTATGTCTTGCGGGGACTCGAGGTTGGGGCTTGCTAGCCCGATGCCGAGATAACTTGTGGGGTTATCATCGGGTATGTCTTGCGGGGACTCCGAGGTTCGTGGCTTGTTAGCCCGATGCCGGGATAACTTATGGTTGTGGTATGGAATGGTTCCGTGACTGTTGTCACGAGGACATGTGATTTGGTATGGTTCCCTATTGGGTTATTCACTCGGGTATGTTCTACGGGAGCATCTGAGGTTCGTGGCTTGTTAGCACGGGACGCGAGTAATCCTTAGGAACATGTGTTATGTGATTCGGGTCGTGGACCCTGTGGCTTATGATTTGGGTCTTGGACCCCGTGTGTTGTGAATTGAGTTGTGGAACTGCGTTTTATTATTGGAATCGTATTTTGGAAAGATGATTTTGGGCCGTGTCCCCAAGTGCTTTCGAAAGACTTGAGGATTCATTATTTCCAAATGTTTTCAAACTCCCGAGACCGTAAAATATTTTGTATGAGACACATGGTTCTTTCCCTACCTTTTATAAATCAAACTGTTTTGACTAAGTGAATTATCTCGGGAAATATATTCAAGATTTTATATTCTTGAAGCAAGTTATGTATGGCTTGTACTTTTGGTTTTATACTTGCACTAGCAAAACAGTGGAGTTTTGCTAACCCCCGAGTATTCGGGGTGGATGTCTCATTGCGTCCTGTACTTGCAGATAGCTGGGGAGCGAATCACAGGATCGATACGAAGGATGATGGGAGACGAAGATACTAATCACGTGAAGACCAATTGTAGAGTATATGGTAGAGTCATGTTGGTTATCCCTCCGATGTTTTGTTACCCCGATTTATGGAAGTGTTATTGTATTCTAGCCCCTGCGTGGGTATGTGTTCTGGGCAAGTATCATGTATGTAATGTTGTGTGTGTGGTGATATAAGACCTAATCGGTCCAACGGTCCTTTACGTAGCCATGTCGGCATGTGAAGTGACGCATTGTTTTGTATTTAGCCTGGTAGATCCTCGCGGAGAGGGTCTGCGGCGCTGTAATATTCCCTATTGGTTTGGGGGTGTTACAGAATATGGTATCAGAGCTTAGGTTGAGGAAACCTAGGCTGTCGGGTTGAGTTGAGTGTTGTCGGGTCTTGTCTTGTCAGATTTGGTCTGACTGAGTGGTGTCGCGACGCGTCGTCCGAGTTGTCGGTCGTGATTAGTATCGAGGTGCAACCATCATCTTCGTGCGATCTGTGGATGTAAGTCTCCCTACCTTGTTGTGTCTCGTATTATACGAGTTTACGTGATTCTATGTTATTATGTGGAGTTTAATTGTGCCTCATGAATACTTACTCCATACTTATTTGATTCTCGTATTGTGTTGGAATAAAGAGTAGTACCGGTATGTATGTATATATATATTTACATCTTTGTGTAAAATCGTTTTTACAGGAGTGATGTTTTGGAGTGGTTACTCAATAAAAGTTTATCAATGTGGTATATCATTTCCAAATGTTTTAGGGAAGTCACGTAAATTCTATTTAAAAATATCCTTCGAGAAGGAAAAATGACTTGATTTTCGTATGAGGACCTCGAGACCAAAGATTTTGAGAATTCAAACTATATATATTATATTTTCATCTTGCATTGAAAATTTTCAAAATATTTTAAATGCTTAAACGAGGTCTACCAATAGTTTACTTGAGACGTGACTTTCGCCTTCAACTTTTCCGGTTAAACGATATGTAGTGGGGATGTAAATTGTTGGCGTTTGGATTCGTATGTTGTTGTTTATTTGTAACCTTCGACTTTCGGCATTATTTGGTATATGTTCATGAATAACAATTGTTGTGTGTGGTTATGTGTAACTTGAACTGTGTTCTTATCCGCTGCGTGTGTAAAGTCCAAGGTGACTTTTTGGGTACTTTTACCAAATAGTGTGTGTTTCAAAATGACCTTCTGGGTTTGTAAAATTTGAATTATTTCGTTGACCCTTTTTCCTAACTCTTTTGTTGGGTGATTTGACATATATTTTGAAACTATTGAGTTTTCGCGTCTACGCCTTGTAATTTCAAACGGTATTTGGTGACGGTATTTGGTGTTTGGAAAATGATTTTTGGGGAGTATTTTGGAAAGTATTACCGTCATCGGCCTTTTTGGCATTTTGGAACGTTTTCGAAAATGGTTTTCAACTTGGTGAGTTCCGGCGCGGAAACCGTACAGAAAGTGACTTTGATATAATGGATGATTTCAATTTCATTGCATTTATAAATCGCATAACAACGGCATTATAAATGAAGATTGTTGGTATAATAGTTTGTATATTGTGCTCTAGTTGGAATTAAATGGTAATATGTATATAATTTAATGATGTTGGATTAAAGACAGAGATGTGAATATCTTGCTATGTGTCATGATCTTTCGTTACCATAGGTTGTTGTTTGTTAGTATGCCGAGGGGCAGAGGTCGTGGTCGTAACCGTGGTGTTGATGGCCACGGGGATCAGATGCGGAATCGAGAGAATGCCGCTGGGAATGATTTTAGTTTGGGTGTTGCTACTATATTGCAACAAGTAGCGACTCAGGTGACTCAGTTGACCCAGGTGGTTCAACGCAGCATTGACGCGAGTCAGAACGTTGGTGTAAATCAATGGCTTCGCGAGGTAGTTCGTATGAATCCCCCTCGATTCGCGGTCTTTGCGGATGCGTTGGGCTGGGATGGTTGGATTTTCCAGTTGGGAAAGATTTTCGAGGCTGTCGGATGTCCTGAAGAGCGGAAGGTACCTATCGCTCAGTACCTTCTCGACAAAGATGCCACTAATTGGTGGGAAGCTGTTAAACCTCGTGATCGTGATGTCACGTGGGCGGAGTTCCAAGCATTTATGGAAGCCGAGTTCTGTCCGAAACCGATTAGAGAGCAGAGGATTCGCGAATTCTACTTGGCAGAACCGCAAGATATATCGGTGTCGCAAGCTATCATCGATTATAGCAAACAACTCAGTTATGTGCGAGACCGGGTGAGAACTGAGGAAGAGAGAATCCTTCACTTTGACAGACGGATGAAGCCGGATATTCGCGTGTATATGTCGGGATTCAATTGCACTTCGTTGAGGGACTATCAAGATCGAGCACTAGCACGTGAACTAGCTTCGTTATCATCGGAACATGTCTCCGAGTCGAAGAAGCAGAAGAAGTCCGATGATCGCGTGGGCGGTCAGAGTCGGTGTTTCCAATTTGCAACGTAGTAGTCTTTCATTGTGAAGCTCCATCGCTCGATGCGTGGAACTGAGAATTACAAGTCTTCTGTTCTGACTCCTGGTAAAGCCAGGAGATGTTTTAACTGTAATGTGGCGGGACACGTTCGTGCACATTGTCCTTCTCCGCCAGTAACGTGTTACAGGTGTGGACTCGAGGGGCACCGAGTTCAGTTTTGCGAGATGGTTTCCGAGCCTTTCGGGGCACGGACTTGAGCACCGACATCTGGATCGACTCCGAGAAACCCTGAGTGGCTTATCCTATCAGATGTTTGTTATGTTATTTCACTCGTTTTGTTGTTTTGATATTCCGGAGATTAACTTCTTTTATTCGAAGTGAATCGGACTTTGAACTCTGTACTTTCGACTCTGTCGAATCATTTATGTTCGTTGATATTTTCTGAACTCGTCCTGTCTTGTGCTTTTGGTTGATCAAACGAGTTGTAGTATTGTTTCAGAATAAACCATTTGTCGCTATGACTTTCCAATTGCTATTCCCTTTCCTGTGGATCTTATGTGAATACACATCTTGTTCTCTTCACCGGATCGTATATTGTCTCAAGCCGAGATGTGAACTTTGGGGTTGTTGTTTGAGTATTATTGTTCGTCGTGATTCGAACATGAATGATCGACTGTTGTTGTCTCGATCGTTGTAACTCAATCGTTGGATGGTTCAGTTTTTGTTGATCTCGTTTCGTAATTGTTGAGCGTTAGGACTCCTTCGTAATTTGCTTAAGTTCAGGAAATTTGTTTTGTGTTCGATCTCCCAACCCTTGGGCTGTGGAATTTCGTATTGGTCCAGTATAGCTCGTGTTTTGGTTGATGTCTTGTTGAATTATTCAACCGTATTGATTTTCGTTAAATCGTGTTTTGTTATTTCGGCAACGGATAACGTGTGTTATCTGAGTTTGTTTTGCGTCGTTCGTTTTAGGTTTCAAGTTTCGAGGACGAAACTTCTTTTAATAGGGGTAGAATGTAATACCCGAGATCTTTATTCCGGATTTGTTGGACTTTCTGGGTTTTATCGGATTGTCATGGTCCTCATCGTAGGAATTTCGTGTCATGTTTGGTTGTGACTTGTTGGGACATGTTTTTGGAGGCATTTGGGATCACTTTGTGAGTTTTTGAGATTTTGTGGTGTAGCGCACGCTAATGCTTGAAGCATAGCGCACGCTACTGCGTGGTGTTTAGCGCACGCTACCGAATGTGTAGCGCACGCTAGACTGGCAGTTCAGAGGCGGTCCAGTAACTACTGGACTGGGACTGGAGCTTTGTTAGCGCACGCTAAGGCCGATAGCTAGCGCACGCTATCGACTGCTTAGCGCACGCTCCCTCTTCTTTCTAGCGCACGCTACTCGGTAGATGCAGTTCTGTCCAGAGGCTACTGGACTGGTTTTGTGACCCGTTAGCGCACGCTATGGCTTTTGGGCTAGCGCACGCTAACTAGGTTATACGCGGTTTCTCTGGAGCGTTGACCCCGTTAGCGCACGCTAATGAGGGATGATTAGCGCACGCTAATACTGTCCAGTATAAATACTGGACAGCAGCATTAAGTCGTCATTTTCCCACTTTTCTTCATCTCTTCCGACGGGAGTGAGATCCAGAGGCGAGTAGGACCGATCCTTTTCTTCTAGCTTCATCTTTGAGTGGATTTGTAGATGTTTAACAACATCTAATCGTCTTCTTGGTCCAAATCAAGGTAATCTCTTATTAGAACCCTATTTTCTTAAATTTGGGGTTTTTGCTTGGATTTGTGATTCTTGACCGATCTCATCCGATCGGTTATTTGTTCTTGTTTGTCTTGACCGTAATCTTGATTTTGTTAACCGTTCATCGACTTTTATCGCCGGATCAACGATTCTTGATTTCTTTGAGAATACTTAGATCCTTGTCGTTTTTAGGATCGTTTGGATTTCGATTAGTGTTATTGAATTGTGGTGATGCTATTTTCGTAGTATTCGTGGTGTCGAAGTCTTGAGCGTTTTGGAGGTTCGAAGGTTGCCCGATCGCGCCCGTTCGTCGTTTCGTTGCTCGTGATATCGAGGCAAGTATCTTGTCCATACGTTTCATGTTTCGTAGGCGTAATTATTGATAAATGATTATATACGAAACTCAATGTTTAATGAACGTAAAAAGGGATTGGTATGTTCCCAATAAATGTTGTCTTTCAACGATAACTCGGATGCTTCGTGAATAAGTGTGTTTTTGGCCTATGTGTGTTGACTCCGTTGGTTGAAAGACTTATGATCACATTTAGTGAATGTAATAAACCGTAATCACTTACTGAGGATAACGTGTTGTTATGTGTGCCTGTTTGGTGAATATGTGACGGGTGGTATTGGTTATTACTCCTTTGAAAGGAGGCTGTGATGTTTAAGTGTTGCTTGGCTTGATGTTCTACTCCTTGTGATGTGATTTCTGAAAGTGATGTGCCTCCGGGTAGGATTGTTGAATCTCCGGGATCCATACTTGCTAGTATGGGTCGGGCGTGACCGTAGGGTTATCCAATCCGGGTATGTCTTGCGGGGACTCCGAGGTTCGGGGCTTGCTAGCCCGATGCCGAGATAACTTGTGGGGTTATCATCGGGTATGTCTTGCGGGGACTCCGAGGTTCGTGGCTTGTTAGCCCGATGCCGGGATAACTTATGGTTGTGGTATGGAATGGTTCCGTGACTGTTGTCACGAGGACATGTGATTTGGTATGGTTCCCTATTGGGTTATTCACTCGGGTATGTTCTACGGGAGCATCTGAGGTTCGTGGCTTGTTAGCACGGGACGCGAATAATCCTTAGGAACATGTGTTATGTGATTCGGGTCGTGGACCCTGTGGCTTATGATTTGGGTCTTGGACCCCGTGTGTTGTGAATTGAGTTGTGGAACTGCGTTTTATTATTGGAATCGTATTTTGGAAAGATGATTTTGGGCCGTGTCCCCAAGTGCTTTCGAAAGACTTGAGGATTCATTATTTCCTAATGTTTTCAAACTCCCGAGACCGTAAAATATTTTGTATGAGACACATGGTTCTTTCCCTACCTTTTATAAATCAAACTGTTTTGACTAAGTGAATTATCTCGGGAAATATATTCAAGATTTTATATTCTTGAAGCAAGTTATGTATGGCTTGTACTTTTGGTTTTATACTTGCACTAGCAAAACAGTGGAGTTTTGCTAACCCCCGAGTATTCGGGGGGTGGATGTCTGTATTGCGTCCAGGTACTTGCAGATAGCTGGGGAGCGAATCACAGGATCGATACGAAGGATGATGGGAGACGAAGATACTAATCACGTGAAGACCAATTGTAGAGTATATGGTAGAGTCATGTTGGTTATCCCTATGATGTTTTGTTACCCCGATTTATGGAAGTGTTATTGTATTCTAGCCCCTGCGTGGGTATGTGTTCTGGGCAAGTATCATGTATGTAATGTTGTGTGTGTGGTGATATAAGACCTAATCGGTCCAACGGTCCTTTACGTAGCCATGTCGGCATGTGAAGTGACGCATTGTTTTGTATTTAGCCTGGTAGATCCTCGCGGAGAGGGTCTGCGGCGCTGTAATATTCCCTATTGGTTTGGGGGTGTTACAGTTCGAATGATGAACCCGAAATACAAAACGAGTTCAGACAGTATCAACGAACACGAGCGAATCGATAGACTGGAGAAAGAGAAAATACAGAAGTCTAAAAACAACACGGGTACTACATTCGACCTCTTATAACAGAAGGTCGCCCCCGCAACTCACAACAGCGAAATCAAGGTGACGACACAACAAGCAACCAACAGAAACATCCTTCGAAGGCCTCTCAAAGCCGATTCCGATGACTGTGCTGAAGCGCGAACTCCGAAAGTCTCGGTAGACAATTCGCAAAACTGAATTCGGTGTCCCTCGAGTCCACACTTGAAATGTGTTACCGACGAGAAGGACAATTTACACGTGCATGCCCCGGCACATCACGGTCGAAACGTCTCGGCTCGGCATACCGAAAATACAAATGCTAGATACAATGGAACATAACACCGCAAAACAACATACCGGAGATGCCAACTCAGCACAACAAGGAATCATAACACATATCATATATAACGATTACCATCGTAAAGTAATACACACACAAACACTACAACAACGACGGTATCGTTCGGCGACCTCAACGGCCCGAACGATAACCAGCACATAATTACAAACATCATGAAACAATCACACATGTGCATAAACGCACAAAAATCCAAGCTTTAACAACCCACACTCGTGCGACAACACGCAAATCACCACGAGGTGATAACAAGAACACTACCACACCTCTCACAGAGGGCTAGTACAACAAATGCGTGGCAACGCCTCGACATTCATGCCACCAATTCGATCATACTTGGGAGTAACATCATAACGACAAAGCAAACATCATACATACATATCCAGCCCTCAAACGGGAATGGATAGATTTTTAAAATGAAAACATCCTTTTAAAAAAATAATTTGGAAACACCAGTTGACCTTGAGTATCATTTTACAAAAAGTTGAACAACATCATCTTCGAGACTTTGAAAATCATCTTGCGTTTGAACAAAAATGAGGACACCTTCTCTTAGTGAAAAACTTTCAGAATATTCGACCCTCGGGTCTAAGTCAAAGTGTTTATAAAACATTGAAAATATCTCAAAACATTTTTGGGTCCTCGAGGTAGAAGAATTTTGAAACATATTGTGGCACCTTGGATGTACCACGAGAAAATAATTCATTTTAAAAGTACGTCTCGAAATTTATTTTCTAAGATACTCAAGTTTTTTCCAAGATAATTCAATGGGCTAGAATGCCCAAAAATTTCGGGTAATTATACAGAACATTATAGCGCCATGGGTCCCGTGCCGGAACCCACCAGGCTAAAAACCAATTACAAAAATGCCCAAAAAGGCCGATGACGGTAATATTTCAAAAACTTACGAAAGCCATTTACAAAATACTAAATACCGTCATAAGAATTTCGCCAAAGCGATCAAGGCCATAATGCCAAAAACTCGGTTAAGGGAATCGGTTTTGAAATAAAACTCGGTAAAATACCGAAAGTCATTGCAAAAGAACTCACGCAGCGGATAAAAGAAATACGGTTCAACATACACAATCGAGCAACACTACTCCTCATATGAACGAAATATGAGAGTCAAATAACCACATATCACAAAATCAAAATCCATAAGAGGATTCCGTCACTTAACCGATAATCATAAAAATGGCTCGTGTCACACGAGGCACAACACAAAGAAGGGAGACTTACATTCACAGGTCGCACGAAGATGATGATCGCCCACGATACTAATCACGACCAACAAACTCAGACGACGCGTCGCGACACGACTTAGTCAGACAAAATCCGACGAGACAAAAACTCAATAGACACCACTAACCCGACAGCCTAGGTTTCCACAACCTAAGCTCCGATACCATTCTGTAACACCCCCAATCCGCTCAGGGATATTACACGCCGTAGAACCTTTTCTCAAGGATCTACCAGGCTGGTAACAACATATAACAACTCAACCATGCCTTTAAGGCTAAAATGACTCAGTAGACCGATTTGGTCTTTCAATAAGTACTTACAACTCGAATACAACTCATGCCCACGCAGGGGTCAAAATATAACCGCACCCGTACAACGGGAAACAAATACTGCAGCGGAAAAGAAAATACAACTAGACCAATACGACATCAACGGATCCTCGTGTGATTAGTATCGTTCATCTTTCATCATCCTTCATGCCAACCCTGTGCTATGCTCCAAAACCTGAATGCAAAAATAGACATCCACCCCCCGAATACTCGGGGGTTAGCAAAACTCCACTGTTTTGCTAGTGCAAGTACAAGTGCAAAAATACGAGCCATACAATACAAGTTCCAAGAACAATAATAATCAGGAATCCTCAAAGATCCAAACGTAAAGAAAAGTACTTCCCGAGGCAAGAGTTTGAGTAAACATTTCCAAAACCGAAAGATCGCAAATAAGGGAAACAATTTACAAAACAGTTTAAAATGCCATCGAGAGTTTTAATAGAAAACAATTTAGGATTATAAAATCCTTCTCTTTCCAAAAATCAATAGGGTCACAGTCCAAATGTTTTGTTTTCGCAAATAGGAAACCCCCAACAATTTACAGGGTCAGAGCCCAACATCACGTGTCCTCAACGGACGTAAAATCAACGAAACATAATCACGCACGCGCATCGCCTAGGACCGGGACGATACCACCGACATCCCACTCGAGGCCTCGAAGGACCCTCCCGAGCTGGCTAGCGAAACAAATCACGCACATCTCACGGTTGGATCAATCGCTTGTTGCATCCTGGCCACATGATCACATGCCATGTGCCACCGTAGATTATCTCAGGCTATCACGGTTGGATCAATCACTTGTTGCATCCTGACCACATGATCACGTGCCATGTGTCACCGTAGACCTTCAACCATATCCACACATTCACACAATCAACATATCACATCAAGCATATTCAAACAATTCGCCCAGAGGCCTCAAACACTTAGCAAAACACCACGTCAATCCACAACGCACTGAAAAGAGATAATATACGTACACACGTATTATCAAGCGCAACAACAACACCAAACATATCCAAATATCCACGTAGTCACTTACAACCCACACAATTACAAAACACACGCGTTTTGAAAGAGAGCCTTTAACCAGGCTAATCGAATCTTTTGAAAACTCGTTTCAAACAATCAAACAAACATATAAAGACGATCACCAATTATCATATTCACAAAACAAGAATAGTATGGACAAGGTACTTGCCTCAAAATCGGCACGCAAGTATCCCGACGAACACGGCTCAACCGGAAAGCTTCGAAACGCCCAATGCTATCGAAACGGAAGACGACGACGAACGAAAGGGTTCAACACGGTTTCTTCGCAAGAAACACGACCCTAACATCATACAATCAATAAATCATCGATCATACGAGGAAGAATAATCGTAGAACGCCCGAAAACCCCTCTAAGACATTTTACCGGACACCTTCAAGGCGTCGGTCAAGAACTCGACCCAAATAACGAATCGATACGATCCAACCATGGAATAACAAGGGAAATGATATAATACATCTAAATAATCACCAATCCATCAAAATCCTAAGTTAAATCGGATTAATCGGACGAAAACAACAAAAACCCCCAAATTCCCCAAAATTAGATTTCTAGGAAATCTGACCTGATTCGGTAGATCGGAGGATGTTATAGGATGGATGATTGATGATATAACCTCAAGAACTCCATGGATATGTTGTTAAACAACATGGCTTCAAGCTTAGAACACGCCCAGCTGCGGAAGAGGAGAAGAAGAAGGTGAAAAATGGCAAGAAAAACGTCTGCAGGGCCTTTTATAGGCAGCGGACTCGGCCGTGTCCGCCCGACACGGTCGTGGCGCGCAGATTGACCGGCAGGGACTCGATCGTGTCTGCATGACACGGTCGCGGCGCGAAGGGGCCTACCGATAGTGACCCGTCAAGCGGCTGACTTCGACGACTCGACCGTGTCCTGGAACACGGTCGGGCGTGTCGGCAGTCGTCTCAGGCTTATCCGGAAGAGATCGGCACGGGCCGTGTCGGACGACACGGTCGGGTCCTGAGACAGAAACTTCCGGCATTTACGGACGAGTACGGCACGGGCCGTGTCGGACGACACGGCCGAGTTCGGCCGGCAGTGACCGGCCAATAACGAGCGGGTGAGCTAAAACGACCATAACTCTCTCGTCCGGACTCGGATTGACTCACCGTTTGAACCATTGGAAATCTAACTCGATGCTCTATAATATTGCAAAGATTCAGAATTTTTGGAGTTACCAAAAATTAATGGTGACTTTACAAAGTCGAACTCCCACGTGAAAAAGTCGATTAAGTACACGGAACTCAATAAAACGACACCGAAACGAACTCGGATGACAAAAAGTGCAGAATTAATCATTCTCGAAATGACGAAAGGTCATGAGCGAGTCGTCAAAACGGAATTCCTCCGAAAAAAGAAAATTACCGAAATTCGAAATTGCGGATATTACAACTTTCAGGTTGGACCAAATTTTTAGGCATACAAGTATTTCACTCACGTTGCGTGATTCGTAATCACTACAAAAAAAACGACTTGTTTGTGATGAGATTTTGAGTCTCCGAACGTCAAAACTTCGTCATTGAAGAGTTACCATGACGTTATAATTCGTCACAGCAGTCGTCACGGTAGGCCCATCATAATAACCGTGCGGTGACAAAATGGAGATGTTATCACCATACCTGGTGACAAAAGCTTCTTTGTCATTACAAAGTGTCCATTTGTCACCATAAAGTTTGTCACAAAGAGTCCATTTGTCACCATAAAGTTTGTTTGTGTTATCTATAGTTACAAACTATTTCGTCACCTGATAAAACTTCCTATGCCACAGTGCTTTGTCGTTGTAGAATTAAAAGTTCGTCATCAGATTTTTGTTTTCGTCATCGTAATCAGTTCTCAATCACTGTTTATATGACAAAATATTTCGTCATCTAAGTTGAATTATAAATGATGGAATTGTCGTCACTAATGTTGTCATATTGTATCGATTCCTATGACAAATTATTATTGTCAAGTGTCTTTATAATGTTTATTGTCCGTGAAAGTTATATATTTGTCATATTTTCACATGGCCATCTCTCAATATTTTAACTAATTCGTCAATTTAAAACTACTTAGACAAAAATATTAACTAGAATATACAAAATGGACAAATATTGAATGAAAAAACTAAATTGAACACTAGAATAAATTTTGTTTAATCATGTAATATCAACAAACAATACCAATTCCACTTGAAATGTAAATCCTAAAATTTGCAAAATAAAATAGTCAAAAAATATTATATGTCATCCAAGTTCACCATAGGCCTCCAAGAGTTCAAATTATGCTTCAAGAATTTCAAAAGAACCAGCTTCATTCCAATTGAGATGCTTGTTTTCATCCTACAAAAAACAAAAGACAACAAGTTATTATGTGCATCTTTGAACAGAGTGGGCTAGTAGAATCCTGCTTCAAGAATTTTTGTTGCTGTTTTCAATACACCAAAATATCCTCCATAGGGAGAGGAATGACATCATTCCAATACTTTCTCCATTTCTTCTTCCGGTATGCATCTTCGAATAATATGATCAGATCATCTTCTGAACAAGAGAGGGTCTTCCCAGTAATAGTATTTTAACTGGAGAAGAATTTTTTATTTTGATGGTGGGAAAAATTTGGGTGAATTATTCCACTTGCAAGGAAATTTACGACGTCTGCATACCATGGTGCATTTTATTTTTCCTGAATATTAGATATTTGAAATAGTTTCTCATCTGGAAATACTTCATTTCTTTCCCCCTCTTGGTCGTTGTTCTGGGCTAGGCATGAGAGATGATTCACCACTAGATTTTCTGTTCCCTTTCTATATCGTATTTCTATATTGAACTCTTGCATAAGCAAGATCCATCGGATTAGCCTTGACTTTGCATCTTGCTTTCCCATAAAATATTTCAAAGTCGAATGATATGTGTAGACGATAAGTTTTGACCCTAATAGGTAGGATCGAAATTTATCAAAGGCATAAACCACCGCAAGCATCTGTTTTTTAGTTGTTGTGTAGTTCAGTTGGGAATCATTCATAGTTCGGCTAGCATAATGGATGACTTGCATTATTTTGTCTTTCTTATGGCCTAACACGGCCCCCACAGCAAAGTCACTTGCATCGCACATCAGAATAAATGGGATAGTCCAATATGGAAAAATGGTGATTGAAGCTAATGTAAGCTTATCCTTCAAAGTCGTAAAGTCCACGTGTGTGAAAACGAATGGAGTATTTTTCTCAAGCAAACAACAAAGAGGTTTTGCTATTTTTGAGAAATCTTTTATGAACTTCCGGTAGAATTCTGCATGACCCTGAAAACTCCGTACTCCCTTCACAGAGATCGATGGAGGAAGTTTTGCAATCACTTGGATATTTGCCTTGTCGACCTAAATTCCATTTTGTGAGATTCTTTGGCTAACCACAATTCCTTCTTGGACCATGAAGTGATATTTCTCCAATTGAGAACTAGATTTGTATCTTCGCACCTTTTCAAGACCATTCCTAAGTGATTTAGGCATTTACCAAATGTTTCTCTGAAAAGGGAGAAGTCGTCCATCAAAACTTCAATGAATTTTTCAACCATGTTTGAGAAAATTGACATCATGCACCTTTGAAATGTGGCGGGGGCATTGCACAATCCGAATGGAATTCTTCTATAGGCGAATGTTCCGTGAGGGCATGCGAATGTTGTTTTTTCTTGGTCTTCTGGGGCTATGATGATTTGGTTGTACCCTGAATAGCCGTCTAGAGAACAGTAGTAAGAATATACCGCCAATCTTTCGAGCATTTGATCAATAAATGGGAGTGGAAAATGATCATTTCTGGTTGTCTTGTTAAGCTTCCTGTAATCTATGCACATTCTCCATCCAGTTATGGGTCGTGTCGCTATAAGTTCGTTGTGCTCGTTCTCTATGATTATGATTCCATTTTTTTTGGACACCATATGTATAGGGTTCACCCATGGACTATATGAGATTGGATATATGATTCCTACGTCAAGTAATTTTAGAATTTTTGCTTTTACAACTTCCTTCATGTTTGGATTCAAACGGCGTTGATGCTCAATTGAAGGCTTGCAGTCATCTTCCATTAGAATTTTAAGCGTGCATAATAGAGGGGCTTATTACTCTAATGTCTGCAATAGTCCATCCAATAGCTCTTTTATGATTCCTCAATACCCTCAGGAATTTCCCTTCTTCAACTTCGGTCAATATAATTATATGATCACCGGAAGTGTAGAGGAGATGCCCAAATAAGCATATCTCAAATGTGTGGGTAGAGGTTTAAGATAAAGTGTTGGAGCTTCTTGTAAAGAATGGGGGGTTTAGTGGAGCTTCTCCCTATTTCTTCAAAGTGTGAATGTCTTCTGAAAGGTGGAACTCCTTCCAGATGATTAACTATTTGGGCCAAATGATATTCTTCTTCCGTGTTGGTAAAAAAATTTGCAATGCATGTCTCTAGAGGATATTTTGACAGAATCTTCTCTAATGACTCGGTCACCATGGCATCAATTGCATCAATTCTTAGACAAGAGTCGTCTGTGGGAGGACTATTTATAGATTTGAGGACATTAAATGTGACATGTTCGTCTTGCACTCTAAGAATTAGCTTTCCTTCGTAGACGTCAATAAGAGCATGTTCGGTTGCAAGAAATGTGCGTCCCATGATAAAAGGAATAGCTTGATCTTCCTCCATGTCAAGGATGATAAAATCTGCTGGAAATATGAATTTATCAACCTTGATTAGCACATCTTCTATTATCCCCCGTGAATGTTTTATGGAACGATCGACTAATTGCAGTGAAACTATTGTTGCTTTTGGTTCTCCCAAGTTTAGTTTTGTGAAAATTGATAGGGGAATCATATTGATAATTGCCCCTAAATTACAAAGAGCTTTGCCAATATTCACTTCACCAATTATACACGAGATTGTAAAAGTTATTGGATCTTTTAGTTTGAGCGGCAACCGTGCACCGACCATACGTGGGATGTTAACTCGGTCATGGTTTAGGACGTTAAATGTCCGTATGTTAGTTATATGATGTAAGTTGAACACTTTGTTATTTCATTTTATATAAGGTCCGAGCTTTGTAAAGTGATTGATCGAAGGGGCGATCTTCGAATGTATTGACGCCCGTCGAGGTATTTAATCATTACCATCCTTCTAAGGCAAGTACTTTAACTATGTTTTTCCGTGTTAATGCCATTTATGTTGTTGTGCATTCGTGTCGTTGTCATATGTCCACCTCGTGTTGGTCCGACGGGATCATCTTGGGATCTATGCTAGCGTGCTCTGGATCATTGGACGGGTTTTTTCAACTCGTGTTGGTCTGGTGGGATCATCTTGGGATCTTTGCAGTGAACGCTAGATCATCGAAATTCTCATGTGTATGTTGTTAGAATCATGTTGTGTATTGCATTTTGGGTCTTCTAGTAGGAGAGGCTTGTTGCTGTCGCTGTCATTGTTGATGTTGTTGTTTGTTGTTCTTCATGTATTGTTGACTGATCTACTCTCGTACAATTATCGTAATTGTACTTGCATCGTTTTGCTAACCCCTTCGAGGGTGGACATTTGTTTTATGTTCAGGATCTAGGAGAGCAGGGAAACAACCACAAGAGCTACATCATGACGAGGGTGCGGATTGATGTTTACGGCTGGGAGAGCCTTTAGAGTTGTGTTATGTTTTTTGGAGTACTCGAGTATGATGTCTTTTCGTGTTGTTCTGATTTGGTCTTGTATTAATGTTTATGGTTTGGTGTTGATCGTTATGTTCCTTCGAACTCGTTTTGTAATAATAAACTTTACTCTTGGTATTTAAATATGTTGCTCTAAATTCTTAGCCTAGTAAATCTTTATTTAAAGGATTTACGGTGCTGTTGTTGGGATTCGGTGCCTAAAACGAAGGCCCAGCGGAAGCGGTAAAATGAAAATTAATTCGATCTGAATCCTACGAGGATCGATCGAGCTACGCATATACGAATATAAAATAAACAAAGGAAGATTCGAAATCATACCCTTGTCGTCCGTTGATTATATGGAATTCCTTCTCTTGAGCTATTCCCCAAACGATCCAAAGTGCTCCAAGCCCTTGGATGATCCAACGCCGAAAAACCGGTTCTCTACTTGTCACGCGCCGGAGAAACGAACGGAATGACAACACTCGATTAACCTCTAAGGTTACGGCTAGAATCAAGTGATGAAGCTTTGATTATAACACTCTAAGTGTTTTAATTTATATCTCTCAATATATCTTGAATTTTCTCCAAGAGAACTCAAGAATAAAATGAAGAAGATGATGAAGACTTGAAGAAAATCTTCTCTCTCTCCTTTTTTCTTTTGACGTAAGTCACAAGTGGGTGGAGCAAAATGAGATAGTCTTCACTTTATATTCAACACCAACCACCATGATGAGATATCACTTTGGTATCTTATCCCCCCATATCTTGATTTACATTATTAAAATGATGACCAAAGACCAAGAGGGAGTTGGTGAGGGGGGGGGGGGGCATCTAGAAGGAGCCGGGCGAGTTCGGTTCGTTTCGGACTCCCATGAGTCCAAACAGATAAAATCCGATTCCGTTCCGATGTATTTATATCGATTAATTAATCTAATTAATTAATCATATCAAATTCATAATGACATAATTAATTCCTCCAAGAAATAATTATATTCATGAATTAAATTAATCACCCGGTAATTTATTTAATTCATTAGGCCGTAAATTAATTTATCCAATAAATTAATTTAGACATCCAATGTCCCAAATTAAATATCTAATATCTAATATTCGTTATGAGAGAATAAGCTTGATTCATTCCGTCGTCAATCCTATTGCGCGACTCGGTAGGTCCGTCTCAGTCAGCAATAGGAGGAACCAAAGAGTAGTAGCACCACATGTTGCTACCCAAAATATTATCCGTAGATAGATATTGCTGGAATGGATGAATAGCAAACAAAGTACGAGAGCACTTCCGTGGGAAAGTAAATAACACAAGATTTTCCGGGGTTGTTAGTCCCGGGATTGAATGCTCTCACGAGATATTATTAATACAAATACTTTGGAGTACAAATATTAATGTTAGAGTACAATTACAATGTGTGTAAAGACCCTAGTTATCTTAGCTATTGAGCGTGAAGATTGCCGGAAGAACCAGATATGATGCTCTGTGAGTTCTTGTAACAACGTTGATGAGCTGTGACGACCGTGAGAAATCGATAGTCTCTCACGGTGTGTATTAGCGGTATGTTTGAGCTCCTGGGCTTGTAAGTCTTGTTGAATCTGTACTGCAAGGAGTTCTTGCCTCTGCCGACCGTATTCTGGATGAGAGGTGTTGAGAGAGAAATCCTGAGGTAGATTCAAGAGAGGAAGCCGAGAGCCCGGGAGAGTGTATGTATTTTTGCGTTTTCTCTTAACTGAGAGGAGAACCCTTCTCCAGTTGCTGGAAGTTCTCTATTTATAGGACTGGGGGATGTCGAGCGACCGCCTCTGCTGTATTATAATAAGCGGGCGATCGTCTTTAGCATATGGGCTGGTCTCCTTAAATTACGCAGGAGTTGCTGGCAGCCAGCTGTGCGGTCCAATGAGAAGTCTGCATGCGTCTGATTCACTGTCACGGGCGGTCCCACCTTGTACCTTTCGGCGGGTCTGTCGGTAGGTGATAAGGTGGTGACAGGCTGTGGTCAACGATCCATGTTCTGCGGCGCCTTTCGCGGATCTGCACATGGGCGCTGCTTTGAGACCCAGTCTTCGTAGACTTTGACGGACGAAGGTCTTGTTCGCGGCACAGGACGGTCGTCTTAGGTCGGCCACCAGAGACGATCGCTAGATGCCAAAAGGCGATCGCCTTGAGAGTCGATCGCTAGATACTCGAAGGTGGTCTGCTATCTTCGTTTAGGCAAGTTTGCCGTAGCTTATTCGGTCGTGGACTCGGTCGCTCTGCACTTATTCTGATCGCCGCCGAGGCGTATAAATCGCCGCACAAGAATTGCCCCCCAGCTCGCTCCGATGTTGGAAATATGGGGTGAGGTGGTTCTACTGGCGATCGCTTAACTTTGACGAGTGACTCAGCATTTTATGGAATTGGCGATCGTCTTTGAGCGGATTGCTTTGAACTTGGACGACCTGGTCGGTCGCTGGAATGAGCGGGAAACGACAGTGGTTGTGGAAAAGTCTCCGGGGCACGTGTTGGGTTCCTATTGGGGGAGACCGACGGTTAGTTATGACTCCTCGTCTGGCGTGCCCTCAAAACGACGCTTCGCGGGTTTCAAGGGGGTCATTAATTGCGACGGTTGCACTCCAACCCCTGAGATTCTCCTAAATTGCATGGAAGCCCCTGCCATCTCCTATAAAAAGGCGCTGGGTTGCAATGTTAAGACCCTTATGCGCTTTTATCGGAGAAGAAGGCTTTTGCTGAAGATTTTTACTGGAGATCTGACTGCCGATCGTCGATTCAATCTTTGGTAAGAAAACACTCCTTTTCTCCTCTTCTTGTCTCGAGAATGTCTGGAACATCTTCTTCGCACGGAATGGGCACCACCTCCGCCGCCAGGGCTTCGGCTGTCCGGGGAGGACCCTCTACAGAATTCCATTTGGAGACGGCCGCCAAGGCTATCCGGGCCAGTATTGACCACACGGAAGTCGAGGCGCTGTTCAATGAAGCCGACGTTGCCAAGGAGGCGGCGGTTGAGCAAAGACGCTCGCAGATGGAGAGGGACTTGGCGGTGAAGGCCTACTGGGAGCAGCATAGTGCCTTTGGCCAGGCCTATCTGGCCTTCACTGAAATCATGGATAGGTTGTCCGGTTCGTCTCCTAAATTCAATTATCGGGAGTACTCGATCGCTCACCCTTATCAACCTGCTAAGCGATCGCTGTTTCGAGCTACGCAGCGATCTCTATGGTCCCTTAGACAGATAAGGACCTCGGCAACCAGGAAGGACCTGGCCGTCTGGAGGACGAGGTATCATGTCCCTTCAGATGTGGATCTTTTTGTACCGGCCGAGAATGAACGAGCCGATCAGCCTCCAGAGGGCATGGTCGCCGTGAACGAAGCAATCATGGAGGCTGGGCTGTGGTTCCCTCTGTCTTTTTGTGTCTCCCATTTGCTGGCGGCTTGGAACGTAGCGCCGCTCCAGTTGACGCCGAATGCTTGGCTCCAGATCATTTGCGCTCTCACCTTGTTTGGCGGTCACCGACTGTACCGCCTTCCTTCGCTGTTGGAGATGAACCAACTGTTCAAGTTAACGGCTCAGAAAGGGTCGGTCGGAGGCTATCACATTCAAGGCCGATCCGGTCGGGTGATCCTCGGAGTCCCAAACAAGGTGCGTGGCGACCCGGCAAAGTGGTTCTGGGTTGGCGGTTCATGGAAGGGATTAGCGAGCAACAATCCCACCGACGAGCTGAATATTCCCACTAGATTTCGGGAGAGGAATCCGGGTAAGGGTTCAGACTCTCCCTTTGTTCGGATATGTTCTGAACCGATCTAATTTGGTTTTCCTTTTGCAGGTTTCCATATTCCGACGATCGACGAGCTTCATTTTGAATTTTTGGTCGTCTGGGAGCGGATACGAAGTTTGTCGGACGACGACTTAGACGCTCGCCGGATCAACAAGGAGAGCCGTTGGCTGTCTGCTCGGCTATTCTGTTCTCCACGACATATCTCGGTCTCAGGTATGAGTTTCTGCGATCTTCAATTGCTTGGAGATCGTTCTGTTTGGAGAGTGTGTATGACCGTTGTTTGATTGTTCCTTATTGCAGAAGTACGCTTTCCTCGTTTCTCGGAGCCTCCAGCGGAGATAGCCATGTCGAATCCCGGAGTTCTGAGCCGCCTTCGCCAGAAGAAGTCATCCCGAGCTCCTCCTGTGGCATTACCTCTCATCCCGGAGGTGAGGCCCAACGTGGAGCCGATGATAGCGGAGGAGGAAGTTCGGGAGGAGGGGCTTCGGACGAACTGCAAATGGCAGAGGTCGGGAGAAACTCCAGTTTTTGCCCCTGCCGGTGAGGTGCCGATCGCCGTGCCTCCGATCACCGCGGTCCCCCCGGTGGATGAGCCTACGCCCTCTGGCTGAGACCCCTCGCGGGAAACCATACTTTGGTCGCGACCCTGAGAGAGCCGAGAGGTAGACTTCGTTTGTTTGTTGAATTTCGCCACTTGCCTGGGAGATGTGCTAACTTTTTGTTGTTTGATGCAGGATCCGTAGCACTAACCCATCTTGCCTGCGATGGTGCTGGATTTCCTCACGATCCGATCTCCTCGCGCGGCCTGCGATGTCCCACTGTACGTCAACCGGGCCGTTTCCGCTTTTCCGAAGGCCTGGACGACGGATTTGGATGCGATCGCTCGCCAGCGATCCGGGAATGCAATGCAAGATGCTTTCTCTCTCTCTCTCTCCAGGCGGCGACGATGGCTGCCCAGACTGTGTAGGAGTTCGAGGGGCGTCCTTCTACTACACATCTGTAGACGGTCCTCGAGGCCGCTCGGAAAGAGAATGCCGAGTTCGCCGACAGGATTCTGGCTATAGAGAAGGACTCCCTGGATGCATCTAAGCGGGCGGGTCATGACCTTGAGCTGATGAGAGAGAATTATGAGCGAGCCCGGGCGATGATCGACCGATATTGGGACCAGATGACAGATGCCCGACGGTTGCACGCGACCGCTGAGAAGGAGGCCGAGCAGCTGAAGGTGACCGTCGCTCGGCTGAGTAGCGAGCTGGCGGCGTCGAGGGGAGAGACGGTCGCTATGGAGGCCGAGCTTCAAGGTGCGCAACAGGCGATGGCGGAGCTGAAAGGGAAGCTAGAGGCGACCGAGGCCGATCTATTTCTTAACGTGGAATTTGTCAGTGAGTTTGCCTATTATATGGCGTTCGCTGACTCGCTCCGAGCTGCTAATAAGGGAGGGTTAGAGGTCGGCCCTCTTGCTGAAAACTTCAAGGTGTATGCATTGGAGCATCCTCTCCATCCTGCTTTCTCCGTGCCGATCTTGGATCTCTCGGACATCGGCGTGGACTTGAGCTGGTACCCGACTCCGGTGAACCTTGTTCATCCTGACGCTCCGGAGGATGGGGAGGTCGCTCCGGAAGCTGGCGAAGGGTCGCGGGTCGATCCAGAGGTTGAAGGCGAAGGCCGGGCGGGGGCCTGAGGCTCTTCGTTCTTTTTGTTTTAGCTTTTTGCCTTGTAATTTTGTAGCTTTCTCTTGTAGTACTTAGGTCTTCGGGCGACCGTGTATGTACTCCGATATTTCAAGTAATGAAATGAATGTTTGTTTCTCCAATTTATTACTTGAATGATTGCTTTTCTGAGTCTTTGCATGACTTCGTACAAATGTGTGAGGAGAGATTGTTGCGTGTATAGCTCAAGTGAATTGATAAACTCATATAGATAACTTTTACAACAAATTCTATCACTGCACAAACATCTGAAAAATGCCGATCTCCGTATGTAATTGAATAGGGACGATCGTCGTATAAATAGCTTCGCACTCTTCCCCCTTGTTTTGGTTCACTTAGTGAAAGTAAGGGGACGAAAATAAATCTTTGAGTGAGCGGTCTTCAATTTTGTCGAATCCTCGAAAGGCCGTCCATCTCGGTCTTGAGGAGCCGTGCACGATCGCGGAGTTCGATGGACCGACCTCCATGACCGTGTCTTATGCGCGAGCGACATTCCGTCTGATGTCTAAGTTCTCGCGACTCACTTAATTGGTAGGGTCTTCCGAAGGCTGCGCCTTGCCTCATATTTAAACGAAGGGCGTGCGGTCTTGGTCTGGAAAATTCCTTGCACGGGGCGTCGTCGGATTAATCAACTCCGCGTCCGCGGCTTGTTAGATCTTTTCTACCTCGGGCCGCCATTAAGATGGCGACCCTCGACGGTATACATTGAGACGGGGGGAGGGACGCGTCGCATTGTCTGGGAAGGACCCACCAGGTTAAGTGATGGACCTTTGAGGGCGGGCGAACGTGTCCACAAATTAGTTTTGGAGGGCCCTCAGACTACGCCGGCCTCGTATTTAAATGAAGGGCGGGCGATCGTGGCCCAAAGGGACCTTGCATGGGCACAAAGAACGGTTCCATCGTCCTCTACGACCATGGCAACACTCTTCTACCTCGGACCATCAAGTCTGATGACGATCCTCGACGGTATACGTTGTGTAAGGGGAGGAGATCACCTGCCTAGGTTCTTCATTGTTGATGACGAACTTTAGAGGGCGAGCGAGTCATCCTCTTTTTTGAAGCGTTTGCTTAGATAGTAGTCTTTGATTTGATTAGGCGGGAAATCGTGGAGAGACTTCCGAAGTTCCCTTCTCTTGATTGAAGCATGTAGATACGGTCGCCGAGGTTGATCGAGGGGTCGGCTCGTATGAGCTTTCCGGCCTGTTCGCGTTCGACTCGGGCGACCTTGTTGGGAGATTGGTGGGGCTCCGGCTAAGCCCGATAAGGCATCGACTTGCCTTCTTCGAATAATCTCCAGAGTTGTCTGAGGAGGTCGCGGCATTGGTTGGTGTTGTGGCCGGGACTCTTGTGGTAGGCACAATATTGATTGTGGTCCAGATGACTGTGTCCCTTATCGCCTTTGGCTTGTTTAGCAGTTCGCGCCCCTTGATGGCGTAGAAAATGTGGGCCGGAGTTCGGTTGAACTTGTGGTGGAGATGGGTTTCCACATCCTCGAAGGCCTTGTGGTTGCCAGATGCCTTGGCGACCATATTTTTGGTTTTGGAAATCGCCGTCTTTCGGACAGGAGGCGGCGTTCCCTCGCCTAGACGGAGGGTGAGTAACCTTAGCCTAGCCTGAAAGTCGGCAGCCTTAGCGCGGAAGATCGCGTAGGTTGGGGGGATATCCTTCGTGAGATGTCTAAATATGGGTGAATGACCGTAGAATCCCCCTAGGACCGAGTAGAGAGCGAGCTCGTCGCTGATGGGCTCACCGGTGAGGACTATTTCATCCACCCGGTCGATGTAATCCGTGTCGTATTTGTCTTCCACTTGCCTGATTTTCATCATGCGGTGGGGGCCTTATGGTCTGGCGACCTTGGCGGCGAAGTATGACGTGAAGTCACTCGCCAGTTTCTCAAAGGATATGATCGATCGCGGTGGTAGTGAGATGTACCACCTATGGGCTAACTCGCCCAATGTTAACAGGAAGATTCGGTATTTGGTTGCATCTGATGCCCCACACACGATCATGTAAATCTGGAACTTACTTAGGTGGGTTTCGGGGTCCGATCTCCCTTCGTAAAGAGGCGTTTTGGGAGGAGCGATCCTTGGTTGCACGGGGGCAAGCTCGATGTGGACCGCGAGTGGCTCGGTCGGTCCGATGATCTTTCTACTGGTGCTTACCCCAGTATCCAAGAGTGCTTTCATCTCGTCGAGCTGGCTGCTCGCGGCTAGGCATTCGGAGCGAGAGCCGAGGCGATCAAGTACTGACCCCCTGGAGTTCGGAGCGGGAGTCAGACGGCTGACCTGTATTTGGCTGGGAGTCGGATAGGCCGAACTCCTGGTGACGGACTCGGATTCCGTCGTCTCGTGGTTGGGGCCAGAATGCCCCAGTTGCCATGATGGATCGCTTCCCAAGCGACTGAATACGGAACCGTCCGGTCTGGCAAGAGCCTTTCCTCACGAATCGGGGCTTTCTGACGATCGCTCGCCCAGTAGCCCCTTGAACTTCCGTTTGCCCACACGGCGGATGGCCGAGGGAGTTATTGCGGGCGCCGCGCATGCTCTCCGTCGCTCCTTTAGGATGGCCATAGCCTCCTCGATCTGTTCCGCGGTTTGGAACTGGTCGAGTGAGAGGCTGGGGCCACCCCTCAAGTGCGGGATCGAGAGTCTCGCGTCGCTGCGGCTTCCCTCTGCCGTCGGCTGGGGCTTGGATCGAGTCGGGATATGGTGTCCGGCGGTTTGGAGAGCGGCTCTCTTCGATGTAGTGGCGGACGTCATGGTTCTGAAGGCTTTCTTTGAAGAGCAGTGAGTGTCACTTCAAGTATATGCCCCGAGAACAGTGAGTGTTCTTCGGGACGGTAGGAATAAAAATGAAGGTTTAGACGTCCCACCCCTTCCTCTAGCGCCAATTGTTGCTACCCAAAATATTATCCGGAGATAGATATTGCTGGAATGGATGAATAGCAAACAAAGTGCGAGAGCACTTCCGTGGGAAAGTAAATAACAAAAGATTTGTCGGGGTTGTTAGTCCCGGGCTTGAATGCTCTCGCGAGATATTATTAATAAAAATAATTTGGAGTACAAATATTAATGTTAGAATACAATTACAATGTGTGTAAAGACCCTAGTTATCTTAGCTATTGAGCGTGAAGATTGTCGTAAGAACCAGATATGATGCTCTGTGAGTTCTTGTAACAACGTTGATGAGCTGTGACGACCGTGAGAAATCGACAGTCTCTCACGGTGTGTATTAGCTGTATGTTTGAGCTCCTGGGCTTGTGAGTCTCGTTGAATATGTACTGCAAGGAGTTCTTGCCTCTGCCGACCGTCTTCTGGATGAGAGGTGCGGAGAGAGAAATCCTGAGGTAGATTCAAGAGAGGAAGCCGAGAGCCTGGGAGAGTGTATGTATTTTTGCGTTTTCTCTGAACTTAGAGGAGAACCCTTCTCCAGTTGCTGGAAGTTCTGCGGCGCCTTTCGCGGATCTGCACATGGGCGCTGCTTTGAGACCGAGTCTTCGTAGACTTTGACGGACGAAGGTCTTGTTCGCGGCACAGGAAGGTCGTCTTAGGTCGGGCACCAGAGATGATTGCTATATGCCAAAAGGCGATTGCCTTGAGATTCGATCGCTAGATACTCGAAGGTGGTCTGCTATCTTCGTTTAGGCAAGTTTGCCGTAGCTTATTCGGTCGTGGACTCGGTCGCTTGGCACTTATTCCGATCGCCGCCGAGGCGTATAAATCGCCGCACAACACCACCTAGCCAGCCTGGCGGCCTATACTGTACCCCAACTAAGAACGAATGATTGGGATCATTCAAGAACCATTCTGTCGTCAATACCAGTATACATATAAATCCTTCTTTCAAATGTCCCGATCAAGTTATAGGGTCACGGTCAGTCAAACCCTATCTGTACTTGACGCTATGCATGCGTTAATGCAAATCGAGATCATCGAGCTCTCGTGTATCCAATACAACTAGCTCCAATGCTTTGGCCAAAGACTTATGATCTCATTTGCCAATAACCGCATAGGACATATAACCCGTTCACTAACAGGAGAAAGAATTCTATCTTGATATTAAGTAGGACCTGCTACTTGCCCGTCAAGATGCACACCGAGGTTAACCCCCACCTTCTGGTTTACAGGGTCGAACTACTCTAATGAAAATCTTGACGTCACAAGCACATCCCTACTAAATCCTCAAGTCGAAGGTTCACGAACACCTATCACAACCTTTCGATTCCGTCATTGACTGTCCCGGAGTGGAATCCGTGTGACGAATCGAGGGTGAGTTGGTTCGAGTATACTAATCCAATTAGCATACCTATAACATGTGCTCCCACTAACCATTAGTGTTCGACAGGCACTCTCCATGTCAAAGAACACATCATACAAGTCTTCACATAAACTTAACGCCCAGTCAAGTTTCATCGACTTGCGAACGATTAAGTATTTGAGCTATAAACCTTTCCAGTGCCGACCCCCTTATCCAATAAGGAGTGGAACGTTTTTGCTCTCAAATACATGGACTAGTTTCTATACGTATATTTATGAGTTAGGAATGCCAGTAACTACCAGTAAATAAAGAAACATTCATTGCCTTATATTTATGATTTACATAATTACAAGTACAATGCCCTCACTCAACATCCTCTGAGTGGCATTCGAGGGCATACTCCCAACAATCTCCCACTTGCACTCAATGCCACACACTATGGTATCTAATACCCATGTTCTCCAGATGACGCTCTAAGCTAATCTGAGAAAGTGGCTTGGTCAGTGGATCAGCGACGTAGTCGGCTGACTCTACTCTATGCAGCACAATGTATCTCTTTGCGAACAAATTCTCTCACGAGATGATACTCTCTCTCAATATGTTTGGTACTGTTATGAAACCTCGGATCTTAGGCCTGTACTACAGCTCTGACAGCGCAGCACAAGGTGTCATGTGAAGTTTACCCAATAACTTCTAAGTCCGTCCTTTGGAGGCCCCCGATGCCGCTTTATACTCAGCCTAACAAGTGGAATTAGCAGTCGCGCTATACTTGGCACTATGCCAAGATACTGCTCCTCCATTAAGAGTAAATGTAGCCATAGTAGACATAGAATCGTCCTTCTGTCCTAGGAAGTCCAATACAGTGAATCCCATCACATTCAGTTCTCCACCGCCATATATAAGATCCAGATCTCTAATCCTTTTAAAGTACTTGAGAACGTTCTTTTCGGCAGTCTAATGTTCCCGAACTGGGTTAGCCCGAAACCTACTTACCACTCTCCCAGCATGCGCAATGTCAGGTATCATACACAATAAAGTATATATAAGGCTACCGATTTCCGAATCATATGGTGTATTACTCATTTCCTTTCATTGTTCCTCACTACGAGGACACATCTACAAGGTGAGTTTTATTCCATGTCGCATCGATAGGAGCCCTCTTTTAGAATGATCCATCTTAAATCGCTTTAAGATTTTATCTATATAGAGGGCTTGGGAAAAAACTTATCATTCTCTTTGATATATCCCAGTAGAGTCAAATTCCAAGAATATAGTTTTCTTGTCCCAAGTCTTTCATGGAGAAATTACTCGAAAGCCAAGCTTTCATAGAACTAAGCATTCCCACATCATTTCCTATTAGTAGAATGTCATCTACACATAGTACTAAGAATGCGATCTAGCTCCCACTAACCCTCTTGTATACACAAGGTTCCTCTTCGTTTTGCATGAAGTCAAACTCTTTAACTGCCTCGTCAAAACGAAGGTCCCAACTACATGAAGACTGCTACAGTCTATTTCATGGAGTCTACATCCACCATTGCTAGGTCATTTGGTCGCGGGTCGGTCTCTTGTTTATCACCTGGAACCTCGTAGAAACCCGGTTCCTCCAAGTGCATAAACTATACCTCTCAGGTAATTGAGACACCCTACTAGACCTACAAGGTGGTTGTACTTGTGTTACAGAAGGTTCGGTTCCAATTTCTTGCACAGGTGTCTCCTGAGGAGTTTCATTGTATTCTTCCAAAGAAATATTTCTACCTGCTCCGCCTTCCTGAATGAACTCATCTTCCAGGAAGTGTGCATGCAAAGAAACAACGATCTTTCGATCTTTGGGTATGTAGAATATATAACCCATCGCCTCAGATGGGAATCTAATGAAACGTCTTCTCACGGACCTCGCTTCCATTTTATCCACCTTAGTCATCTTGACATGGGCGGGACATCCCCAAATCCTAATGTGATTTAAGACTTGGTTTCCTGCCCTCCCATATCTCATGTGGAGTTTTAGGAATGGATTTGGAAGGACATCTGTTCAATATGTAAGCGGCAGTTAGGAGTGCATACCCCACAGGTAAATCGGTAAGTCAGTATGGCCCAGCATGGAACGGACCATGTTCAACAAGGTCCGGTTCCTTCTTTCTGACACACCATTTAACTGGGGAGTACCTGGAGGTGTTAGTTGTGAAACTATTCCATGTTTCTTAAGGAACTCGTCAAACTCTATACTCATATACTCGCCACCTCGGTCCGACCTAAGTGCTTTGATATGATTACCAGTTTGTTTCTCGACTAGGGCCTTGAATTCCTGGAATTTCTCAAAGGCCTCGGATTTATGTTTCATTAAGTATACATAACCATACCTAGTATGATCGTCTATAAACGTAATGAAATATTGATATCCGTCACGTGCTGCTTCCAAAGCACCACATACGTCGGTATGGATTAATCCCAGTTTGTCAGCGGCTCTTTCAAAAGTCCCTATGAAGGGGGACTTAATCATTTTGCCTTTAAGGCAAGATTCACAAGTAGGAAAGGGATCCGATCCCAATGGACCCATAAGTCCATCTTTTTCCATTTTGTAAACCTTGGTCTGACCAACATGACCAAGTCTAAGATGCCATTTCAAAACTTGATTGGTTTCATCCCTACCACATTTTCTAGTCATAGTATTCACAACTAATTTGTTGCTGAGATTTAGATGATACAATCTATTTAACAATGTAGTAGTACCCACTAGTTTATTTCTGAAATAAATTTTGCAGGAACCATCACCAATGAAAAATGAAAAGCCTTTTCGGTCCATGACCGGAATGGATACAATGTTTTTGTGCCCCTTGGGCAAAACAAGTACATCTTCTAAAGTCAAAACAAAGCCGGATTCTAAACCCAAAATAAGTGATCCTATGTCAGTCGCCTCGACACTATGCCCGCTTCCGACTGTGACCATTACTTCTCTAGCTCCAAGCTCCCTACTTTGTTCCAGATCCTGAAGTGCCATGAAGTATCGGACACTCTCTAGCCCAGTGGCCCAGCTCACCGCACTTGAGACAAGCGTCTTTCTTCTTGCTCTTTGGAACCATCGGGGCCTTGCCCTTACCCTTAAGGTCCTTAACTTGTGGTCCAGTTTGCTTCTTGGTCTTTTTATTCTTATTCTTAGACCTCCGAGATCCAGAAGAAATCACAAGAGCAGACTCCTTCATCTGCGGAGTCTTCATCTGAGACTGAGCGGTCACAAGTTTGTTCATTAGCCCAGCTAAATTACATGCAATCTCATTGCAGTTAAAGTTCATAACAAACTGTGAGAAGGAATCAAGAAGAGACTATAGGATAAGGTCGGTTTCGAGAGAAGTATCCATTTGAAAATCAAGAGCCTCCAATATCTCGATCATGGATATCATTTTGAGGACGTGTTCCCCAACCTTCTCACCTTCCTTCATCCTTGCAGCGAACAGTTGCTTAGATATCTCATATCTAGCAGTTCTGCTGTGCTCACCATAAAGCTCGGTTAAGTGAGATAGAATCTGCCTAGCAGAAGTCATTTTCTCATGAGCTCTCTGAAGCTCATTAGACATAGAAGCCATCGTATATGCACGGACTTTTATGTCATCCTTAACCCACTTTTCGTGGTTTTCAATCTCTTCCTGATTAGCTGTGGTCCGCACAGGAGGCGCCGGAATGTCCGTCTCCAAGACGTATCCCATTGCCTCTATACTGAGGACAATAATCAGATTGCGGAGCCAGTCCACAAAGTTAGGTCCGATCAGGGTGTTCTTCTCGAGTAGAATTGCGAGCAGATTCATTGTCATATTGAGAGTTATGTCTGCATTAAGTATAACAGATTAATTAGTGATTTGTTATATTATGATCTGAGTATAGAATTAAGGTCTTTTCTATTCTTGTTACCCAGCTCCCACTATTTTTATAGGAACAACACATTCCCATGTGAAATCCAGAATTATCGTCGCTCTACTTCATAGTGGTGATCGAGTTCTTTATAAATTTTAATAGAGGGCAACCGAATAGGTTTCTAGTCTATTAATTTTCATAAAGTGGTGTCCAATACCAACCCATCTAATGGATGATTCGATCTTCTTTTTCCCCTTGTTCACTCCTCTCAACCTATACGGTTTCTATGGTTCATGAACAAGTTAAGTTTATACCATCGACGCAAATCAGTTTCACAATTGAATCTTATCCGGCAACCTATCAGGTTTCTAGGGATAAAATTTGCTCCAACCGAAGGCATCCAATGCGCTCCCGGTAATTTATCCATCCTCCCTGAACGACTACCCCGATAACTCAGAAGCATAGCACATCCGGTTTGGATTTCAATTTCCCGAAAGCTCGATGGAGGGAAGGAAAAACTTTGAAACCTTATAAACTTAATAATTTGTTGTGGGAGATTTTTCGCGATTAACGTTACACTTTGCACATTAATCATTTTACCGCGTTTGATGCATTCATACAATATGAAACAACCATTCACAACCTAGTAGCTACCAACATGTGGTTCATGGACCGTTCCTAGAAAACAAAAACTCCGTAATCTAATTACAAGTCTTCGTCTTGAATCTTCGTCTTCTCGAAAAGGATCTTCCTACGGTCTTCGTCATTACATATAAATTTTACATTGAAAAAGTGCATCCTAGATACAAATATTTCTAGTAAAATAAATAGGCTCAAAAGGGCCTTTACAACCCAATCGAATAAAACGAACGATTCAAACTAAGTCCATGAACCACATCCCCATTCAAAAACATCCATCCAATAAATACTCAATAAATGGATAGCGAGAAGATTACATATGATCCAATCAATAATCAACAATAAACAGAATTGATCCAATCAATTCAACAATAATCGACAATTTAATTTTCATCCGTAGTGTACCCTTAAAATATTTTCTTTGAATTTTCCCTCATCAAAAATTCCGAATTAATGATTTTAATACAGGAAAATTCAATAATCGAAAATATACTGAAAAACGAGACCCAGTGCCCGGCGGCTGAAGCGCGGCGGCACGAGCACCACTGCCCGGCGGCTACGAGGCCACGCCCGGCCTACAGACGCGCCGGCTCGAGATAGGAAGGGTCCGACCATGCCGGACAAGCCCGCGAGATACAAAGACGTACCCGGCCGGATCGGCAAGTGCTCGGCAGATCGGCAAGCACTCGGCCGGATCGGCGAGCACTCGTTTGGATCTGAGAATGCGATCGGAAGGATCGGCAAGCGTTGGCCGGATCAATGAGCACTCGGTGGATCTGACAAGCGCTCGGCGAGATCTGACAAGTGCTCGGCGGATCAATGAGCACTCGGATCGTCTGACAGCGCTCGGCCCGAATCGGCGACAGAATACAACAAGCGTCCGACCACGGTCCGGACGTGCTCGGGCACTGTCGGTAGAATACAGCAAGCGTCCGGCCACAGGCTGGACGTACTCGGCCACACTCGGCAGATGTATGGAAAATCGTCCAACGATTCGATACAGCTCGTTTCCAGGCAGATTTCTAAAATCCTGTTATTCCTGATCTGAATATTATTAATATAAATCATATTTCCAAGAAAAACCTGATTTATACCATAACATAAAATCACGGAAAAACGACACTACGACGAACAATAAAATATCTACGATTATCAAAGTGATTCTAAATCACAAAATAAGCATTCCAAATGCTAAATATCGTATATACGATCGCAAGACCTCGCTCTGATACCACTGTTGGGATTCGGTGCCTAAAACGAAGGCCCAGCGGAAGCGGTAAAACGAAAATTAATTCGATCTGAATCCCTACGAGGATCGATCGAGCTACGCATATACGAATATAAAATAAACAAAGGAAGATTCGAAATCATACCCTTGTCGTCCGTTGATTATATGGAATTCCTTCTCTTGAGCTATTCCCCAAACGATCCAAAGTGCTCCAAGCCCTTGGATGATCCAACGCCGAAAAACCGGTTCTCTACTTGTCACGCGCCGGAGAAACGAACGGAATGACAACACTCGATTAACCTCTAAGGTTACGGCTAGAATCAAGTGATGAAGCTTTGATTATAACACTCTAAGTGTTTTAATTTATATCTCTCAATATATCTTGAATTTTCTCCAAGAGAACTCAAGAATAAAATGAAGAAGATGATGAAGACTTGAAGAAAATCTTCTCTCTCTCCTTTTTGCTTTTCACGGAAGTCACAAGTGGGTGGAGCAAAATGAGATAGTCTTCCCTTTATATTCAACACCAACCACCATGATGAGATATCACTTTGATATCTTGTCCCCTCATATCTTGATTTTCATTATTAAAATGATGACCAAAGACCAAGAGGGAGTTGGTGAGGGGGGCGGCCATCTAGAAGGAGCCGGGCGAGTTCGGTCCGTTTCGGACTCCCGTGAGTCCAAACAGATAAAATATGATTCCGTTCCGATGTATTTATATCGATTAATTAATCCAATTAATTAATCATATCAAATACATAATGACATAATTAATTCCTCCAAGAAATAATTATATTCATGAATTAAATTAATCACCCGGTAATTTATTTAATTCATTAAGCCGTAAATTAATTTATCCAATAAATTAATTTAGACATCCAATGTCCCAAATTAGATATCCAATATCTAATATTCATTATGAGAGAATAAGCTTGATTCATTCCATCGTCAATCCTATTGCGGGACTCGGTAGGTCCGTCTCAGTCAGCAACGGGAGGAACTAAAGAGTAGTAGCACCACCTAGCCATCCTGGCGGCCTACACTGTACCGCAACTGAGAACGAATGATTGGGATCATTCAAGAACCATTCTGTCGTGAATACCAGTATACGTATAAACCCTTCTTTCAAATGTGCCGATCAAGTTATAGGGTCACGGTCAGTCAAACCCTATCTGTACTTGACGCTATGCATGCGTTAATGCAAATCGAGATCATCGAGCTCTCGTGTATCCAATACAACTAGCTCCAATGCTTTGGCCAAAGACTTATGATCTCATTTGCCAATAACCACATAATACATGCAACCCGTTCACTAACAGGAGAAAGAATTCTATCTTGGTATTCAGTAGGACCTGCTACTTGCCCGTCAAGATGCACGTCGAGGTTGACCCCCACCTTCCGGTTTACAGGTTCGAACTACTCTAATGAAAATATTGACGTCACAAGCACATCCCTACTAAATCCTCAAGTCGAAGGTTCACGAATACCTATCACAACCTTTCGATTCCATCATTGACTGTCCCGGAGTGAAATCCGTGTGACGAATCGAGGGTGAGTCGGTTCGAGTATACTAATCCAATTAGCATACCTATAACGTGTACTCCCACTAACCATTAGTGTTCGACAGGCACTCTCCATGTCAAAGAACACGTCATACAAGTCTTCACATAAACTTAACGCCAGTCAAGTTTCATCGACTTGCGAACGATTAAGTATTTGAGCTATAAACCTTACCAGTACCGACCCCCTTATCTAATAAGGAGTGGAACGTTTTTGCTCTCAAATACATGGACTAGTTTCTATACGTATATTTATGAGTTAGGAATGCCAGTAACTACCAGTAAATAAAGAAACATTCATTGCCTTTTATTAATGATTTACATAATTACAAGTACAATGCCCTCACTCAACATCCTCTGAGTGGCATTCGAGGGTATACTCCCAACAACTGTAATAATCCTGAATATCTCGGGATGTTACAAAATATGGTATTAAATGTAAGACTATGGATATCTTGGCCGCTGGGTTAAATTAGGGTCCAGATGTGTCTTTTTGGTTAACAGGACGCGATTAACATCACTGTACTGCCTACGTCTTCATATGAGTTGTAGTTGTAAGTTTTCTAAACTCTATAATAATTCTTTAATGTTATGTCCTTTTCGAGAATTAAATATTAGAACGATATTGTTCCCTGTATGTTAAGTAAGTATGCTTACAGTATGTTGAGAAGAGGATGTGGACGCGGTTGCGGTCGTGGACGCAGACGTGGAGATTCTGAGAGAGAAGCTTCACCCTCTGTCCCTGATTCGCTGTCAAAGCAGGCTAACTTCAGTTCTGGGGAACAACAAGAGTCTATCAACAATGATCGAAAGCCAACTATGGAGATGAATGTTAATCCTGCTGTTCCCGACATACTTCGTTAAGTGGTCAACTAGATGACCCAATTTGCTCAAGTAGTGGACAGAACCAAGAAGTGTCCATCATCCAGAGAGGGACAGCAAGGCATCCCAGACATGGGAAATCGAGGAGACAGATGGCTGCATGAGGTGGCGAAAATGCATCCGCCAAAGTTTGACGGTTTTTCTGAAACACTGTCATGGGATCAGTTGCTAAGAGAGCTAGAGAAAATATTTGTAGGGATTAACTGTCCGGATGACCGAAGGGCCCCCATTTCCCAATATTTTTTGAGAAGAGAAGCATCCGAGTGGTGGGAAGCTATTCGACCTATTCAAGAAGAGAAGTTCTCGAAATATCTAAGACCTTTTATTCTTTGCCGCCTTAGGCTGGCTTTCGCGGTAGGCCGCTCAGGAGCTCCTTGTTGGTATTGATCACGATGCCGATTGGGGATAGTTTAAACTTATGATGGAAGCTCAGTACTGCCCTCGTCCTGTGAGGGAAACCAAAGTTCGAGAATTTTTCTCCGCACAGCCTTCGGATGTACCTGTGGCTCAAGCGATTAAGACATTCAATCAACAACTGCATTTGTTCGTCACCTTGTCAGGATCGATGCAGAGATGATGATTCACTTTGATATGAGAATGAAGCCGGAGATACGGAAGTATATATCGGGATTTAAATGCACCACTCTCCGCCAGTATCAAGATAAAGCTCTGGCATACGAGATGAAAGAAGCAGCTATGGAAAAGTTCTCTGAGTCCAAAAAACAGAAAGTCTCTAATGGTTTTATGGACAAGGGTAGTGGGCCCCATAAGGCCCATTCGTCTTTTCACTCATTCAAGAGGCCCCGCATCCATCTAAAGGCGGGAAGAATTCCAAATCAGCATCTACTTTTACTGATGCAACAAGAAAATATTTTAACTATGGTCGGCCAGGACATTATCGGCATGACTGCTCATTTCCCTCCATAACGTGATATGAATGTGGACGAGAAGGAAATCATGCGGTGTTCTGTGAAGATGCTACTAGATATTTTGGAGCTCGTACTTCATAGTCGGCCCAGAAAGAGGCGAGTGTCCTTCCGACGCAGCAGAGTGCCCAGCCACCCAGAGTTTTGGTCGAGGAAGGGAAAGAGGACAATACGACTGAAAGGAAGCATCGAGTGCTAGTTCTGCTCCTCGACAAGAGGACAGATGATCAGAATGCAACGGTCGCATCAGGTATGGTTCAGATCCTTTCGCAACAAGTTAGCATTTTGTTTGATACAGGAGCTACACACTCGTTTATGTCATTATTAATCATTTGAAAATTTCTTGCTTTCATGAATGTGAACCTTATGTTGTGGGTTTACCAAGTGGGGAAATAATTGTGGAGAATTTAGAAACTAGAGATTTCATGTATCAATCGGAGGCAAAGATTGGACTTCAAATCTCATTGTGGTAGATATTCGAGGAGACGACCTGATTCTTAGAGACGATTGGCTTAGATGTTATGGAGCTCTTATGAACTACTGAAAGAGGAATATTTCGATGGTAGCTGAAGACAGTTCCGGGTACTTATTGAAAGGATGGAGGCCAGGAAACTCAGGGAAGGTGATTAAAGCTATGAAAGCCCTAAAACTACTGAAACAGGGTTGTACCAGATACTGATATTATGCAATGAAGAATGAGGAGGAACAGAAGTTTCATATATTCCTATTGTGAATGAATTTTTTAATGTATTCCCTGATGAATTACCCGGATTACCGCTACAACGAGACGTAGAGTTTACCATTGAGCTAGAACCAGGAGCTACACCAATTTCTAAGGCGCCGTATTGAATGGCACCTACCGAGATGTATAAATTGAAAAGGCAACTGGAAGAATTGCTGGACAAAGGCTATATTCAGCCAAGTGTTTCGCCCAAGGGTGCACTAGTTCTATTCGTTCGGAAGAAATATGGATCATTTCGATTGTGCATCGACTATCGGGAGTTAAACAGACTGACGATCAAGAATAAGTACCCGTTGCCACGGATTGATGATTTGTTCGACCAGTTGCAAGGAGCGATGGTGTTTTCGAAGATCGATTTGAGATAAGGATACCATCAATTAAGGATTAAAGAATCCGATGTTCCGAAATCAGCATTCAGAACTCGCTACAGACACTATGAATTCATAGTAATGCCGTTCGGTCTCATCAATGCGCCTGCTGTTTTTATGCAGTTAATGAATCGAGTATTCATAGAGTACTTGGACAAATTCATCGTTGTGTTTATCGCCGATAGTTTGGTCTACTCTAAGAATCTAGATGAACATGAGCAACAATTGTGGATTCTTTTGAATCTCTTGAGGAGCGAACAATTATATGCCAAGCTTTCTAAGTGTGAATTCTGGCTAAAGGATGTGATATTCATTGTTCGTGTGGTATCAGCGGAAGGGGTCTAAGTAGATCCCCAGAAAGTCGAGGCAATCCTGGAATGGAAATCTCCTAAGAACGTGAAGGAAGTCAGAAGTTTCTTAGGACTTCCTGGGTACTATCGTCGATTCGTGAAGGGGTTTTCTAATATCACCCATCCACTTACTCGATTGTTGCAGAAGACCCAAAAGTTCAAATGGAATGAGATGTGTCTGGCCAGTTTTGATGAACTCAAGAAAAGATTGACGACAACTCCAATCTTAGCACAACCACAAGGGACTGAAGGATTCGTAGTCTATAGTGATGCTTCAAATCAGGGTCTCTATTGTGTACTAATGCAGAATGAAAGGGTAATCGTCTATGATTCATGACAACTGAAACCATATGAAGTTAATTACCCAACGCATGATTTGAAGTTAGCAGCTGTTTTTTTCACCCTAAATCTATGGAGACACTATTTGTTCGGGACTCACTGTCAGATCTTCACAGATCATAAGAGTCTCAAATACATTTTCAGTCAGAAAGAATTAAACATGAGGCAGATTAAAAACTATTATTTAGAAATTCTTTCTCATCCAGGCAAAGCGAACGTGGTAGCTGATGCACTGAGCCGCAAACCTGGTTCTATTCGAATGCTGGACACACTCACGTCCCAGTCCAGTATTCAACAAGAGTTGATTCGTGAAGGAATTGAAGTGTGGTTACAAGGAGTTCAAGGGCAACTATGTGTAATGGAATTAACTTCATCGCTGATCGATGAAATCAAATCTAAGCAGTTAGACGACCCTCTGATGCTTCGGTTATGCGAGGAACTGAGCAAGGGAATGGCCTCAGGCTTTGTAATTCATGAAGATGGAGATTCCAAGGTGGATTTTGTGTCCCCGATAATGATGTTCTAAAGCAAACAATCATGAAAGAGCTCAAAGTACGCTTTATTCAATTCACCCGGGCACCAGTAAGATGTATAAGGGCCTTAAGTAGGATTTTTGGTGGGGAAACATGAAGAAAGAGATGGCGGAATATGTCTCGAAATGTTTAACTTGTTAGCAGGTTAAAATTGAACATCAACAATCCGCCGGGATGTTGAAGCCACTTCCGATTCCTGAATGGAAATGGGAAGATATATCAATGGACTTTATCACCAACATGCCAAAGACCAGGACATGGATGAATATGATTTGGGTGATAGTTGACCGTTTAACCAAGTCAGCTCATTTTCTAGGCATCAAAGATACTTAGGGACCATAGAGGTTGGCACAAGTGTTTATTGCAGAGATATTCTGATTGCATGAAACACCGAAAACTATTATTTCAGATCGGGATGGTCGCTTCATGTCATATTTTTGGAAAATGGTTCATAGTGCCTTGGAAACCGAGTTGAACTTTAGCACAGCTTACCATTCTCAAACCTATGGACAGTACAAGAGGATTATTCAAGTAGAAGACATATTGAGGGTTGTGCCTTTGATTGGTCGACTGATTGGGAAACTCATCTGCCATTGATTGAATTCACCTACAATAATAGTTGGCATGCTCCCATTAAGATGGCACCTTTTGAAGCATTGTTCGGGAGAAGATATAGATCACTCCTATGCTGGGAGGATTCGTCTGAACTAATCGGGATGGAACTAAAATTGATAGTACAGCCTCAAGAGAAGGTAGCTCTAATCTGTGAAAGATTGTTGACCGCCCATAGTCGACAAAATTCTTATGCAGACGTGTGCCGTCGCCCGTTAGAATTTGAAATTGGGGATCATGTACTTCTTAATGTTTCTCTTACTCGAGGAACTTTTCGTTTTGGAAGGAATGGAAAGCTGAGTCCAAGGTATACTGGACCATTCGATATTCTTGAAAGAGTTGGGGAGTTGGCGTACAGGTTGGACTTACCTCCATCACTGAGTCACGTTCATAATGTGTTTCATGTATCCCAATTACGGAAGTATGTACCAGATCCCAGTCATGTCATCGATTTTGGCGTGATCGAAGTAGCTAATGATGGCACATTTGAGGAGAAGCCAATTAAGATACTCGAGAGTCGAGTCAAGCAATTGAGGAATAAACCAATCTCCTTGGTTAAATTTCAATGGTCGCGACATGGAGTCGAAGAAGCAACTTGGGAGACTGAAGATAGTATGATGTTGAGATACCCGAAATTATTTTCATCTTAAGTTTCGGGATGAAACTTCTTTTTAGAGAGGGAGTTTCTAATACTCGGATATTTGTCATGTATTTTCATACATATTTGAATCTGTTGATATTTTATTTTGTCGTACAATTAATCAAAGTATGATTTTCCGTATCAATAATCCAGTGTTCATGAATGTATGTTGTAAAGGATGTTAATTCATGCATATGATTGAATGAAATAAGTGCACGCTAATGTACAGACCTAGCGTACGCTACACTTGAGCATTAGCGTATGTTATGTCCTTACGGTAGCGCGGGCTTTGTGCAATCAACATGATTGAGACAACATTAGTAGGTGGGATCGGATCACGGATTTGATAAGGATGTGTCGGATGAACTTGGACGGCTTTTGGAAAAGTTAAGTCAATGGTGTTTGGCATGCACTATATGACCTCCCAGCCTTATATGACCACTATATCAGCCTCTCAATCAGATTTTGGAGATCATAGAACATCTTGGAGTAGTGTTCAAGCATCCGGTGTTGAGTTCTACCATTTTATCGTTTCCTCCGCAGTGAGGTATGTTGATACTTCACCAAACTGGAATTCATGTTCTAAATGATGTTATGAGCATGTTACTGAGATTATAGAGTTTATTATTATCATGATAAATCAAACACCATGTTTAGGAGGATTGGAATGGATGAACTTAGGTTTTCCCGTTGATATAAGTTGAGCCTTGATTATGCCAAACATCGGGATGAAGTTTTCTGAGATTGTAACATGCCTTTGATGATGATTTCGAGATATTCATATGTTGAACAACTTGTTATATCACCTATGTTAGAGGAATTCATGAAGATAAATGTAGAGGATATCCTTCAAGTATATTCATGTCCTGTAAGGATTATTTGGATTTGATTTTATATGGATGGTTAGAACCATGTGATTATGTTAAGTGACAATCGTTTTGAATGTAGAACCTTAGTATGAAGAACTACTTCAGTGGAGAACCAAATTCTTGTGATGAATGAACCTAGAAGTCGATTGATTGTGTCCATCCTTATTATGAATCGTAGATTAATCGAACCATACTTTAGAGTTGATAATCGAGATTAGAGTATGGATTGTGATGACTTGCATATCCTTGAATTGTAGACGTCGACATTTTATCTCCGTTATGATCATTTGATTCGCATGAAGTATGTTATTAGTTCGACTTAGCGTTCGCCGAGTAGTTGAACGGTGAGCCGGCCATACGTGGGATGTTAACTCGGCCATAGTTTAAGACGTTTGATGTTCGTACGTTAGTTATGTGATGTAAGTTGAACTCTTTGTTATTTCTTTTTTATAAGGTCCCAGCTTTGCAAAGTGATTGATCGAAGGGGCGACCTTCGAGTGTATTGACGTTCGTCGAAGTATTTAATCCTTGTTATCTTTCTAAGGCAAGTACTTTAAATATGTTTTTCCATGTTAATGTCATTCATATTGTTGTGCATATGTGTTGTTCTTGTATATCCACCTCGTGTTGGTCCGACGGGATCATCTTGAGATCTATGCTAGCGTGTGCTGGATCACTGGACGAGTTTTTCCACCTCGTGTTGGTCCAACGGGATCATCTTGGGATCTATGCAGTGAATGATGGATCATCGGATTACCATGTGTATCTTGTGAGTATCATGTTGTGTATTGCATTGTGGGTCTTCTCGTATGAGAGACTTGTTGTTGTTGTCGCTGTCATTACTGATGTTGTCTTTTGTTGTTCTTCATGTATTGTTGAATGATCTATTGTCGTATAATTATCGTACTTATACTAGCATCATTTTGCTAACCCCTTGGGGGTGGACATTTGTTTTATGTCTAGGATCCAGGAGAGCAGGGAAACAACCACAAGAGCTACATGATGACGAGGGTGCGGAGTAATGTTTACGGTCGGGAGAGTCTTTATAGTTGTGTTGTGTTTTAAGGAGTAGTCGAGTATGTTGTCTTTTCGTGTTGTTCTGATTTGGTCTTGTATTAATATTTATGGTTTTGTGTTGATCGTTATGTTCCTTTGAACTTGTTTTGTAATAATAAACTTTACTGTTGGTATTTAAAGGATTTACGAGGCTGTAATAATCCTGAATATCTCGGGGTGTTACAGTCTTCGTATGGGAGAAATACTTGGTAATAAACTTGTCGATAACTTCATCCCATGTTCTTAGCGAGCCAGGTGCTAACGTCATCAACCATTGCTTCGCTCCATCCTTGAGTGTATACAGGGAGCACTTCATTCTTAGTTGATCCTCATTCATTCAATGGGAAGTTATCAATAGCCACGTAGAAGTCTCTGATGAATGGCAGTGGGCCCTCATGTGCTAATCCATGGAATGAGGGTAATTGGTCGATGTGAAATCCGTTGATGTGGTATTTCCTTGTCGTCGGTGCTAATCCGTTGACCACGGGCTTTCCATAGTCGTGCATTAGATGCTCAATCGAAGGTTGTTGTGGAATATTGTAGTATGCTCCCATCCCATATTGAGGCCCTGGATAATAGTTATCTCCGAATTTTACTCCAACATGTGGTGGTCTCGGATGAAAGCACCTCCCTTGTTGAGCTTAGGGTATCTCAATTGTCCCCAACATTTTCATGTCTCGGAGGTCGTGGTTGACGAATGTTTTCTTCCTGCTGCAACTGTGGCTCTTCAAGATTCGGATCACCTCATCATTTTCCATTGATGATGGTGCTACTATTTTGGTGCTCTAATTCTTTGAACCTCGTCTATGTATGGAAGAATCGAGTTTCCAAACGATATCCTACCAAGCATATCAAGAGAAGTTAGAGTGAATTTTAGAATTTTTCGAAAATAATAAAAAACAGAAAATAAACCCGAAAAATAATTCAACTATTACTAAAACAAGACTAAAAATTAAATGACAGCTCCCCGGCAACGGCGCAAAACTTGATGTACAAATTTATTACTCGTAAGTGTACGAATCGCTTTTGTAGGTAGCTATAAGTAACTCCGAGGTCGATCTCTCAATGAGATGGAAACGGGATAATTTTTTTGTTATGTCTATCAAATAGTCGAATTAGCACAATGAGAGCAAAGTAAATCTAGACACCGTGAATCCGATTGAGAATTATGATCACAACCACTAATGTAGAAAAGTAAATTAATTGCGAAATGTTAAAATCTACGAACGAATTTATGGTTTGAGTTTTCTTGAGATCACTTTTATGAGGATGATATGGGAGTTTATAATCACCGACATACATGTAATCAATCATTAGTTTTGATACTTAAAGAATTAATGGTTAGGAATCACCGATTGCTCACAATTAAAAGAAAAACGTTTGATGGCGGCAAATTCTAAAAAGCGTGATTTCTCTTTTCAAGAACAAGATAAACTACTCTGATGAGCATGAATCCATACCTACAATCGATAAGCCAACTACTTTTGACGGGGCAATTGGCTAAAAGATCGTAGAAAAAGTTTAGAACATTTACAATCACTTCTATCGGATCGTTTGATGGTGAATACCGATAAAAACCCTCGTATTTGACAATTATTGCAACTTAGAATCAGGTTTAATTATCCAAATCCTAAGTTCTCTCGTGTCTAAACAATATTCATGCACAACATTATGAAAACACCAATTAATTTGTTAGAATTGTTAGGAGTATGCCTCGAATGCCACTCAGGATGCTAGAGTGAGGGCATTGTACTTGTTATTATGTTAATTATTAGCAGAAGGCAATTGTATGTTTCTTTATTTACTGGAAGTCATTGGAATTCCTGATTCATAAATATATATATATATATATATATAAACTAGTTTGTGTATTTGAGAGCAAAACATTCCACTTCTTATTAGATGAGGGGATCCGCATTGGAAAGATTTATGGCTCAAATACTTAAATCATTCGCAAGTCGATGAAACTTGAGTGGGCATAAAGTTTATGTAAAGACTTGTATGACGTGTTCTTTGACTTGGAGAGTGCCCATCGATCACTAATGGTTAGTGGGAGAATACGCTATAGGTATGCTAATGAGATTAGTATACTCGAACCGACTCACCCTCGATTCGTCACACGGATTTCACTCTGGGACAGTCAATGACGGAATCGAAAGGTTGTGATAGATATTCGTGAACCTTCGACTTGAGGATTTAGTAGGGATGTGCTTATGACATTAATATTTTCACTAGAGTAGTTCGAACCAGAAAACCGGAAGGTGGGGGTCAACCTCGACGTGCATCTTGACGGAAAGTAGCAGGTTCTACTAAATACCAAGATAGGATTATTTCTCCTGTTAGTGAATATGTATATGTCCTATGCGGTTATTGGCATATGGGATAATAAGTCTTTGGCCAAAGCATTGGAGCTAGCTGTATTAGATACACAAGAGCTCAATGATCTCGATTTGCATTAACTCATGCATAACATCAAGTACAGATGGGGTTTGACTGACCGTGACCCTATAACTTGATCTGGACATTTGCGAGAAGGGTTTATACGTATACTGGTATTCACGACAGAAAGGTTTTGGAATGATCCCGTCATTCGTTCTCAGTTAGGTTACAGTGTAGGCCGCGAGACTGGCTAGGTGGTGCTATCACTCTTTGGTTCCTCCTATTGTTAACTAAGACGGACCTACCGAGTCGTGCATTAGGATAGGCGACAGAATAAATCGAGCTTGTTCTCTCTTTAGTTATATTAGATATTTGTATATCTAATTTATTGGACATTAGATGTCTAATTAATTTTAGAACATTGAATGTCTAAATTAAGTTATTGGATAAATTAATTTACGGCCTAAGGAATTAAATAAATTACTAAGTGATTAATTTAATTCATAAATATAATTATTTCTTGGAGAAGTTAATTATATTATTTTTTATTTGATATAATTAATTAATTAGATTAATTAATTGAAATAAATACATCGAAACGGAACGCAGTTTATCTGTTTGGACACTCGGGAGTCCAAAACGAACCGAACTCTTCTGGATCTTCTAGATGGCCACCCCTGTAATACCCGTACTTTTTATTGACTGTTTAACCTTTCCGTTCTTCCTATTTTGTCGCTCTGTAAACTCTTGGTGATGTTGTCGACATTTATCTAGAATTTCGTGCCTTGTTTGGATCTTGATCATGTTGTTTAGACCTTTCAGAAGTGTTCTGGGTCAGGTAAATAGCGCACGCTAGGCCTATGCTAACGCACACTAATTTTTCTTGAGTAGCGCACGCTAGCTTTGTACCTTAGCGCGCGCTAACGGACCAGGCAGGGAAAAGGCAGTAGCTAATTCCACTCTCTGGACTAGCAGTTAGCGCACGCTATGAGTTCGCTAGCGCACGCTAGTTTCGTTACATTCATATTCGTAGTCGTAAGGTGTTAGTCAATGCTTGGAATGCATGCAACTGTACAGCATTATCGCACGCTAAGCTTACTGGCTAGCGCACGCTAACGGGAGCGACTTAACGCACGCTACGTTATGTGTTTAACGTGCGCTAAGTAGGCAGGCAGTGCAATATTTTCGTATTGTGATTATGAATTCATAATGGTTTGAATTGGATTGTTCAGACTGTGTTTAATTGAGACATTGTGGAACTGTTGGGTTTTTGATCAGTAATATTGATTGTTTATTATGATTGTCGAGTTGCGGTTGTTATTGTGGACATGAGTTCATAATTGTTTGAGTTGTATTGTTCGGTTTTGTATATGATCGAAGTATTGATGAGCTGTTGAGTTTGATTGGTTGGTTATACCGGTTATTGATTATTATCAGATGTGTTGTCATTTGATTATTGCATTAGGTCGCGATAATTGAGCGTTGATTATGACCGTTGTGATGAGGTCGAGGCTGAAGAGTTCGTAGATTGCTTTTGGTCGGGGCTGAGGAGCTCGTAGACAAAGGCAATGTTTTGGTAACGGCTTCGTGGTATCGGTATCGAGGCAAGATTATACTTGTTCAGTTATAATATTTAATGAATTATTTCGCTTTCATTTCAATTATAGTTCATATAGCAATGATACTATAAGCGTAAATTGTCGGGATGATGATTTATTCATGGAAAGGATATTACCTTCGGCTTTGAGGTAATTTAAGTATTGTTCAGTTATGAGGATAATTGGTATGTTGAGTTGTTGTATATGTTGAGGTTTCGTATATTGAGATTTGTATTGGTTGTTCGATGAAGGATGTCGATCCCAAGATGGTAGTGCTGAGATTGTTGCTCGCATTGGTCATTCTTTGGGGATTGTGATCCCAGGATGTTTGTCTTGGATATCGCCAGTCGTGTCGATCTTTCGTTATCCGTGTGTCATTGTTCACTTTGGTGAGTCTTTTGATCTTTATTGGATATGTGATTCTTTGAGTTTCGTTGTCATGTTGCATCGTGGCATGTCTGGAGTCATATTTGCATGCCGATTAGTTATTGTGTAGGATTTTTAGTTGGGCACACTATGGTTATGCGTGGATGCTTCCGCATTGAACCATGTGTTGTTACCCAAAATATTATCTGGAGATGATATGCTAGAATGGTCGAGTAACAAACAAAATGCGAGAGCACGTCCATGGGGAAATAAATAACACAAGATTTGCCGGGGTTGTTAGTCCCAGGCTTGAATGCTCTCGCGAGATGTTATTAATATGAATACTTGTGAGTACAAATATTAATGTTAGATTACAATTACAATGAGTGTAAAGACCCTAGTTATCTTAGCTATCGAGTGCTGAAGATTGCCGGAAGAACCAGAGTTGATGCTCTGTGAGTTCTTGTAACAACGATGGAGTGTTGTGTTGACTATGAGAAATCGACGGTCTCTCACTGAGAGGATTAGCTGAACTCTCGTATGAAGTAGTTTCTGTTCTTGTGAACCTTTAAATCTGGAGTTCTCTGAACTGTAGGGAGTTCTTGTTTCTGCCTACCGTCTTTTGATTAAGAGGTTCTGAGAGAGAAATCCTGGATAGATTAAAGAGAAAACTGGGAGTCTGAATTTCTGAACCTTTCTCCAGTTGCAGGAGGTTCTCTATTTATAGGACTGGGAGTCGCTGGACGATCGCCTCTACTGTATTATAATAAGCGGGCGATCATCTTTAGCACATAGGTTGGTCTCCTTAAAGTACGCAGCAGTTGCTGCAGCCGGATGCGCGGACCAATGGGAGGCCAACACGCGTTTATGTCACTGTCTTGGGAGGCCCCAACTAGGACCTTTCGGCGGGTCTGTCGGTAGATGAGGTCGTCCTTGTCACTGACAGCTGCTGATGGGCTGGAGTCAACGATCCATGTTCTGCGGTGCCATTCGCGGATCTGCACATGGGTCCTTGCTTCGTGATTCAGTCTTTGTAGACTTGATGGATGTTGGCTTTTCATGGCATGAGGTGGTCGTCCGTGATCGGGCACTTGAGACGATCGCTAGTTGCCGGGAGATGATCGCCTTGGGAGTCGATCGCTCGGCGCTGGGTCCTGTTCTGGGTCCTTCGATCGGCAAGTCTACCTTGGTCTATTTGACTCTGGTTCGGTCGCCCGATATTTGTGCTGATCGCCTGTTGAGGTGTATAAATCTCGACACAACAATTGCCCCCCAGCTTGCTCTGATGTTGAAGGCATGGGGTGAGGTGGCTCCACTGGCGATCGCTTTAATTTTAGACGAGCGACCTTTTATGAGTTTAGACGATCGTTTTTTTGAGCGGACTGGTTTTGAATTTGGACGACCTGGTCGGTCGCTGAAATGAACGGGGAATGACAGTGGGCTCGAAACTTTGCGGGGGTACATGTCGCGATGCGATTGGAGGAGTCCGACGGTTAGTTAAGACTCCTCGTCTGGCGTGTCCTTGAAACAACGCGTATGCGGGTTTCAAGGGAGGCATTGATTGCGACTTTATCCGGCGGTTGCACTTCAGCCCTCGAGATTCTCCTTATTTGCATGGAAGCCCCCACCTTCTCCTATAAAAAGGGTATGGGTTACAGAGTTAAAAACCTTATGCGATTTCATCGAAGTGGAATATAGCCGAAAATTTTCTGAAGCTTTTGTCTGCCGATCGTCGATCGACTCAATCCTTTGGTAAGAAACAATCCTCTTTTTCCCTTTTCTTTTTGAGAATGTCTGGAGTACCTACAACGTCTGAAACGGGCATCACCTCCGTCGCCGGGACTTCGACTATCCGGGAAGGATCCTCCGCAGAATTCCATATGGAGACAGCTGCCGAGGCTATCCACGCCGGTATTAATCCTGCGAAAGTCGAGGAAATATTCAATGAGGCCGATGCTGCCAGAGAGGCGGCGGCTAAGCAAAAATGCTTGCTGGTGGAGAAGGAGTTGGCGTTGAGGGCATATTGGGAGCAACATAGCGCCTTCGGCCAAGCCTATTTAGCCTTTGCAGAAATCATGGAGAGATTGGCCGGCCCGTGTCCCAAGTTCGACTATCGGGAGTACTGGATCGTCCATCCCTATCAATCCGTGAAGCGGTCGCTGTTCCGGGTCGCGCAGCGCTCCCGTGGTCCCTTGTCCAGATCAGGAGCTTGGCGACCAGGAAGGACTTGGCCATCTTGTAATATCCGACGGAATTCTTACTTGTTGTTGTACTTTTCGGATAATTTAATACTGTTGCAATCATTGTTACATTTGTGAAATGAATATTGATATTGGAATATAACATAACAGACTTGAATAAAATGATCACTCGTATTACGTTTGAATTTTCAGTGTTGTAGAGATAAGTGCATATTGAACTATTAAAAACCTGAGCCTAACGTACGTTAATCGTAAGTCATAGCGTACGCTATGTTGAGGCCTTTACGTACGTAACGGGAGCCCGTTACGTCGTAACGGTGCAATCGTATCCGATCTCAACTTTCGGCGTGTGGGGCCGGGTGGGATTCGAATATCGGATTTTGGAGCCAACCTAGTTGACCCACATTACGCACGTAATGCTTCTAGCGGTAACGTCGTAATGAAGTTCGTATTTCAGTCCAAGAACCTATGGATTTAGCTTACGACGTAACACTTGTTGTGTAGCGTACGTAACGAATCTTTATTATAAAAAGACAACTTATGTCTTTCATTTTGCACGACCAACCTCCGATTTTCACCCATATAATCATCCCCTTCATCCCTAGAGCAAGTTTACCTTCTTCCTACTTGTGTTGGAGCTTTACATTTTGATTTTGGAGCTTGTTGATTGGAACTTGGAGACATTCTTAAAGCTTATATTGTGTTCTTGTGGTTTGGTGTATAGTTCTCCATTTACGAAGGTATGTTCTACGATTTAACCCTATAATCTCATAGTTATAATGATAGTGATTAAGTATACTCCACCTAGTGATGATTTAATCAAGCTAAACATGTTCATAGTTAGACTTCCAACAAACTTAATGATAAATATGGTAGTTAAGGGTTTGTAAGGTTGTGTTTTTAGTATCTTCAAAGATGATGATCATGTTTAGTTAAACCAAACTCTTATTTACGGATTAATAACACCAATAGATCGTTAATAATCTTTGTTCCATTATGATGTAAATAACTTCTTAGAATAATTACCATAAAATGTTTGGAGAACCCTTGTTGATCATTAGAATTTTGGAATAACCTTCTTGAACCTAAGCTAAGTGAATCCAGAGGATTAATGCTTGAACCTCCAAGTTAATTAAAAGATTATAAAGAAGGTGTTGCACTTGTAGTGGTCTTCATAATCATAATATGGAATTGTAACTACTTAACTCAACATAAGTAATTGATGGAAGTGCAGATTTTCTTTTTGTTGTCCTTGATGAGCTTAAGGAGTAGGAATTATTGTTGATACATCTTAATCCAAACATTTGGTAAACATCTTGTAATCAATTGTAAGAATAGAATGGCATTGAATAGGATTCTTGGAGTAAACCCTCAACATCTTAATAAGTTGAACTACTCAAATGAGAATTAGGATGTTGTCTCGTTGAAGTTTGGTATAAATGATTATATGAACGTATTATTGAGTGAAATATACTTCATTCAAGGTTGATTGTCCGAGTAACCGATTTTGAATCAAGGGCCTACTGTTTCGTTCGACAAAGAAGGACTTTACTCGCCTCCGTATTGAGGCAAGTTATCTTGCTTGGTTATAATGATGTGTGGATTCTTATGATGATTATGCATTTCGTGTATATGAAACACTTATAAACTTGTGCTTTGTGACTTGAAGTTGTTCTTCATGATGTTCCGTTTTCACCGTGGGATTGTATTCCCAAGTTCGTTACTTTTGGTCCCTTGATATTGTTGATCTTGTTGTCATCTCGGTGAGTCCTTGATCCTTATTCGGATTTTGTGAAATTCTTGAATTCGTTGTCATGTTGCATCGTGACATATCCGAGTCATATCTACGTTCCGATTGGATATTGTGTAGGATTTTTAGCCGGGCACATATATAGTCATGCGTGAATATTTTTCCGTGAAAGGCTGTGCACACGAGACGTAGTTCGTTGAGGCTAATTAGGTACATTGTCCCGCGTATATCCTGGATTCCGTATACGGGGTGGACATGTGCACTGACACATATTCGGATCGGGCGTACTGTGATGTCCCTCTTGAGCCATACTATCTTAGTCGCTCACAGTCCATTTTTATACTTGGATGTGTTCGACGTTTTGTGATCGAGCGTTCATACGCCCGAGGGGTATGTTCGTTAGTCGGGAGTTATTCTTAAAATCTTATATATGTGAATTGTATACTATCTTGAGAATCATTTATCATGTATATCTGACCCTGTGTTGGGCGAAATACTTGTGTTGTATTTTAGGTCGAGGAAAAGGCAAGGCACGGGAAGATCAAGGTGATGACGAAGGGTTCGAAGGATACTAGTTCGGGGGCCCCAAGTCTTTCGTGTCCGGTCATGTTCGTACCGTGTAATGTTATTTTCCGCTTCATTTTAAGTTTGAACGAATGTATTGTTATTTGAGGTATAATTCATCTCCATATGAATTATACTTATGTTTTGGATCCTGTGTGTAATAAGGCCGTAGGCCATACTGCTGTAAACTCCACATCGGGGTAAGTACTATGTTTTGTGGTTCGGTATCACATGTATCGTGTATTTAATCTTTACTTTGGATATCGCCTGGTGGATCCCAGTGTGGGGTCCACGGCACTGTAATGGCCGCCTTATCGGGGTGTTACAGAAGATGGTATCAGAGAGATTGTTTTCTTTCTTTTGAGTCTTTGTGTATTGAACTAGTATCAAGAGACCTTCGCATCACGTGTGACCCGTACAAGCGCCTGATCCTACGAGCCAAATGCGGTACGTGCTTTATGAACCATGAATAGATTATTGACATGATATTGATCTCTGAATAGATCTCCTTGTTGATCTCGGCATTTTAAGGGTTTGTGGCAGGAATTATCTGATTGATGATTCAAATAAAATTCTGGATTGATTATATGATTGATAATCATTCGACTCAAACGTCGATATGATATTTTGTGTGACCCTCGTAGTGATGATAACTCATTACGAACTGTTTTCTCGAATACGTAATTTCTTACTGCCATTAACTTAGCATGAATTCTGATTGGTATCATGAACTATACTTATGATTATTATTAAAAAAATTGATTCTTTCAGTATGGAAAGAAATTTGAGAGGCCGTGGCAGAGGGGGACGAGGCCGCGGAAGGGGCCGAATCCCGATACCGCGAGCCAACAGACGTGCGAACGCAGAGCATAGTTCCGCAGGCAGTGATTCGCCTTCTAGGGACCAATCGCATCACAATGGACGCGAGGATGCTCGTGTTGATCCTTACACTATAATGCAGGGCATGATGGCTCAGATGACCCAAATGGGTCAGTTAATGGAAACAATGCAGAGCCGCTGACCGGCATCGAGGGGCCACCTCCTATACATGGCGGGCAGTAAATCAGATCATCGGTGACATCTCGCGCCAACGACCCCGATTTTTGAAGGTTCCTCCGAGCCGGCTGATATCGTGCATTGGATCGAACACTTCGAGAAGTTGTTCGATATGGTAGATCGTCGAGAGAATCGCGTCTCCGTAGCGCCTTACTACTTGGGCAAGGGTGCCCACACTTGGTGGCTCTCGGTGAGGCCGGTGATGGCGTATGTACTTGGGAAGAATTTAAAAATCTCATGCTAGATCGTTACTATCCAGTCCTCTCCGCGAGGCCAAATTATCGAATTGCTAAATCCGAACCGTCCAAGATGATGACGTACTATCTATCGCCGAGAAATTTCGTGCACTTCTCCCTTTTGCGACGATTGTCCACACGTGCCGATAAGATTAAATACTTTCTCAAAAGGCTTAAACCCCGAATGAGAATGCAGTGTTGAACCATCATTGTGTGACCTTGCCGGAGTTCATCGAGAAAGCTCTGAGTACGAATTGACCGTGAAGGAAATTTCCAAGAAGCAACCGCATCTAACAACAAGAAATTCAGAACTGTAACCGACAGATGACAGAACCGAGGAACATTCAAGAGACCCCAACCAAGCAATCCTTCGAACGGCAACCTACGGCATCGAAGCCAACCGGATCGCAACCTCGAGCGGTCGGCTATCATTGTATGCTTTAATTGTGGAGACCCGGGCACAGCAATACGAAATGTCCTAGGCCAGCCGTGTCATGCCATACTTGTGGGAAGAACGGACATCGTGCTCGTTATTGTAGGAGTGGACTAGACGTTTTCCCCAGCACCTCATGCTCCAAGACAATCTTGGTTCAGGACCGTGTACCTCCATCCGCTTCTTATCAGACTACCGGGGCAAACAAAGGGATGGGACGTGGAAATCAAGCAGGTACATCAGGTGCAGGGGCTTCAAAACCTAGAGTTTACGAGATGAAGAGGGCTGAAGATCCCGAAGCCAGCATGATTGCAGGTACTCTCGAGATCCAATCTCAGCCTGTCTGTGTTCTTTTTGATACTGGTGCTTCACACTCCTTTTTATCTACTTCTTGTTTGAGTCGTTTGCAACTAGAGCATGTTATCAATTGTGAACCTTATATAATTGGTCTACCTGATGGTAGAAGAATTGTTGGGAATCGTGAAGTTCAGGACTGCTCGATTCGAATGAACGACCGTGAGTGGTTGTCAAACTTAATTGTGGTCGATTTACCTAAAGATGATGTGATCTTGGGTATCGATTGGATGGACCGTCATGATGCCATAATTAGTGTCCGCAAGCGAACAGTGACCGTCACATCTGACGATGGTGTTGAGTGTACCTTCCAGGGTGATAATCCCAGCCGTTCCGGGAGAATCATCAGCGCTATGAAAACGGTGAAACTGCTTAATCAAGGATGTATTGGCTATTGGTGTTACATGACCAAGACTATGAATCGACCAGTTGAATTGATCGATATTCCGGTAGTCCGAGACTACCCAGACGTATTTCCAGATGAATTGCCAGGCTTACCTCCGCATCGTGATGTAGAGTTCAATATTGAGCTAGAGCACTGCACGTCCCCGCTCTCAAAAGCACCGTATCGCATGGCTCCGACTGAGATGCAGGAGCTGAAGAGCCAACTCGAGGATTTGACCGAGAAGGGTTACATTAGGCCTAGTGCGTCCCCTTGGGGAGCACCAGTACTGTTTGTACGTAAGAAGGACGGATCTCTACGTCTGTGTATTGATTATCGTGAGTTGAACAGGGTAACCATTAAGAACAAATACCCATTGCCGCGTATTGATGATTTATCGACCAGCTTCAAGGGGCTGTGTTTTCTAAGATCGACACGAGGTCCGGTTACCATCGATTGAGGATTCGTGAGTCGATATTTCAAGACCGCTTTCGTACTCGCTATGGGCATTATGAGTTCGTAGTGATGCCTTTGGACCGACGAATGCACCGGCAGTATTTATGGAGCTGATGAATCGACTGTTTATTAATTATCTGGATCGCTTTGTAGTCGCTTTTATTGACGACATTCGATCTATTCTCGTGACCATGAAGAGCACGAGCGTCATCTCCATCTAGTTCTCGAGGCGTTAAGGCGAGAGCGGCTTTATGGAAAAATTTCTAAATGTGAGTTCTGGATAAATGAAGTTATCTTTCTCGGGCATGTGATATCAGTTGATGTGGTCCGAGTAGACCCTCAGTAGACAGAAGCTATCCGAGATTGGTTACCACCAAAGAACGTTAAGGAAGTACGCAGTTTCTTGGGACTAGCAGGTTATTACCGACGGTTCGTAGAGGGTTTTTCCAGAATTGCCCAACCAATGACTAATTTGTTGAGGAAGGATAAGAAATATTTATGGTCAGAGGCTTGTCAGCAGAGCTTTGATGAACTTAAGAGTCGGTTGACTTCGGCACCTATTTTAGTCCTACCGAAAGGAACGGAAGGGTTTGTAGTGTATAGTGATGCATCTAAACAGGGCCTTGGGTGTGTACTAATGCAAAACGGGAAGGTGATCTCCTATGCATCGAGACAGCTACGACCTTACGAGGTCAACTACCCCACCCATGATTTAGAACTCGCAGAAGTGGTGTATGCATTAAAAATCAAGGCCATTATCTGTATGGAGTAACCTGTCAGATTTTCACTGATCACAAAAGCCTGAAATACATTTTTACTCAGAAGGAGTTAAACATGAGGCAGAGAAGGTGGCTAGAACTCATCAAAGACTATGATATCGAGATACTATATCATCCGGGCAAAGCAAATATGGTTGCCGATGCTTTGAGCCGTAAGACAGTGCAGGAGCAGATGGTGAGCCGTTTAATGACGAGAGAATTGCAATTGGACCTTATGAGGCCGTAAATTGAAGTTTGGTTACAGCGTATTCGGGACAACTTTGCACCCTTGAGATTTCTTCATCTCTTAATGATATGATCGATCGAGGCAAGTTACGGACCCATTCTTATCTCGAGTCCGGGATGAGGTAACCCAAGGAAAGCCCGGATTCGTGATCCACGAGGATGGATTGATACGATTTAGAAATCGAGTTTGTGTACCCGCGACGAAGAGTTAAGGAACTCTATCATGAGAGAAGCCCATGCTACCCCGTACTCTATTCACCCGGATCTAGCAAGATGTATAAGGATTTGAAGCAATTATTGGTGGGGAAATATGAAACGTGAGGTTGCCGAGTTTGTTTCGAGATGTTTAACTGTCGGCGAGTTAAGATTGAGCACCAAACCGCAGAATGTTGAAACCGCTCCCGATTCCCGAGTGGAAATGGGAGGACATATCAATGGATTTTATAACTAGATTGCCGACGAGTCGTCGAGGAATGAATACGATTTGGTTGATTGTGGACCGTCTGACCAAATCAGCCCACTTCTTGGAGATTAAGGACGCGTGGGGTCCCGAGAGATTGGCCCAGCTGCTTATTAAGGAAATTGTGAGATTACACGGTACCCCCAAGAGTATTGTATCAGACCGTGACGGGCGATTTGTGTCACACTGGGAAGGCGCTTCATCGTGCGATGGGCACGCAGTTGAATTTCGATGCGGCTTTTCATCCACAGGCCGATGGTCACCCGAGAGAACCATCCAGACTCTAGAGGACATGTTGAGAGCATGCGCTCTTGATTGGAAGGACGATTGGGAAGCCCACCGCCTTTGGTGGAATTCACTTATAATAACAGTTGGCACGCTTCGATTCGGATGGCACCGTATGAGGCATTATATGGCCGTCGCCGTAGGTCCCCTTTGTGTTGGGACGAACTATCAATCTCTGGGGTACGGAACCCGACATGGTATTAGCAGCTCGAGAGAAGATCACTTTGATTAGGAGCCGATTGTTAACGGCTCAAAGTCGATGAAGTCTTATGTCGACCACCGTCGACGACCGCTTGAGTTCGAGGTTGGTGACCATGTGTTAATGAAGGTGTCACCTACCCGAGGAGTCTTTCGTTTTGGAAAACGAGGCAAGCCGAGTCCGAGGTATATCGGGCGTTTGAGGTTTTGGAACGAGTAGGCGATTTGGCTTATCGCTTGGCTTTACCACCACTCCGAGCCGGATCCATAACGTGTTCCATGTCTCCCGATTAAGGAAATACGTTGCGACCCGAGTCATGTACTTGATTCGATGAGATCGATTTATCGGAGGATCATTCGTATGAGGAGCGCCCGTCACGAATACTTGAGAGGAGGATCAAACAAGCTGCGTAATAAGATGATTCCCCATCAAGGTTCAGTGGTCTCGACACGGGGTCGAGGAAGCCACATGGGAGACGGAGAGAAGCATTCAAGAAAGGTATCTGAATTGTTTACCCCTTAGTTTCGAGGACGAAACCCCTTTTAAGGGGGAGTATGTAATATCCGACGGAATTCTTACTTGTTGTTGTACTTTTCGGATAATTTAATCTGTTGCAATCATTGTTACATTTGTGAAATGAATATTGATATTGGAATATAACATAGAGACTTGAATAAAATGATCACTAGTATTATGTTTGAATTTTAATTGTTGTATAGATAAGTTAATATTGAACTAATATAAACCTGAGCATAACTTACGTTAATCGAAAGTCATAGCGTACGCTATGTTGAGGCCTTTACGCACGTAACGGGGAGCCCGTTACGCACGTAACAAGGCAATCGTATCCGATCTCAACTTTCTGCTTGTGGGGCCGGGTGTGATTAGAATATCTTATTTTTGGAGCCAACCTAGTTGACCTACATTACGTACGTAATGCTTCCAGCGGTAACGTACGTAATGAAGTTCGTATTTCAGTCCAGTAACCTATGGATTTAGCTTACGTACGTAACACTTGTTGTGTAGCGTACGTAACGAACTGTGCTGTTATAAAAAGACAACTTATGTCTTTCATTTTGCACGACCAACCTCCGATTTTCACCCATATAATCATCCCCCTTCATCCCTAGAGCAAGTTTACCTTCTTCCTACTTGTGTTGGAGCTTTACATTTTGATTTTGGAGCTTGTTGATTGGAACTTGGAGACATTCTTAAAGCTTATATTGTGTTCTTGTGGTTTGGTGTATAGTTCTCCATTTCTGAAGGTATGTTCTACGATTTAACCCTATAATCTCATAGTTATAATGATAGTGATTAAGTATACTCCACCTAGTGATGATTTAATCAAGCTAAACATGTTCATAGTTAGACTTCCAACAAACTTAATGATAAATATGGTAGTTAAGGGTTTGTAAGGTTGTGTTTTTAGTATCTTCAAAGATGATGATCATGTTTAGTTAAACCAAACTCTTATTTCTGGATTAATAACACCAATAGACTGTTAATAATCTTTGTTCCATTATGATGTAAATAACTTCTTAGAATAATTACCATAAAATGTTTGGAGAACCCTTGTTGATCATTAGAATTTTGGAATAACCTTCTTGAACCTAAGCTAAGTGAATCCAGAGGATTAATGCTTGAACCTCCAAGTTAATTAAAAGATTATAAAGAAGGTGTTGCACTTGTAGTGGTCTTCATAATCATAATATGGAATTGTAACTACTTAACTCAACATAAGTAATTGATGGAAGTGCAGATTTTCTTTTTGTTGTCCTTGATGAGCTTAAGGAGTAGGAATTATTGTTGATACATCTTAATCCAGCAAACATTTGGTAAACATCTTGTAATCAATTGTAAGAATAGAATGGCATTGAATAGGATTCTTGGAGTAAACCCTCAACATCTTAATAAGTTGAACTACTCAAATGAGAATTAGGATGTTGTCTCGTTGAAGTTTGGTATAAATGATTATATGAACGTATTATTGAGTGAAATATACTTCATTCAAGGTTGATTGTCCGAGTAACCGATTTTGAATCAAGGGCCGGCTGTTTCGTTCGACAAAGAAGGACTTTACTCGCCTCCGTATTGAGGCAAGTTATCTTGCTTGGTTATAATGATGTGTGGATTCTTATGATGATTATGCATTTCGTGTATATGAAACACTTATAAACTTGTGCTTTGTGACTTGAAGTTGTTCTTCATGATGTTCCGTTTTCACCGTGGGATTGTATTCCCAAGTTCGTTACTTTTGGTCCCTTGATATTGTTGATCTTGTTGTCATCTCGGTGAGTCCTTGATCCTTATTCGGATTTTGTGAAATTCTTGAATTCGTTGTCATGTTGCATCGTGACATATCCGAGTCATATCTAGGTTCCGATTGGTTATTGTTTAGGATTTTTAGCCGGTAACATATATAGTCATGCGTGAATATTTTTCCGTGAAAGTGTGCACACGAGACGTAGTTCGTTGAGGCTAATTAGGTACATTGTCCGCGTATATCACGGATTCCGTATACGGGGTGGACATGTGCACCGACACATATTCGGATCGGGCGTCTTTGTGATGTCCCTCTTGAGCCATACTATCTTAGTCGCTCACACCATTTTTATACTTGGATGTGTTCGACGTTTTGGATCGAGCGTTCATACGCCCGAGGGGTATGTTCGTTAGTCGGGAGTTATTCTTAAAATCTTATATATGTGAATTGTATACTATCTTGAGAATCATTTATCATGTATATCTGACCCTGTGTTGGGCGAAATACTTGTGTTGTATTTTAGGTCGAGGAAAAGGCAAGGCACGGGAAGATCAAGGTGATGACGAAGGGTTCGAAGGATACTAGTTCGGGGGCCCCAAGTCTTTCGTGTCCGGTCATGTTCGTACCGTGTAATGTTATTTTCCGCTTCATTTTAAGTTTGAACGAATGTATTGTTATTTGAGGTATAATTCATCTCCATATGAATTATACTTATGTTTTGGATCCTGTGTGTAATAAGGCCGTAGGCCATACTGCTGTAAACTCCACATCGGGGTAAGTACTATGTTTTGTGGTTCGGTATCACATGTATCGTGTATTTAATCTTTACTTTGGATATCGCCTGGTGGATCCCAGTGTGGGGTCCACGGCACTGTAATGGCCGCCTTATCGGGGTGTTACACATCTGGAGGTCAAGGTACCATGTCCCTTCTGATGTGGACCTTTTCGCGCCTGCCGAGAATGAGCGAGCCGAACAACCTCCGGAGGGCATGGTCGCCATGAATGAGGTGATAATGGAGGCCGGGCTACGGTTCCCACTAAATTAAAAAATATTATACCTAACGTTCGTCGGTGTTTTCCTTCCGTTCGTTGCGTCGTCTATTATTCAAGGCAAGTATTTTTGGAAACCTTTGTGCTTAACGTGAAATGGTAATGCATATTGTGTGTGATTTGCTCACCCCGGGAGTGTAACACCCCCAATCCACTCAGGGATATTACACGCCGTAGACCCTCTCCTCGAGGATCTACCAGGCTGGTAACAACATTTAACATCTCGACAATGCCTTCAAGGCAAAAACTGACTCAGTAGACCGATTTGGTCTTTCAATAAATACATACAACTCGAATACAACTCATGCCCACGCAGGGGTCAAAATACAACCACACCCGTGCAACGGGAAAAATATAGCAGTGGAAAATAAAGTACAACTATACCAATACGACATCAACGGGTCTTCGTGTGATTAGTATCGTTCATCTTTCATCATCCTTCATGCCGACCCTGTGCTCTGCTCCAAAACCTGAATGCAATACAGACATCCACCCCCCGAATACTCGGGGGTTAGCAAAACTCCACTGTTTTGCTAGTGCAAATACAAAGTGCAAATACGAGCCATATAATTCAAGTTCCACGAATAACAATAACTAGGAAATCCTCAAAGATTCAAACGTAATGAAAAGTACTTCCCGAGGCATGAGTTTGGGTAAAACACTCCAAAACCGATAGATCATAAATCAAGGGAAACAATTTATAAAACCGTTTAAAATGCCATCGAGAGTTTTAATAGAAAACAATTTTAGGATTATCGAATCCTTCTCTTTCCAAAAATTAACAGGGTCACAGCCCAAAGGTTTTGTTTTCGCAAATAGAAAACCAACAACAATTCACAGGGCCAGAGCCCAACATCACGTGTCCTCAACGGACGTAAAATCAACGAAACATAATCACGCACGCGCATCGCCTAGGACCGGGACGATACCACCGACATCCCACTCGAGGCCTCGAAGGACCCTCCCGAGCTGGCTAGCGAAACAAATCACACACATCTCACGGTTGGATCAATCGCTTGTTGCATCCTGGCCACATGATCACATGCCATGTGCCACCGTAGATTATCTCAGGCTCTCACGGTTGGATCAATCACTTGTTGCATCCTGACCACATGATCACGTGCCATGTGTCACCGTAGACCTTCAACCATATCCACACATTCACACAATCAACATATCACATCAAGGATATTCAAACAATTCGCCCAGAGGCATCAAACACTTAGCAAAACACCACGTCAATCCACAACACACCGAAATGAGATAATATACGTTCACACACAATGCCAAGTGCAACATTAACACCAAGCATATACATAGAATTCGCATAGTTATTCACAGATCACGCCATTCACAAAACACACGCGTTTTGAAAACAAGCCTTTAACAAGGCTAATCGAATCTTTTGAAAACTCGTTTCAAACAATCAAACAAACATATAAATACGATCACCAATTATCATATCCATAAAACAAGAATTATATGGACAAGGTACTTGCCTCGAAATCGGAACGCAAGTATTCCGACGAACACGGCTCAACCGGAAAGCTTCGAAACGCCCGATGTTAACGAAAAGGAAGATAACAACGAACGGAAGGGTTCAACACGGTTTCTTCGCAAGAAACTCGACCCTAACATCATATAATCCATAAATCAACAATCATACGAGGAAGGATAATCGTAGAACGCCCGACAACCCCTCTAAGACATTTTACCGGACACCTTCAAGGCGTCGGTCAAGAACTCGACCCAAATAACGAATCGATACGATCCAACCATGGAATAACAAGGGAAATGATATAATACATCTAAATAATCATCAATCCATCAAAATCCTAAGTTAAATCGGATTAATCGGACGAAAACAACAAAAACCCCCAAATTCCCCAAAACTAGATTTCTAGGAAATCTGACCTGATTCGGTAGATCGGAGGATGTTATAGGACGGATGATTGATGATATAACCTCAAGAACTCCATGGATATGTTGTTAAACAACATGGCTTCAAGCTTAGAACACGCCCAGCTGCGGAAGAGGAGAAGAAGAAGGTGAAAAATGGCAAGAAAAACGTCTGCAGGGCCTTTTATAGGCTTGACAGACTCGACCGTGTCCGCCTGACACGGTCGTGGCGCGCAGTTGACCGGCAGGGACTCGACCGTGTCCTGCATGACACGGTCGCGGCGCGAAGGGGCCTACCGATAGTGACCCGTCCGACAGCGACTCGGCACGACTCGACCGTGTCCTGGAACACGGTCGGGCGTGTCGGCAGTCGTCTCAGGCTTATCCGGAAGAGTTCGGCACGGGCCGTGTCGGACGACACGGTCGGGTCCTGAGACAGAAACTTCCGGCATTTCCGGACGAGTACGGCACGGGCCGTGTCGGACGACACGGCCGAGTTCGGCCGGCAGTGACCGGCCAATAACGAGCGGGTGAGCTAAAACGACCATAACTCTCTCGTCCGGACTCGGATTGACTCACCGTTTGAACCATTGGAAAGCTAACTCGATGCTCTATAATATTGCAAAGATTCAGAATTTTTGGAGTTACCAAAAATTAATGGTGACTTTACAAAGTCGAAGTCCCACGTGAAAAAGTCGATTAAGTACACGGAACTCAATAAAACGACACCGAAACGAACTCGGATGACAAAAAGTGCAGAATTAATCATTCTTGAAATGACGAAAGGTCATGAGCGAGTCGCCAAAACGGACTTCCTCCGAAAAAAGAAAATTACCGAAATTCGAAATTGCGGATATTACATTCTACCCTCCTTAAAAGAAGTTTCGTCCCGAAACTTAAAACAAGTAGGGGGGAGCAATATACCTGCCAGGAAAACTCGACGAGATACACAAAAATAGAAAACTCGCGCCCAACGGCGAAACGCTGCAAGAAATGCAAAGAGACCTACGGCGTGAAAACACGCTCCACGACGACCAACACAATGTCGCCGTTAGGGATACAATAAAACCAACAAATGACAAGCGTCATCAAACGGATAATATAGTCAAGTCGATTATCCAAACAATCACAAAACACAACGAACGAAAATCAATACGATTGACCAACCTGACGGTTCATCAATCTAAACGCGGGTCAAACGCTGAACAAATACGGAATTCCACCGCCCAAGGGTTAGAAGATCGAAAACGAGACTAATTTCCCAAACTTAAGGGAATTAGGAAGGAGCCTGAACGCTCAACAATCACGAAACGAGAACAAAACCGAACAAACAAATGATCGAGACAACAAAAATCGAACAATCATGTCCGAAATACGAAGGATAATAAAATTCAAACAACAACCCCAAGGTTCACATCTCGACTCGAGACAATATATGATCCGGTGAAAACAACAGGATGTGCATTCATATAAGATCCACATGAAAGGGAATAGCAATAGAAAAGTCACAACGACAAACGAGTTATTCCGAAATAATACCACACTCGTTCGATCAACAAAAGCAAGGAGCAGGACAAGCTCAGAAATGTCAACGAACATAAACGAGTCGACAGAGTCGAAAATACAAAAGTTCAAGATCCAGTCCACTTCGAATAAAAGAACTAGTAGAACCAAAAGATGTTACTTCCGAACAAGGTTCACAAGAATCGAACCGAATTCGGAAAGTTACAGCGATAACCAGATTGACCCAAAACAAGATCACAGCTCGTTCGAATGATGAACCCGAAATACAAAACAAGTTCACACAGTATCAACGAACACGAGCGAATCGATAGACTGGAGAAAGAGAAAATACAGAAGTCTAAAAACAACACGGGTACTACATTCGACCTCTTATAACAGAAGGTCGCCCCCGCAACTCACAACAGCGAAATCAAGGTGACGACACAACAAGCAACCGACAGAAACATCCTTCGAAGGCCTCTCAAAGCCGATTCCGATGACTGTGCTGAAGCGCGAACTCCGAAAGTCTCGGTAGCCAATTCACAAAACTGAATTCGGTGTCCCTCGAGTCCACACTTGAAATGTGTTACCGACGAGAAGGACAATTTACACGTGCATGCCCCGGAACATCACGGTTGAAATGCCCCGGCTCGGCATACCAAAAATACAAATGCTACATACAATGGGGCATAACGTCGCAAAACAACATAGCGGAGATGCCAACTCAGCACAACAAGGAATCATAATACATATCATATACAACGATTATCATCGTAAAATAATACACACAAACACTTCAGCAACGACGGTATCGTTCGGCGACCTCAACGGCCCGAACGATAACCAGCACATAATTACAACCATCATGAAACAATCACACATGTACACAAACGTACAAACTCAAGCTTCAACAGCTCACACCCGTGCGACAACACGCAAATCACCACGAGGCGACAAACAGTAAATACCAGTTCACACCCCTCACAGAGGGCTAGTACAACAAATGCGTGGCAACGCCTCGACGTTCATGCCACCAATTCGATCACAATTCGGGGTTAACACCGTAACGAAAGTTCGAAAACCATACACGCATTTCCGGTCCGCAAACAGGAATGATAGGTTTTAAAAACAAAAACCACCTTTTGAAAACAGTTTGGAAACAACAGTTGATCTTGAGTATCATTTTACAAAAAGTAGTACAAACACCATTATCGAGACTTTGAAAGTCATCTTGCGTTTGAACAAAAATGAGGACACCTTTCTTTTAGTGAAAAACTTTCAAAAATATTCGACCCTAGGGTCTAAGCAACTGCATTTGAAAATATCTCAAAATATTTTTGGTCCTCAACCGGAAAATTTTGAAACATATTACGGTACTAGAAGGCACCTTGAAAGTACTGCGAGAAAATAATTCGTTTTAAAAGTACGTCTCGAATTTTAATTTTCTAAGATACTCAAGGTTTTCAAAAAAATAATTCAATGGGCTAGAATGCCCAAAAATTTCAGGTAATTACACAGAACATTATAGCGCCGTGGTCCCACGCCGGAACCCACCAGACTAAAAACCATTTACAAAAATGCCAAAAAGGCCGATGACGGTAATGTTTCAAAAACTCACAAAAGCCATTTTACAACATGCTAAATACCGTCATAAGAATTTCGCCAAAATGATCAAGGCCATAATGCCAAAAACTCGGTTAAGGGAATTGATTTTCGAAATAAAACTCAGTCGGTAAAATACCGAAAGCCATTACAGAAGAACTCACGCAGCGGATAAAAGAAATAAAGTCAAACATGCACAAGACAGCAACACTACTCCTCATATGAACGAAAAATGGGAGTCAAATAATCACGTATCACGAAATCAAAATCCATAAGAGGATTCCGTCAATTAACTCATAATCAAAAAAAAAAAAATAGCTCGTGTCACACGAGGCACAACATAAAGAAGGGAGACTTACATCCACAGGTCGCACGAAGATGATGATCGCCCACGATACTAATCACGACCAACAAACTCAGACGACGCGTCGCGACACGACTCAGTCAGATAAAATCCGACGAGACAAAACTCAACAGACACCACTGACCCGACAGCCTAGGTTTCCACAACCTAAAGCTCCGATACCATTCTGTAACACCCCCAATCCACTCAGGGATATTACACGCCGTAGACCCTCTCCTCGAGGATCTACCAGGCTGGTAACAACATTTAACATCTCGACAATGCCTTCAAGGCAAAAACTGACTCAGTAGACCGATTTGGTCTTTCAATAAATACATACAACTCGAATACAACTCATGCCCACGCAGGGGTCAAAATACAACCACACCCGTGCAACGGGAAAAATATAGCAGTGGAAAATAAAGTACAACTATACCAATACGACATCAACGGGTCTTCGTGTGATTAGTATCGTTCATCTTTCATCATCCTTCATGCCGACCCTGTGTTCTGCTTCAAAACCTGAATGCAATGCAGACATCCACCCCACGAATACTCGGGGGTTAGCAAAACTCCACTGTTTTGCTAGTGCAAATACAAAGTGCAAATACGAGCCATATAATTCAAGTTCCACGAATAACAATAACTAGGAAATCCTCAAAGATTCAAACGTAACGAAAAGTACTTCCCGAGGCATGAGTTTGGGTAAAACACTCCAAAACCGATAGATCATAAATCAAGGGAAACAATTTATAAAACCGTTTAAAATGCCATCGAGAGTTTTAATAGAAAACAATTTTAGGATTATCGAATCCTTCTCTTTCCAAAAATCAACAGGGTCACAGCCCAAAGGTTTTGTTTTCGCAAATAGAAAACCAACAACAATTCACAGGGCCAGAGCCCAACATCACGTGTCCTCAACGGACGTAAAATCAACGAAACATAATCACGCACGCGCATCGCCTAGGACCGGGACGATACCACCGACATCCCACTCGAGGCCTCGAAGGACCCTCCCGAGCTGGCTAGCGAAACAAATCACACACATCTCACGGTTGGATCAATCGCTTGTTGCATCCTGGCCACATGATCACATGCCATGTGCCACCGTAGATTATCTCAGGCTCTCACGGTTGGATCAATCACTTGTTGCATCCTGACCACATGATCACGTGCCATGTGTCACCGTAGACCTTCAACCATATCCACACATTCACACAATCAACATATCACATCAAGGATATTCAAACAATTCGCCCAGAGGCATCAAACACTTAGCAAAACACCACGTCAATCCACAACACACCGAAATGAAATAATATACGTTCACACACAATGCCAAGTGCAACATTAACACCAAGCATATACATAGAATTCGCATAGTTATTCACAGATCACGCCATTCACAAAACACACGCGTTTTGAAAACAAGCCTTTAACAAGGCTAATCGAATCTTTTGAAAACTCGTTTCATACAATCAAACAAACATATAAATACGATCACCAATTATCATATCCATAAAACAAGAATTATATGGACAAGGTACTTGCCTCGAAATCGGCACGCAAGTATTCCGACGAACACGGCTCAACCGGAAAGCTTCGAAACGCCCGATGTTAACGAAAAGGAAGATAACAACGAACGGAAGGGTTCAACACGGTTTCTGCGCAAGAAACTCGACCCTAACATCATATAATCCATAAATCAACAATCATACGAGGAAGGATAATCGTAGAACGCCCGACAACCCCTCTAAGACATTTTACCGGACACCTTCAAGGCGTCGGTCAAGAACTCGACCCAAATAACGAATCGATACGATCCAACCATGGAATAACAAGGGAAATGATATAATACATCTAAATAATCATCAATCCATCAAAATCCTAAGTTAAATCGGATTAATCGGATGAAAACAACAAAAACCCCCAAATTCCCCAAAACTAGATTTCTAGGAAATCACTGGTCGGTAGATCGGAGGATGTTATAGGACGGATGATTGATGATATAACCTCAAGAAATCCATGGATATGTTGTTAAACAACATGGCTTCAAGCTTAGAACACGCCCAGCTGCGGAAGAGGAGAAGAAGAAGGTGAAAAATGGCAAGAAAAACGTCTGCAGGGCCTTTTATAGGCAGCAGACTCGGCCGTGTCCGCGACACGGTCGTGGCGCGATTGACGGCGAGGACTCGACCGTGTCCTGCATGACACGGTCGCGGCGCGAAGGGGCCTACCGATAGTGACCGTCTGACAGCGACTCGGCACGACTCGACCGTGTCCTGGAACACGGTCGAGCGTGTCGGCAGTCGTCTCAGGCTTATCCGGAAGAGTTCGGCACAGGCCGTGTCGGACGACACGGTCGGGTCCTGAGACAGAAACTTCCGGCATTTCCGGACGAGTACGGCACGGGCCGTGTCGGACGACACGGCCGAGTTCGGCCGGCAGTGACCGGCCAATAACGAGCGGGTGAGCTAAAACGACCATAACTCTCTCGTCTGGACTCGGATTGAATCACCGTTTGAACCATTGGAAAGCTAACTCGATGCTCTATAATATTGCAAAGATTCAGAATTTTTGGAGTTACCAAAAATTAATGGTGACTTTACAAAGTCGAAGTCCCACGTGAAAAAGTCGATTAAGTATACGGAACTCAATAAAACGACACCGAAACAAACTCGGATGACAAAAAGTGCAGAATTAATCATTCTCGAAATGACGAAAGGTCATGAGCGAGTCGTCAAAATGGACTTCCTCCGAAAAAAGAAAATTACCGAAATTCGAAATTGCGGATATTACAGGGAGGGTCCGACGGGATCACGGAGGGAGTCCAATGGTTTGTTCCCTGGATTCATGAGTTTGTTTAGCTAGCCAGCTCGGGAGGGTCCTTAGAGGCCTCAAGTGTAATATCCGCAATTTTCGATTTTCGGTCAATTTCTTTTTTTTCGGCGGAAGTCCGTTTTGACGACTCTCTCATGACCGTTTCGTCATTATGAGAATGATTAATTCTGCACTTTTTGTCATCCGAGTTCGTTTCGGTGTCGTTTTGTTGAGTTCCGTGCTTTTTAGCGGTTTTTCCGCACTTGAGTTCGATTCTTGCGAATCTCGTCCGAAACTGTTGTTTCGACTTTCTCGTAAGTTCATTTAATGTTAATATTCGTGTTGCGAGCTTTGGCTTGGTGTTTCGATCACGTATCGTGATTTTCGGGCGTTTTGGGCCATTTTCGTAATTTCCCAAAGTTTGGGGTAATTACTTTCCGTTGTCGAATTTCGAGCCTTCGGGTGGTCGGAATCGTGTGTTTTCTTAGTGCTCGGATTCGTCTTTTCGAGTACTTCGTAACCGTATCTTCGATTCGTACTCAGGTTCGGGTTTCGGGGTCGTTCGGGCCGTCGGAGTTGGTCCCGGCCGAGTCATGGCCGGGCATGCTCGGGCCAGGCCAGCCCTGGCCGAGTAACGTGCGGTAGTGATCGGCAGTTACGTACGTAAGGCGATTCGTCGTAAGGCCACGGCCGTAACGCACGTAACGTTCGGCATTTTCGAGCGGGGAGTTCGGCCATGGCGATTACGTCGTAAGCCATGGCCGATTACGTCGTAACGGCCGTGATCGGCTATTTAAGACACAGCGACGTTTTCTTGAGCCATTTCTCATTCTTTTTCTTCCCGTACGCGGCTGTGGGTGGGTGAATCATCTAGAGATGTTGTTGGACAATGAATCCATGAAGTTTGGAGGTTCATATCATCAATCATCCGTCCTATAACATCCTCCGATCTACCGAATCAGGTCAGATTTCCTAGAAATCTAGTTTTGGGGAAATTGGGTGTTTTGGTTGTTTTCATCCGTTTTAATCCGAATTAACTTAGGATTGTGATGGATTGATGATTATTTAGATGTTTTATATCATTTCCTTTATTATTCCATGGTTGGATCGTATCGATTCGTTATTTGGGTCGAGTTCTTGACCGACGCCTTGAAGGTGTCCTAAAATGTCTTAGAGGGGTTTTCGGGCGTTCTACGATTATTCTTCCTCGTATGATCGATGATTTATTGATTATATATTGCTAGGGTCGAGTTTCTTGCGAAGAAACCGAGTTGAACCCTTCCGTTCGTTGTCGTCCTTCTTTTCGATTGCATCGGGCGTTTCGAAGCTTCCCGGTTGAGCCGTGTCCGTTCGTGGTTCCGTGCTCGTGGTATCGAGGCAAGTATCTTGCCCATACGTTTCATGTTTCATAGGCATAATTGTTGATAAATGATTTTTATACGAAATCCAAATGTTTAATGAACGTAAAAAGGGATCGGTATGTCCTCGATAAATGTTGTCTTTCAACGATAATTCGTATACTTCGTGAATATGTGTTCTCGGAATATGTGTGTTGGTTTTGTATGTTTAAAGATAATATGATCACTTCGAGTGAGTTGATAGACCGTAATCCTTTGCCGGGGATTACGTATTGTTATTGTGTACTTGTTCGGTAAGAACGTAATGTGTGTGATATTAGTTGTTACTCCTTGAAAGGAGGTTGTGATACTTAATGTTGTTTGGCTTGATAAGTGATTATTGTTGTGTGCTTGATGTATGTGATGTGCCTCCGGGTAGGATTGTTGAATCTCAGGATCCATACTTGCTAGTATGGGTCGGGCGTGACCGTAGGGTTATCCAATCCGGGTATGTCTTGCGGGGACTCCGAGGTTCGTGGCTTGTTAGCCCGATGCCGAGATAACTTGTGGGGTTATCATCGGGTATGTCTTGCGGGGACTCCAAGGTTCGTGGCTTGTTAGCGCGATGCCGGGATAACTTATGGTTGTGGTTTGATTACGTACGTATATGTGCTTGTAGTCACGTGTGCTGATTACGGTGACATGTGATTTGATATAGTTTCCCTGTGGGTTATTCACTCGGGTTTGTTCTACGGGAGCATCTGAGGTCCGTGGCTTGCTAGCACGGGACGCGAATAATCTGTGGAAACAGGTTGTTATGGTATGATCGGGTCGTGGACCCCATTTGTTGTTAACGAATTTACGTTTTGGAAAAATGACTTTTGGGCTGTGTCCCTAAATGTTTTTGAAAGGTTTGAGAATTATCACAATCCCAAATGTTTTCAAAACTCCCGAGATCGTAAAATGTTTTCACAAGATGTATATCGGGTTTACCCCTATCTTTCGACTTAACCATTTTGATTAAGTGATTTACCTCGGGAAGTATGTTTATGATTAACATGTTCCGTGGAGTATGATATGTATGGCTCGTTTTCGTATTTTATACTTGCACTAGCAAAACAGTGGAGTTTTGCTAACCCCCGAGTATTCGGGGGGGTGGATGTCTATTTTTGCATTCAGGTTTTGGAGCATAGCACAGGGTCGGCACGAAGGATGATGAAAGATGAACGATACTAATCACACGAGGACCTGTTGATGTCGTATTGGCTTAGTTGTATTTTATTTCCGCTGCAGTATTTTTTTCCCCGTTGTACGGGAGCATTTTGTATTCGACCCCTGTGTGGGTATGTAATGTGATAGAGTTGTATGTTTTTATTGAAAGGCCAAATCGGTCTACTGAGTCTTTTTAGCCTTAAAGGCATTGTCGAGTTGTTCGATTGTTGTTACCAGCCTGGTAGATCCTTGAGGAAAGGTTCTACGGCGTGTAATATCCCTGAGAGGATTGGGGGTGTTACAGAATGGTATCAGAGCTTAGGTTGTGGAAACCTAGGCTGTCGGGTCAGTGGTGTCTATTGAGTTTTTGTCTCGTCGGATTTTATCTGACTGAGTCGTGTCGCGACGCGTCGTCTGAGTTGGTTGGTCGTGATTAGTATCGTGGGCAATCATCATCTTCGTGCGACCTGTGGATGTAAGTCTCCCTTCTTTGTGTTGTGCCTCGTGTGACACGAGCTATTTTTATGATTATGAGTTAATTGACGGAATCCTCTTATGGATTTTGATTTCGTGATATGTGATTATTTGACTCCCATTTTTCGTTCATATGAGGAGTAGTGTTGCTGTCTTGTGCATGTTTGACTTTATTTCATTTATCCGCTGCGTGAGTTCTTTTGTAATGGCTTTCGGTATTTTACCGACTGAGTTTTATTTCGAAAACCGATTCCTTAACCGAGTTTTTGGCATTACGGCCTTGATCATTTTGGCGAAATTATTATGATGGTATTTATTGTTTTCTAAATGGCTTCTGTGAGTTTTTGAAATATTACCGTCATCGGCCTTTTTGGCATTTTTGTAAATGGTTTTTAGCCTGCTGGGTTCCGGCGCGGGAAACACGGCGCTATAATGTTCCGTGTAAGTACCTAAATTTTTTGGGCATTCTATCCCATTGAATTATTTTTGAAAACCTTGAGTATCTTAGAAAATTAAAATTCGAGACGTACTTTTAAAATGAATTATTTTCTCGTGGTACGTCCAAGGTGCCACAATATATTTCAAAATTCTTCTAACTCGAGGACCAAAATATTTTGAGATATTTTCAAAAGTTTTATAAACACTTTTACTTAGACCCGAGGGTCGGATATTCTGAAAGTCTTTCACTAAGAATAGGTGTCCTCATTTTTGTTCAAACGCAAGATGATTTTCGAAGTCTCGATAATGGTGTTTGTACTACTTTTTGTAAGATGATACTCAAGATCAACCGGTGTTTTTCTAAATTTTTTTTCAAGAGGTGATTTTCATTTTTTTTAAAACCTATCATTCCTGTTTGCGGACCGGAAATGCGTGTATGGTTTTCGAACTTTCGTTATGGTGTTAACCCCGAATTGTGATTGAATTGGTGGCGTGAGCGTCGAGTCGTTCGCCACGCATATATTTTGTTAGCCCTTGTGGGAGGTGTGATGACGATCCTTAATGTTGTCATTTCGTGGTGGCTTGCGTGTTAACGCACCTGTGTGAGCTGTTAAAGCTTGGGTTTGTACGTTTGTGTACATATGTGATTGTTTCATAATGTTTGTAATTATGTGGTGGTTATTGTTCGGGCCGTTGAGGTCGCCGAACGATACCGTCGTTGCTGTAGTGTTTGTGTGTATTATTTTACGATGATAATCGTTGTATATGATATGTATTATGATTCCTTGTTGTGCTGAGTTGGCATCTCCGCTATGTTGTTTTGCGACGTTATGCCCCATTGTATCTAGCATTTGTATTTTCGGTATGCCGAGCCGAGGCGTTTCAACCGTGATGTGCCGGGGCATGCACGTGTAAATTTGTCCTTCTCGTCGGTAACACATTTCAAGTGTGGACTCGAGGACACCGAATTCAGTTTGCGGGTGGCTACCGAGACTTTCGGAGTTCGCGCTTCAGACAAGTATCGGAATCGGCTTTGAGAGGCCTTGAAGGATGTTTCGCCATTTGCTTGTTGTGTCGTCACCTTGATTTATTTGTTGTGAGTTGCGGGCGACCTTACATTATAAGAGGTCGAATGTAGTACCCGTGTTGTTTTTAGACTCCTGCATTTTCTCTTTCTCGATTCTATCGACTCGCTCGTGTTCGTTGATACTTACCGAACTTGTTACGTATTTGGTTTCATTGATCGGACGAGGTGTGATCTTGTTTTGGGTCAATCTGGTTATCATTGTAACTTTCCGAGTTCGGTTCGATTCTTGTGAACCTTGTTCGGAAGTAACATCTTTTAGTTCTACTAGTTCTTTTATTGAAGTGGTGGATCTTGAACTTTTGTATTTTCGACTCTGTCGACTCGTTTATGTTCGTTGACATTTCTGAGCTTGTCCTGCCCCTTGCTTTTGTTGATCGAACGAGTGTGGTATTATTTCGGAATAACTCGTTTGTCGTTGTGACTTTTCTATTGCTATTCCCTTTCTTGTGGAGCTTATATGAATGCACATCCTGTTGTTTTCACCGGATCATATATTGTCTCGAGTCGAGATGTGAACCTTGGGGTTGTTGTTTGAATTTTATTATCCTTCATATTTCGGACATGATTGTTCGATTTTTGTTGTCTCGATCATTTGTTTGTTCGGTTTTTGTTCTCGTTTCGTGATTGTTGAGCGTTCAGGCTCCTTCTTAATTTCCTTATGTTCAGGAAATTAGTCTTGTTTTCGATCTTCCAACCCTTGGGCGGTGGAATCCCGTATTTGTTCAGCGATTGGCTCGCGTGTTGATTGATGTTCCGTTGGGTTGGTCAATCGTATTGATTTTCGTTCGTTGTTTTTTGTGATTGTTCGGATAATTGACTTGATTGTATTATCCATTTGATGACGCTTGTCACTTGTTGGTTCTATTATATCCCTAACGGCGACGTTGTGTTGGTCGTCGTGGAGCGTGTTTTCACACCGTATATTCCGTTGCGTTGTTTGTAACGTTTCGCCGTTTGGCATTAGTTACGCGTTTCTTGCGTATCTCATTGAGTTTTCCTGGCGGGATATTGCTTCTCCCTACTTGTTTTAAGTTTCGGGACGAAACTTCTTTTAAGGAGGGTAGAATGTAATATCCGCAATTTTCGATTTTCGGTAAATTTCTTTTTTTTCGGCGGAAGTCCGTTTTGACGACTCGCTCATGACCGTTTCGTCATTATGAGAATGATTAATTCTGCACTTTTTGTCATCCGAGTTCGTTTCGGTGTCGTTTTGTTGAGTTCCGTGCTTTTTAGCGGTTTTTCCGCACTTGAGTTCGATTCTTGCGAATCTCGTCCGAAACTGTTGTTTCGACTTTCTCGTAAGTTCATTTAATGTTAATATTCGTGTTGCGAGCTTTGGCTTGGTGTTTCGATCACGTATCGTGATTTTCGGGCGTTTTGGGCCATTTTCGTAATTTCCCAAAGTTTGGGGTAATTACTTTCCGTTGTCGAATTTCGAGCCTTCGGGTGGTCGGAATCGTGTGTTCTCTTAGTGCTCGGATTCGTCTTTTTGAGTACTTCGTAACCGTATCTTCGATTCGTACTCAGGTTCGGGTTTCGGGGTCGTTCGGGCCGTCGGAGTTGGTCGGCGAGTCATGGCGGGCATGCTCGGGCAGGCCGGCAGCCGAGTAACGTGCGGTAGTGATCGGCGATTCGTCGTAAGGCGATTACGCACGTAAGGCCCTGGCGTGCGTGCGTAACGTTCGGCATTTTCCAGGCAGGAGTTCGGCCATGGCGATTACGTCGTAAGCCATGGCCGATTCGTCGTAACGTAACGATCGGCTATTTAAGGCCTGGCAGTGTTTTTCTTCAGCCATTTCTCATTCTTTTTCTTCCCGTACGCGGCTGTGGGTGGGTGAATCATCTAGAGATGTTGTTGGACAATGAATCCATGAAGTTTGGAGGTTCATATCATCAATCATCCGTCCTATAACATCCTCCGATCTACCGAATCAGGTCAGATTTCCTAGAAATCTAGTTTTGGGGAAATTGGGTGTTTTGGTTGTTTTCATCCGTTTTAATCCGAATTAACTTAGGATTGTGATGGATTGATGATTATTTAGATGTTTTATATCATTTCCTTTATTATTCCATGGTTGGATCGTATCGATTCGTTATTTGGGTCGAGTTCTTGACCGACGCCTTGAAGGTGTCCGGTAAAATGTCTTAGAGGGGTTTTCGGGCGTTCTACGATTATTCTTCCTCGTATGATCGATGATTTATTGATTATATATTGTTAGGGTCGAGTTTCTTGCGAAGAAACCGAGTTGAACCCTTCCGTTCGTTGTCGTCCTTCTTTTCGATTGCATCGGGCGTTTCGAAGCTTCCCGGTTGAGCCGTGTCCGTTCGTGGTTCCGTGCTCGTGGTATCGAGGCAAGTATCTTGCCCATACGTTTCATGTTTCATAGGCATAATTGTTGATAAATGATTTTTATACGAAATCCAAATGTTTAATGAACGTAAAAAGGGATCGGTATGTCCTCGATAAATGTTGTCTTTCAACGATAATTCGTATACTTCGTGAATATGTGTTCTCGGAATATGTGTGTTGGTTTTGTATGTTTAAAGATAATATGATCACTTCGAGTGAGTTGATAGACCGTAATCCTTTGCCGGGGATTACGTATTGTTATTGTGTACTTGTTCGGTAAGAACGTAATGTGTGTGATATTAGTTGTTACTCCTTGAAAGGAGGTTGTGATACTTAATGTTGTTTGGCTTGATAAGTGATTATTGTTGTGTGCTTGATGTATGTGATGTGCCTCCGGGTAGGATTGTTGAATCTCCGGGATCCATACTTGCTAGTATGGGTCGGGCGTGACCGTAGGGTTATCCAATCCGGGTATGTCTTGAGGGGACTCCGAGGTTCGTGGCTTGTTAGCCCGATGCCGAGATAACTTGTGGGGTTATCATCGGGTATGTCTTGCGGGGACTCCAAGGTTCGTGGCTTGTTAGCGCGATGCCGGGATAACTTATGGTTGTGGTTTGATTATGTACGTATATGTGCTTGTAGTCACGTGACTGCGGTTACGGTGACATGTGATTTGATATAGTTTCCCTGTGGGTTATTCACTCGGGTTTGTTCTACGGGAGCATCTGAGGTCCGTGGCTTGCTAGCACGGGACGCGAATAATCTGTGGAAACAGGTTGTTATGGTATGATCGGGTCGTGGACCCCATTTGTTGTTAACGAATTTACGTTTTGGAAAAATGACTTTTGGGCTGTGTCCCTAAATGTTTTTGAAAGGTTTGAGAATTATCACAATCCCAAATGTTTTCAAAACTCCCGAGATCGTAAAATGTTTTCACAAGATGTATATCGGGTTTACCCCTATCTTTCGACTTAACCGTTTTGATTAAGTGATTTACCTCGGGAAGTATGTTTATGATTAACATGTTCCGTGGAGTATGATATGTATGGCTCGTTTTCGTATTTTATACTTGCACTAGCAAAACAGTGGAGTTTTGCTAACCCCCGAGTATTTGGGGGGTGGATGTCTATTTTTGCATTCAGGTTTTGGAGCATAGCACAGGGTCGGCACGAAGGATGATGAAAGATGAACGATACTAATCACACGAGGACCTGTTGATGTCGTATTGGCTTAGTTGTATTTTATTTCCGCTGCAGTATTTTTTTCCCCGTTGTACGGGAGCATTTTGTATTCGACCCCTGTGTGGGTATGTAATGTGATAGAGTTGTATGTTTTTATTGAAAGGCCAAATCGGTCTACTGAGTCTTTTTAGCCTTAAAGGCATTGTCGAGTTGTTCGATTGTTGTTACCAGCCTGGTAGATCCTTGAGGAAAGGTTCTACGGCGTGTAATATCCCTGAGCGGATTGGGGGTGTTACATCAAGTGGGATTTGTGGCTTCGTCCCGGTCCTAGACGATGCACGTGCGTGATTTGTTTTATGATATGGCCAGCTCGGGAGGGTCATTAGAGGCCTCGAGTGGGATTTTTGGCTTCGTCCTGGTCCTAGGCAAATGTGATTGACTGTTTTTTTCTGGAAAATACATGTCTGGTTTTGGTTTTGAAATGATTTGGTGCATTGTACTATGAAACGTGTAAGCGAATGGTTTGCCTTGATTACTTGTACTAGCGTAATTGCTAACCCCTTTGGGGACCCGTTTTGGGGAAATTCTTGTTATGGATTTCAGGTTATGTTTTGCTTAGGACGGACGAGCTACTGGGATGATAAGGATGTTGGCCAGGGTCGTTGACATGTGCATTTGGGTCTTCTTATTTCTTTTGTCTACTTCGATTTGGTTGTTTCCCACATCTATAAACTTATAGAATGTACTCGCGAGTACTTAGGCTTTTCATTTCGAACTTCGAACAATCGATTTTACGTTTTATTCTCTTATTAATTTTCTGTAATTATTACTTGCACCTCAAATTTCGATAGTTCAAATAAAATTAGAATACGTATAAATCGGTAATTAGTAAGTCAGTCCTCGAGGGAATGATATCTTACTTATCACTTTATTACTTGTTTACGACAACGTGCACTTGCGTTCACCGAATTTCGCAATAGGATGCAACAGTTACGACTATTATAGAGTCGAAAGATCTTAACACGATGGAATTAGTGCTCTTATTGGATCCCTTATCAATTATGAGATTGTCATTAAATCTCGGAATTCAAAACCAAATCCCAAAGAAAGAGAAAGGTCGATCGCCTTCAAGGCCAAAGAGGATAGTGATCCAGAAGATGAACCGATCGAGGACGAGGATGAAGAAATGGCTTTCTATGCCAAAAATATAAAGAAATTCAAAAACACTACACCAAAAACACCAATTTCTGACTTTTAATCTCCCCAATTTTGTGACTGTCATTGACAGTCATAATTTTATGATCACACAATACATGATCGCATTACATCTTGATACACTTAATTATTTGTGACAGCTTACGGTAGTAACATATATTGCTGACTGTCGTTGACTGTCATAAATGAAAAAAAAAAAAAACTTTCGTATATGACTGCTAGTAGCAGTCATTAGTTTGTGCTAAACGACACATACATTAAGAAGACTTTGATGACACTTCTCTCACTTTCAATATGTCGATCGATCTGACTCCACTGGACTCACAGAATCTCTAGGGTTTCATTTCGACCTGACTCTATTCACTCATAATATTTCACTCTCTGGGGAAATCCTTTCTTCCTCCTCCTCTCATCGATCTGACTTCACTCTCATAGTATTTCACTTGGAAATCCTTTCTTCCTCGTCCCGGTGCAGACGAAAGTCATCTCAGGAAAGGGGAATGAGGACGAAAGCCTTAGCGGAGACCAGAATCCACTTCATCTGAAGATTGGGATCGAGGTAATTTTATGCCACTTGTTCTCTTCTGTTCTTACATTTTATTGTAATCTTGAATGCTGGTTTTAATTATTTTGAGTGGAATTAACTTTGTTTTTTATGTTTAATCCTCAACTCAAACTCAGTAGCAAAGTAAACAACATAGCAGCTTAGCTCTCTTGAGCTACTTTTTATTGGATTCAACCGGCCTTGCTTCTTAGCGCTCCCTGGTTTCTTTCGGATTTCAGAGCTGTAAGTGCTTTTGGATTGTTTCTATTTTTTGTTGCTTGAGTTATTCGGTCCTTTTCATTTTAATTGCAGTTGGGATGAATTTTGTGATTAGTTTTTTTGCTGGAGAATTAAAAATGTATCGTTAGTGTGTTTGTGTTTCTAGTATGTTTGCGGTCAGTCGAGGCATTTGCATCAAAGGATATGAATGTCTTGATATATCATCTTGTTGCATGGCTGGGACTTGTCATGCTCGATGTCTCAATATTAATAGTTACATTATTCATCTGCACAGCTTGATTGGCCGAGGCCTGTCATGCTCGACATGTTTCAGTATTATAATTACATTTTTGGTCTCCTCTCACTTGCAGTTTTGTCATCTTATTACAGTAATATAATGATTTTTGTGATTACTACTCTTAAGGTTTAGCCTAATTACAAAAAAAGAAAAAAATATGTTATCTCTCAGAATCACAACTGCCCTTTACACGTTTCTATTAAACAAATTGCACCTATTAACGGGAGTATTTGCAAAACAAATACAAACTTGAGGAGGTATTAAAAGTTTTGGTGAAGATAGATAGTTTTTTTTTAGCTTAAACTTGGTGAATTTTTTGTAATTAGCCCTTATCTTTGGATGGAAGTTCAAAGTATTATTATAATCATGAAGATCTTCAACTACAATGTTTTTACAAAGGAGCTTTTTGATGAATTCATAGATATTAAACTTACCACGTAGATGACTTGGTTGAGCAGATCATCTGCAGCTACTTTGTTTCGACTTTTTAAACAGGTGAAATTTCATATCCTTAGTTGGACTTTGTTGGATAATTTTGTGTTTCATTTTGTGTGATACCGTGTGAGGAATGAATTTTATTGAATATGACTTTGTAAGTATGATTAGTTATGAGCTAATCTTTGTTGGATGTCTGATGTTCATTGAACTTAGATGCTGGTAATGCTTTTCTTATTCCTGCTAATGCTGGTAATGCTTTTCTTATTTTCCTTGTCATACATTTTTTTTCTTCTGTTTTCCTCTTTCAAGTTGGGAATACTAAAATGCATAATAATGATCTTTATTTACTTGAACTTGCTCGATGCTGCAACTATTAACTTAATAATGTAACACTGCACAGAAATGTGTTTTTATCTTTATTTATTTTGGTTAATGATATTAAAGTTTTTTGTTTTGTAAATGTCAGATCAAGTGCCAATTGTTTAAGTAGTGGATTTGATTGATAATATTGTGTTTCATTAAAAGGGCATTGGCAATTGAACTTTTTGTTCTAGAATATTTGGCTCGTATTTATTATTATGTTACTGTTATCACTTATCAATTTTTTTCCTTGTTACTAGACCTTTTTTAGTTCCGGATTGATGTACTTTTATTATCTTTTACTATGATCTGTCTTTCTTGGTGGCGGTGAAATGCATAAATGAGGATTTCTGAGCTAGTATCTTGATGAAACTTTATGCCGACTTTCTGCTAGATTTTCCGGTAATGCTTTTTCCTTTCTTGGGAATGTGCTTTTTCTTTCTCGAAGATATAAATGTCTTGATATATCATCTTGTTGCATGGGGGACTTGTCATGCTCGATGTCTCAATATTAATAGTTACATTATTCATTTGCACAACTTGCTTGGCGAGAGGCTGTCATGCTCGACATGTTTCATATTATAATTACATTTTTGGTCTCCTCTCACTTGCGCTTTGTCATCTTATTGCGGTAATATAATGATTTTTGTGATTACTACTCTTAAGGTTTAGCCTAATTACAAAAAAGAAAAAATCATTATCTCTCGAATCACAATGCCCTTTACACGTTTCTATTAAACAAATTGCACCTATTAACGGGAGTATTTGCAAAACAAATACAAACTTGAGGAGGTATTAAAAGTTTTGGTGAAGATAGATGGTTTTTTTTTAGCTTAAACTTGGTGAATTTTTTGTAATTAGCCCTTATCTTTGGACGGAAGTTCAAAGTATTATTATAATCATGAAGATCTTCAACTACAATGTTTTTACAAAGGAGCTTTTTGATGAATTCATAGATATGAAACTTACCACGTAGATGACTTGGTTGAGCAGATCATCTGCAGCTATTTTGTTTCGACTTTTTAAACAGGTGAAATTTCATATCCTTAGTTGGACTTTGTTGGATAATTTTGTGTTTCATTTTGTGTGATACCGTGTGAGGAATGAATTTTATTGCATATGATTTTGTAAGTATGATTAGTTATGAGCTAATCTTTGTTGGATGTCTGATGTTCATTGAACTTAGATGCTGGTAATGCTTTTCTTATTCCTGCTAATGCTGGTAATGCTTTTCTTATTTTCCTTCTCATACATTTTTTTCTTGTTTTCCTCTTTCAAGTTGGAAATACTAAAATGCATAATAATGAGCTTTATTTACTTGAATTTGCTCGATCTTGCAACTATTTAAATTAATAATGTAATCTTACGTAAATGTGTTTTTATCTTTATTTATTTTGGTTAATGACTGACTTAGATGTTTAATTTTTTTTATTAAAGTTTTTTGTTTTGTAAATGTCAGATCAAGTGCCAATTGTTTAAGTAGTGGATTTGATTGATAATATTGTTTTTCATTAAAAGGGTATTGGCAAGGAAAGAGGTGCTCGCTGTCCAGGTAAAACTTGGTGAATTTACTCTTTTCGCCCTCTCTTTCCTTGGCCCTCTCTTTTCATTATTAGATAGTTTTTTTTTAGATTAAACTTGGTGAATTTTTTGTAATTAGCCCTTATCTTTGGACGGAAGTTCAAAGTATTATTATAATCATGAAGACCTTCAACTACAAACTCTTTATTATACGAATACCTTTTAAATAAATAAAATAACAATCTAATGTGGTGCATATTGTTTTTATATTTGTAGAAGCTAGTGATGGTGTATCCACCTTATAAAGAGTGGATGGGCGAAAATAGTAATAGAATGGGAGATGTGTATGTCACTGGTGTTAGAGAATTTGTTAAGTATGCGAGAAGAAATCTAGGAGATGATCTTATCTCATGTCCATGCACGCATTGTAAAAATGGTAAAAATGTGAATTGGGAGAACGTTGAGGTACATTTGATCAAGTGGGGAATGCAAGAAGATTATTTATTCTGGAATTATCATGGGGAGCGAAACTATCCTTTTATTCCTGATCAAATACCAGTGAATGAAGCATTTCATGAAGAGGGTGAGGTACTACGACATAGTAGGTTGAACGACCTTCTTAATGATGCTTATGGACTTCACATGAATCAACCTAATAATGAGAGTTCATTGCATGATAAAAGTTGTGAAGTAGAACATCTTAGTCAAGATAAGGATTATGTCAAGTTAAAAGCTACGGCGGCAAGACCTTTATATCATAATTGCAACCTAGAGCACACAACATTGTATGCTACTGTTGGTTTGCACAACTTGAAGAGTCGTTTCGGTTTATCAGGAAATAGTGTGATAGAAATCCTAAAGTGGGCAAAAGACTTGCTTCCAAAGGATAATACACTTCCTGATACCTATCCGGACATGAAGAGCAGCTTAAAGGGTTTAGGGATGAAATATAAATCTATTCATGTGTGCAAGTTCGATTTCATTCTATATCGAAAAGAGCATAAGCATAAATTGAAATGTCCAGTTTGCAATGAATATAGATATGTCCAAAAAGTAAATCTAAATTGTAACATAAAAAGAGATACAAAAGTACCACATAAGGTACTTAGGTATTTTCCTCTAGGACCAAGATTGTCGAGACTTTACACTGTACCTTGGATAGGAGAGGCAAAGACCTGGCATGCTCGGGCACAGGTGGGTGAAAATCTTATGCGTCATCCGATTGATTCTTCAATGTGGAAGGCTGCAAATTTGCGGCACCCAGAGTTTGCACAAGAAAGTCGCAATGTACGCCTTGGAATATCAACTGACGGGTTTAATCCTTTTGGTAATTTAAGCACAACCCACAGTATTTGGCCCGTCTTTGTAGTTCCATATAATCTCCCACCATCTCTATGCATGAAAAAAGAGTTTTCTATATTGTCGTTGATTATACAGGGGCCTAAAGCTCCAAGCGATGACATAGATGTATTTTTGGCACCACTAGTTGAAGAATTGAAAGATTTGTGGGTTGAAGGTGTGCAGGCGTTTGATTCATTCAAACAAGAGACGTTCACTTTGAGGGCTATGTTGTTATGGGCCATTCACGATTTTCCAAAGATATGGCACTTTTTTTGTAATGTGCATGGTTACTTGGGTGTCCGATTTGTGCAGAGGAAACGGAAGCCACATATTTAAAAAATAGTCACAAAGTATTTTATCATTCCCATAGGAGATTTTTACCACCTAACCACAAGTTTAGATCGGTAGAAAGTAATTTTCTCCCGGATGGGGCGGAACCTAGGCCGGATCCTAGAAAGCTCTGGAGCGAAGTTGAACAAAAGTCATCCTTGGCTTGTCGGGCTCTTAGGTAAACACCCCAAAATTTTGGTGAGAAACGTAAATTAAAAGATGAATCTATGAAAATAGCTTGGTCTAGGAGGTCAATATTGTTTGATTTGCCATCTTGGAAAGAACATTCGATGCGACACGTGCTAGATATAATGCATCCGAGAAAAATATAATTGAGCACATAGTGGGAACATGTATTGATGGGGGTCACTCGAAGATGGGGTAAACGCTCGAAAAGATCTTCGTACGTTGAAAACAAAAAGATCGTTATGGCTAAAGGAAGATCCTAAAACGAGAAAACTATAATGCTGTTGGAGCATTTTCTTTGTCTACGAATGAAAGGAAGTCACATTACTAAATACATTGTATGAGTTGAAGGTCCCCTCGAATTTCTCTTCTAATTTGCGTAGGGTTGTCCATCATGCAACCAATGATTTGAAAGCAGTGTAAGTCTCACGATTGGCATGTAATTATGCAATTAGTCCCACTTTTGTTTGGACAATCGTTTTACAAAGCACAAGGATCTCCTAAGGTCATTATGCAAATAAGTTTGTGCTTTACCATACCGTGCTCAAAAGTTGTCAATAGGAAGCACGTAATTGCGGCAAAGACTAGTGTAGCCGAGGCTACATGTGTACTGGAGAAGTACTTCCCTCCCGCGTTTTTTGACATTAGCATCCATTTACTAGTGCATTTATGTGATGAGGCGCTGCAATGTGGGCCGGTTAGGTATCGTTGGATGTATCCTTTTGAGCGGTTGATGAAAACCTTCAAAGATTATGTTAAAAATGCACGATATGTTGAAGGTTCTATTGCAGAGGAATATATCATAGAAGAAGCTTCCATATATGCGAA